>OZ004712.1:22602685-23147798 GCA_963924515.1 Vespertilio murinus
GAATTTGCCATAATTAAACCATAAAACCATGTCAGCATAATTGTTGTTTGAATTTTTAAAAAATCTATCAACCAAGATATTAAACCCTAAAGAAACTACACTGAAGACCTTCATTGAGGGCACTCAACTTACTGCAGCTTGTCTAAAGGAAGCGCATGGACATATGCATACACACGGGCAAGCCCGTTCACACACAGGGGGTTTAATTGTGAATTTCCTTGAATTAAGCTGTTTAGGAGGTAGGAAATTTGTGCACTCCATAGATTCAGAACCTGCTCCACATTTTCATAAAAACTAGAAAACATCAAGTCCTATAATCCTCCATTTATACACACCTATCTTTCTAACACAGTTAATGTGTGCACCCCCAAAACTACTAATTTTCAAGTCCAACCAAAGTGGGCTGAATCAAAACTATCCCTATACCGTTTCTCCTAAATTCCAAATCTAATGAAAAATGGTAGAAGTGTTTGATCTTAGCTACAATGGCATGTGCCAAGATTAAGAGAGAGCCGAAACCGGTTTGGCTCAGTGGTAGAGCATCGATCTGCGGACTGAGAGGTCCCGGGTTCGATTCCGGTGAGGGGCATGTACATTGGTTGTGGGCACATCCCTGGTTTGGGGTGTGCAAGAGGCAGTTGGTCGGTGTTTCTCTGTCATCGAGGTTTCTAGCTCTCTATCTCTCTATCTTCCTCTCTGTAAAATATCAATAAAATATACATTTTTAAAAAAAGACTAAGAGAGAGAAATCATTGTGAACTAGCAGCTCGTTTGGACATTGACCTTGATAATTCCTTTAAATATTCTCCTATTATATTTTCAGGAATTGCACTTACACTTAAGTGTGTACCAGCAATGCCAATGTACCTGGTCTTTCCTGGTGAGAGAATTGAGGGACTTCCATAATTCCACAGGTGCTTATGTAAAAAGATCCTAGGCCCCCAACTATGAATTTTAGAGCAAAGATATGCTGTCCCTATTAGCATTCTATCCATATATATCTTTCTTGGATGTTTCCTTTTTTTTTTTTACCTTATATCATAGTTACTTAGGCACTCAGTAAACATTCCTTGGGCAAATACCTGAATAAATACACAAATAAACTTTTGCCTATAGGCCAACACCCTTACATTTAAGGGCAGATTAGAACTTTGTGTTAAAAAGATGCACATCAAATTTTATAATTTTTTTTTGTTTTAAATGGTAAGGAGTCTTACCACATTGTAGAAGCTCTGGAATACTTTTCTAAACCAACTTTTTCCAAAAGTTAAATTTCAACGGATTTTTTAATATGTTGATCTCAAATATGATCACATATTTCAAAAGAAATTAAATAATGGATAAAGATTATTGGTAGTAAGGAAATTTCTTGAGCAAATGGGTTGGTTTTTCAGGTTTTATCACTGTTCTTCTCACTGTTCACCTTGGACTAATACTATCCATATTTGATGGTGGCTTAATGGAAATGAGCAACTGTCTTTTAATTAGATTTTTCAGTTCCTACCTAACTGCAAATAAATATTAAAATCCACTCAGAATCAACAGAAATTTCAATAACCTTGAAAACATGTTGACTTTATTAAATGATGTGAAAATGGTATAAGCTCTTAGTGATAAATCCAGCAATAAAATAATAGTTTATCAATGAATTATGAGGTATCACTCTCATGTTCACTGCTACCATTTGACATAATGAAAAATAAAACAAGACTGGTTATCAAATAATTCAATATAAGTAGGAATTATTTATTAGCATACAATTTTCCATAAATTAAAAGGATGCTTTAATATCTAAGACAAAGACTCTATTGAGTGGCAAAGTCTTAAGTTTTTAAATTAATTCCATTAAAACTTTTCCTTTTAATGTCTTGCTAGCTCAAAAATATACTTAAGTTATCTCATAGTGTTGCTCTTAACTCAGACTTTTAAACTCATTTTTAAGGTTAATAAAATGTTTTTGAAATTATATGTTTGTGATCTAAAACTAAAATAAACTTTAAAAACAAAAAGAAAACCTATACCATGTTCTTAAGCAATTTTCTTTACCTATTTGAGCTGCAATTTTCTCTTCTACCTCTAGTTGTTAAGGAAGCACTTCCAATGCTAAGGTTTTCAAAATATATTTATTCTAATAAGTCTTTATTGAATACCCAGCCTTCAATACCTCTTCAGTCCAAAGTAGACTTCTTATACTTACCATCAAGATCAAAATCCTGTGCTGGCTTCCCAGTGTCTAAGACTCTGATCTTTAGTTTTCTACAAAACAACCTACCGTATTTGCCGGCGTATAAGACAATTTTTTGGCCCTGAAAAATACGTATTTGCCGGCGTATAAGAGACTGGGCGTATAAGACGACCCCCTAACATTTCCACTAAAAAATACAGAGTTTGTTATATACTCGCCGTATAAGACTACCCCCCACTTGGAGGCATATTTTTCAGGGCCAAAAAGTTGTCTTATACGCCGGCAAATACGGTACATGACCAACCTTACAACTTGTATCTTTCATTACTAAACTATTCATTATATTGTCCTCTAAACATAGAACAAACATATTTCTTTTTGCTCATTGTAAATATGCCTGCCTGAAATACCCTTTCCCTCTTCTGTGTTTTTTTTTTTTTCTTTCTAAATATTGCTCAACTCCTGGACCCAATTCAAATTCCACCCCCATAGACAGAGCATCCCATTTTAAAGGGCCCTCTCTTTCAGCTTCCTCCTCTAAACTCTCACATGATCAGGACTGTTTTAGTATTTATCACATAATTCTTAAGGGTGCTAGGTAAATGTTATAGAGATGTAAAATCCAGAAACTCAACTAGATTGCATGTTCCATACAATCCAGGACCAAGAATTACACATACCTAATAAAACCATAATGTTAAGCCTGTTTCATGTGGAGTAGACATGGAACAATATTTTTTGATTAATATATTTTTGATGAGTTGAAAATACAGAAGCTAGCAATGGAACAATTTCTAAGTGAGCAGATGACTGTATTGATCTGAAACCAAAGCAACCCATATTAATAGTATTTTTAGTGACCCTCATCATTTCTCCTCAATCTGGGAAAGATTCATGATTCTTTCCAGATGGATCATGTCTGTAATACCATGTTTCCCCGAAAATAAGACATCCTCCGAATATAAGACCTACTTCATGGAAACATAATACATCCCCTGAAAATAAGACCTAATGCATCTTTGGGAGCAAAAATTAATATAAGACACTGCCTTATTTTCGGGGAAACAGGGCATATACATGCAAACTACATTAAGCATTTTATTTCAGGCTTAAGACTAGGTCTTTGCCCTCATGGAACTGAGTTCTATTAAGAGTTAGAGAGACACAAATATGTGAGAAGTTAACCAAAGATTTTAATAGCAAGTGCAAATCAACAATAGAGGAGATGCCATAAATTCTAATATAAACAGTCAGGAAAATGCACTATCATTAATTGCTGTATAAATTCAAAGGAAAGAAGTGAGTTCAGGCTAAAGTGAATAGGTAGAAAGAGAACAATGTATGTGCGGGAAATGCAAAGACCATGAAGAAAGTGTCTCAGGAGAGGATGGGAAGGGTAAGTTGGAACTCAAGTGAAAACGTTTGAATGTCTGGATGTGGTACCTGGGGCATCGAGGAGCCATTTTCTGAGATAGTAAAGGGATCAAAACTGTTCTGTTTGTTAAAATCTTCAGATCATGTATTGTGCTGTCAGTTTATTGCAATTAACACAATGTTCTCAAATGAGAAATCAATCGTGAAACAACTAAAGAGACCATCTGGGGTGTGTTGCCTGATGTGCGAAAACAGTGGGTTTCACCCGAGTGTCACAGTGGTCAGGCACATAGACCCTGCAGTCAGCCTGGCCTAGATTTCCATCTAAAGCTCTGACACTCAACAGCCATGGGAAGTTACATAACTTCTCTCTCTGTCTTAGTTTTCTGACGTATGAAATGGGGATCATATTATAAGAGCTCCCTTATAGGGATGCTGAAAAAATTAAAATGAGTCATTAAATGTAAAGCATTTGTAACAGTCTTTCGCACATAGAATTTATATGATTATTAGCGATGTGTATCAATCGTGTTATTTAAGTATTAAATGCTGGATCCTAAGCTCCTACACAAAGTCCATTGAAATAAAAATCAGGGACCATCCTTCAGATATGAATTCATACAGGGTACACATGCAATATCACTGATAACACGTTTGCTCTAACATGCCCTCTTGCCCAATTACAACTTTCAGGTTAGACTTTTAGGTCAAAGTCTGATCTGTGACCCGAAACCACTGAGCAAGGCTAAAACCTGTTCAGGCAAAGGTCAAACTCAGACCCTGATGTCTTTGGTAATGCTGTCCAACCAAAAGCTGGGTGGATGGTGGTGCCGTGGGTTACATAACGAGATTTATGAACTCTTCTAGGTCCCTTTCAGGACACTGCTCAAGGCTGTGTCTCCCTGAACACCGAGGAGAAGCTGCTGGCTCACTGTACATTATAAATCAACACACAGACAAACAGCACTTTGCCTAAATAACTGTTTGTCAAGTGGATAAAAAGAGATGTAAGCTATTAAAGAAACAACAAAGCCTCAGTTGCTTCTACACAGCCTCTTTGCCCTCCTAACTATCATATTTCATCTTGTGAAAACAGACCTCCAAATGATAACAAAAACATGAATTTTTAAAAGCCTTTGAAAACAGTCCCCTGGCTTGTTGGAAAGTGGAGAATGTTTTCTTACTTTTTTTTTTTTTTAGAACGTCTGACAATAGTTCCTTGTAACTAAAAATATACCTGTATTTTTAGTTGTATAGAGTCAGATGTGATTCTTATTTTTCCATAATCCAGATAGTTCCAAGAAAGATTTTACTGACCATGCACTAAAACTTACCATTGAACTTGAAGAAGTGATTTCTTAGACAAAGATAATCTATGGGTTATAATGTTGACTGATTTTTCAAACTGTAGTTTTTGCCCTGGCTGGTTTGGCTGAGTGGATGGAACGTTAGCCTGGGGACTCAAGGGTCCCAGGTTTGATTCTGATCAAGGGCATGTACCTTGGTTGCGGGCACATACCCAGTAGGGAGTGTGCAGGAGGCAGCTGATCAATGTTTCTAACTCTCTATCCCATTCCCTTCCTCTCTGTAAAAAGATCAATAAAATATATTTTTTTTTAAAAAAAAAAACCTGTAGTTTCATTGGACGAAAATAGGAATTTCATGTATTAAAATAGAAAATGGTTTCATTAGACTTCTTCTCTCTAAACTGTGTTAAAATTGAATACTAGGTAAGCAAAAAAATTACATAGAATCTATTATGTGACAGCTATTTTCCTAATAATTTTACATTAATGAATTCATTTTACATTAATGAATTCAATACATTATATTAACTCCTTTACATAAATGCACTTCTTTTATCCTCACAATATCTGTGATATTGTTATTTAACCCATTTTACACACAGAAACTGAATACAAAGAATCTAGTAAATTGCCTCTGTCAAAGGACTAAGCTGGGATTTGATCCAAGGTGCCATATACTCCAGTGGTTTGCTGTATACTTTGCTCTGAGGACCCAGTACTTCTTTGAGAAATGTAAAAAGCACGGCAACAAATCAGAGCTAGATCATGCAAATGAGGAGCCCACAACTAATCTACAGGGAACACTGCTACTAGCCACATCAGCACCAAACCTAACCAACCAGTAGCTGGCCCCTGGATGCTTCAGAGAGTATGACCAGACTGTCCTATCTGCTTGAGAGCCATCAAAGCTTTGCTTTGGTAAGCCAGCTCTCCCTTGCTACTGACTGAAACTTTTCAGGCATTGAGGCTGTGGACAAAAAGGGGTTGTTTCTATAGAAAGTAACCTTATAGGGTGACCTGATCATAAATTCCTAACTGGGCAGGTCTTGGTGGGTAGTCATGCCCCTGGCATATAACTTTTAGTAAAAGGCCTATCTTTGCCTTAAACAAGCCCTATCACTATTTCTGTGTGTCTAGTGTAGAGCCTTTTTGTGAAATGCCTCTTTTCTAGACCCCTGCTTCTAAAAGTGACCACCTAGAGAACCCATAATCTAATTAACTATCCTGTCAGCCAGTCCATACCTTGCTTTTTACCACCTTCATATAATCTTCCTTATATTCCCTCCTTAATTTCAAATGCATAAAAGAGAGTGCAAAACTGGTATTCAAGAGCACTTGTGATCTTGTGCCCTGAAATATGTCGTCAGTTGGCTCAAATAAACTCATAAAAATTCTCTACAGGTTTGGACATTCTTCCAGCAACAAGGCAATTCACTTACTTATTCAACAAGCAGCAACAAAGATTTCTTAAGCACCACATGCTGTCAAGCACTGAAAATGCCATCATGAATCGCAAAGATTCCGTTGCTCAAGGACATTAGTTTATTTGTGAACATAGAGATTAAGTCTTAAATATGTTTTAATATCAATATTTATTATATTATCCTGAGGGTTAGATACAAGATTTCTGGGGGCAGGGACAAACTTTTTGTAGTAAACTTTACATCAGTTCCCTGGGTTCCAACTTTTCCCTCTCCTAGGGTGATGCAGTGAGAGCCAGATGTAACCTTATACTTACTGGGGTCTGTGCTAAGAGTGAAGAAACCCTCAAAAATCTGAGAATTAATATAGAAGAGGGATGGCTATCCCCCCTTTCTCCCTTCCTATGACCATGAGAGAAAAATTTGCTCCTTAAGGCACACCTCTCTTTTGGAAGAGAACAGGAAGGATCCTTTGTTCTTTACCCTTTAGAATACAGCACAACTTTTTCTGAGTTTACAATTCTTAGAATGTTTCCTAGCCCCGGGGTTTCATCATCCCTTGAAATAAGCACATATCTCCAGAGAGGTGAGTCTCTTACTCTCTATCTAGTTCAGTTATCTTTAAGTTTCAAGATCTGCCCTTTAACATAGGTCCCAGCCCAATTTTCCCTGAAATCCCTAACAATGCAGACACACAGATTAACTTTCTGACAATTATGAAGACCGTGACCATCACAAAGGAGACATCCAGAGTGCCATGGAAAAGTAAAATGAGATCAAATCTATTCTATAGTGGGGAAGAGGTGAATCATGGGTGATATCCCTGATGAGTGACATTTAGCCTGGGGCACGGAGAAGAAATTATAGAGTTGGAAACCAGCGGGGCCAATAGAGGCAGGGTAGGTGAGGTGTAGCACAGGGGTTGTAGCACATGAGATGATTGAGGCTGATAACTGAGTGGTGGTTTCAGCGAGATGAAAGAAGAGCCCTATGGCTGACATCTGGAGTAGGAATGAACTCGGTAGGTAGTGAATTAGGAGACATGGGTAGAGACCAAACCACGAAAGGCATGGTAAACCTTCAACACTTCTTTTACAGTCTGGCAATAAGAAGTCAGGAAACTGTGTAGGTGGGGATAGTGGCACAATTTCTGGTTGTTATTTTTAAAAGTCAGATGGAGCTACATTGTGTAGAATGGATTGCTTCAAAACAGAATGGAAAATGGGGGTGAGGGCAGTTAGCAATAAAGCATTTGTGGTAGTGAGAACAAAGAAATGCAGCCAGATTTGACAAATGTGTGGCAGTTGGAGTAAATAAAGTTTTGAAATAGTCCGAAGTTGGAATATGTGGGTGGATGGTCCCATTTACTAAGAGGTAGGTCTCTTGAAGAGAGACGGGTTTCAGAATGGAGGTTACGAAATTGGTTATTTTTGTGTTGTCTTGAGGTGCTTATGAAGCATCCTGATGGGCATGTCAAAGAGGCAATTAGATATGTGAAAGCTAAAACTCAGAAAGAGACCTGACTCAAGATCTAAATTTGGGCTGTCCAGCTGGAATGGCTCAGTTGGTTGAGCATCACCCCATGAACGAAAAGGTCACAGGTTAGATTCCTGGTCAGGGAACATGCTTAGGTTGTAGGCTTGATCCTAGTAGAGAGTGTGCAGGAGATAGCAATCTCTCTCTCTCTCTCTCTCTCTCTCTCTCTCTCTCTCTCTCTCTCTCTCTCTCTTTCTCTCTCTCTCTCTAAAATCAATAAAAACATTTTAAAAATACCTAAGTTTGGGAATGGTCAGAATAAAGATGGGTCATAGAAACCCTGGGGTGTGGGTCAAGAAATACTGTAGCATGAAAAGAGAAGGAGGCATGGGAACCAAAAAAGGATTTGTAGTTAGAAGTTGAGTAGAGGAGTGGGAGGCTGTGAGAGGTAAGAGAAAAATCAGAAGAATCCAAGAACAGAGAGCATTTCAAGAGGGAAAGCGAGGTTAATGATGTGAATCAGATCACATTTCTTCCAGCAAAACCCCTGCAATTCTTTCCCGTTTTTCTTGGGATCAAATCAAAACTCTTTGTTATGTTTTAAAAATCTGGCTCAACTTCCTCTTCAGACTGACCTCCTACCTCCTCCCCCGGACTGCTTCCCCTAAGGCAGTGGTTCTCAACCTTTCTAATGCCACGACCCTTTAATACAGTTCCTCATGTTGTGGTGACCCCCAACCATAAAATTATTTTTGTTGCTACTTCATAACTATAATTTTGCTACTGTTATGAATCGCTATGTAAATATCTGTGTTTTCCGATGGTCTTAGCCTCTACAGCAACAGTTCTCACCCTATGACCACACTGGCTTTCCCGATGCTTCTTGAGTGGACCAAATTAGTCTACACCTCTGCATGTTTCTTCAGTCTTTTCAGACAGGCCTTTCAAGCAGAAAAGAGTGTCACCTTCCCCAGGAGAGTGACCAGGCCGTGCTTTGGTCAGATGCCTTTATAAACACAGGAGTGGAATATTACTCTTGTCCTGGGTCATGTGCCTCCCAGTGGGCTACGGTGGTGACAGTTGGTCCAATCTGAAGCATATAGACTGAGCAAGTTAATATGAAATGGTAGAGATATTTCCCCAGAGGCAAGGATGGTGGCAAATCAAAAAAAATGTCACTAAGGCAGGAAAGGCTGAGGTCAGAGTGGAGGCAGGGAGGTGAGAGGGAGTTCCAGTAGCTTTGGGAAGAAACAATGTTCTCCTTTATAGCAAGAGGAAACAATGTGAGTTGTGGGTGGATCATATTTTTGGCTATGAAGCTTGTTTGTAGTGAAGGGAGAAGGTGAGAGGGTCAGAGGTCTGAGGACAGAGAGACTCCAGAAATGCAAAGCTGGTATAACATTCAGAAAACAATCAATATAATCTACCGTCCCCACAAGCTAAGGGAGAAAATTCATGTAATCATACCAATTAAAGAAGAACAAAGGTGAAGGACTCAAACTACTTGTTTTCAAGACTAATGACTCTAAAGCTATAGTAACCAAGACAGCACGGTATTGGTGAAAGCATGGACACATAAATCAATGGGTCAGAACAGAGAGCACAGAGAGGCCCAAACAAATATAGTTAACTGATTTGGACCAATGTGCAAAAGACATCCCATTGAGAGAAAAAAAAAATTATCTTTTCAGCAATTAATGCTGGAATAATTAGACAGCTGTATGCAAAAATAAAATTGTAAGTCAATCTTACAGGTTACACAAAATTTAATTCAAAGTAGATTATAGATATAAACATAAAACAAAACTGTAAAATGATTAAAGAAAAACATAAAAGAAAAACTAGGTGGCTTTGGTGATGAGTTTTTTAAGTATAACATCAAAAGCTTGATCCATGAAGGAAAACAAATTGATAAGTGTGATTTCATTAATAAGAAAACTTCTGCTTTGTGCAAAACTTTGTTAAGGGAAGTCTAATGAGCATACTCATACTCTAAAAGATTAGAGAGCACTATAAAAATATCTTTAACCAAGCACTGGATAGTCTTATGGTTCATAAGTAGCAGGGATAATTGAGATAAATGTTGTCAGAGCAGCCTCCTACAGAGACACAGAACTTCCTAGAACAGGGGTGGGCAAACTTTTTGACTCGAGGGCCACAATGGGTTCTTAAACTGGACCGGAGGGCCGGAACAAAAGCAACCTGACCATGCTGGCACTCTCATCTTGGGCTGCTGGTGAAGGAACAGAGGGGAAAGCAAGAGAACCCTCCGCTCTTTTGGCTCCATGGGCTGGATAGAACAGCCGGATCCGGCCCTCGGGCCGTAGTTTGCCCATGGCCGTCCTAGAAGGAAATAGAAGTTTTAAGGGAGTTTAGAATCTGGCTAGGAGAAGAAGGGAAAAAAAACACATAAAAGGAGACATCAGAAAAGGGAAAAAGTATAAGTAAGAATCCCATAGCTAGAATATGAAATATAGTGTGCATGTATGAGAGAGACAGAGAGTATTGTGTGTGTAAACCCATGTGTATTGGAATTGACAGGGGACTAAAAGGCAGTACAATAAAGGTAATACATTTTATGATGGAGAAATGTGAAATAAAAATTTGGGAAAGATAGAGATTATCAAGAATCTTGGCGGGGGGGGGGGGGGAGGAATCTTGAAAACTATAGACATGATCTGACACACAGTAAGAAGCTATAATCAATTTTGACCAAGGAGCTAAATGATCAAAGTAGCATTTTATAAAAATTAGAAATGCATTTGTATACTAGAGAGTCTGAGAGGGAGACAGGCAGTTTCACAGCTCAGTAAAAGTGTCTCTGCAAGTCAAAACATTTTTCAATCTTTGTAGAGCTAAATTAAAGGACTCCCAACAACATATCATTTTCTTTCTTTCCTCTCAAAGGAATGTTGACATAGTGAGCAAAATAGTTTCACCATGTCTTTGTATCTTCTTTTAAAAGGGAATATTAAAGAACTGCATATGTTATTTTTATCTGAGGAGAAACATGTGCCGAGACTTTAACTTCTAGAAATTTTATGGTGGAAAATTTTCCTGTCAACATGCATCACTAGTTATTCCTAATTGATGCATTAAAAGTTTATTTTCAAGGGCAAGTTTATATCTTTTTTTATATATTAAACTTCTTTCATCCTTGGGATTTAAAAATAAATAAATTTATTAGGGTGACATTTGTTAATAAGATTGGGTATGTTTCAAGAGTACATTTTTATAATACATGATCTATGTATTGTGTGCCCCAAGAAAGTTCCAGTGTTTCTCAGGTGAAGCAAATTAAAGTGTGGGCAAAGTCTCAGGTGGAGCAGGAACAAAAAAATTGCTGGCAACAAATTCAAATTCTTTGCTCTGATTGGGTGATCAGAGCAAAGCTGACAGGAGCTGAAGGTGGTGGAGATTTTGTTAGCTTGTATAGAATCTTGAATGTTATATTAAAAATTTGATCTGAACCCTGGCCTGTGTGGCTCAGTTGGTTGGAGCATTGTCCTGCACAACAGAAAGTTGTGGGTTTGAGTCCTAGTCTGGGCACGTATGAGAGGCAAACAATTGTTTCTTTCTCACATCCATGTTTCTCTCTCTAAAATAAATAAATAAATAAATAAATAAATAAATACCATATTCTTGGTATTTAAAAAATTGATCTGATAATTATTTTATTGATCTAGTAATTATTGAATCACAACTACTCTATTAAAATTTGAATTATAGATTTTAAAAAACTGGATAGATTAAACTATTTGGTAGATATCTATAGACTATCAGAGCCCACCAGTTTGAAAAGTCTGCACCTAAAGTCTGGTAGACCTAAAATACTATGGCTGCTACTTCTCTTATATTCCTATTTTCTTCAAGCGACCTAACTGTGACTTTTAAAAAAATCCTTTATTTAAAATATGATCTGAGGAAATTGTTCTTAATTCAACTAAAAATTGTTTTTCCTTGAAAGGAAAAAAAAGGGGGCTGTTGTTTTAAAAGATATTTGTTAAAGCTTTAGCTTTCTTTTTCATCCCAAAAGAGAAAGAAAATCACTATATCAAAACTGTGCTTCTGGGAAGACACTATAATTAAACTTAATTTCTAGAAAACAACAAACAGCAAGAAAAACGCTGGATCCTCTAAGTTCTATAAAACCTCATATACAAAGAAAAACCTCCAGAACGGAGTCCATTTTCCTTTTTTTTTTTTTTTTGTCCGAAAAGAAGGCACTGGGAATTGATACTACCTTGTAAGAAGAGGAGCCAAAGACATCTCCTCTTAATTAACCCACATCCAACTTCTCCTCAAAATTTGGCTCAAAATATCCCCCTCCACAGGACCCATACCTCACTAACCATTTCATCACTGTGGTGTTGGAGATGAGATGTCCGTTCACCCTCTAGCTCTTTGCTGTGTTAAAGAGAAAACCACAGGCCAAAAATGGCATCACGCATGCTAAATAAAGCTCATGATACCAAACCTAGATTTAGTACCTGACCTAACTGTAGTTTCAGCTCCTTCCCAAAATGTAATCTTAATCAAACAATCTGGAATTTTCTGGTCAGCAACTCTGAGGTAATCTGACCAGGGTTCCTTCCATGCCCAGGGGAAGAAGGCAAAATAAAGAGTCCTGCCATTGCCTTCCCCCTCAAATAAGAAGACCTGGCCTAAAACCACCCTTTCTTTTATTGTTGATAGATCCCTTGCTCCACCCTTCTTCTTATAAAAACATTTTATTTGTATAATTCCTCAGGGCAGTGGTTGGCAAACCACAGCTCCTGAGCCACACGCAGCTCTCTGGCCCCTTGAGGGTGGCTCTTCCCCAAATTACCATGGCCTGGGTGAATCTATTTTGAAGAAGTGGTGTTAGATGAAGTTTAAGTTTAAAAATGTGGCTCTCAAAACAAATTCCAATCGTACTGTTGATATTTGGCTCTGTTAACTAATGAGTTTGCCGACCACTGCCTTGGGGTATCTCTCTACTTGTTAGATGGGATGCTGCCTGATTCATGAACCCTATCTAATAAAAGCCTAATATGCAAATCGACCAAACAATGGAACGACCAGTGGAACAACTGTTTACCCTGACACGCACTGACCACCAGGGGGCAGATGCTCAATGCAGGAGCTGCCCCCAGCCCGCAGGCCCCAGGCTACCCAAGGCAGGTGCCAGCAGGGGCCCCCTGATCACCCCACCAGTCGTCCCACATTTCGGCCCTGATTGCCAGCCAGGCCTGGGGACCCTATCCATGCATGAATTTCGAGCATCAGGCCTCTAGTCATTTAATAAAGCCAATTAAATCTCCAAATTTACTCAGTTAATTTCTTTTTAAACACCTGACTCCATCAACATTTCTTCCAAGTGCGCCTTGACTTCAGGAGGCAGCCCGAGGTGTTCCAGGGCCAATCTGCTCTACCTCCCTTCTCAGGTTCTATCCTAAAATCACGATTATGCTCCTCCTGACACGCTGTTTTCTTTCCCCTGTCCAACCTCAAAAAAACAATGGACTTGATCTGGTTCCCATTCTCGACTACTTGCTGATAAATAATTTATGCCAAGTCATTAAACAGTTGCCTTTAAATCAATGTGGACTTGCTCTAAAATTGGGACTTAGACACTATACTCACTTAATGGAGGAAAACTTCCTGAGCCAGATGGTTTTAATTAGTGATTCGGTGTCCGTTTTCAATATTCTAGAACTCCAGTATAGCCTGCCATTAATTAAGTACCAAAGCACCGATGTTTTTGTTGGTGTTTAAGGGGAAGCAATTTGTTTCCCCAAAATATGCTTGCTTGGAATATTGATTATTTCAAGCTGGTTCTTCTTTAAGAAAGAGAAAGCTCAAGAAGAATCCTTCTTCCCCCTAAATGCCGAAAGGAATTTAGATAGAGGACCTGCTCCAGGAAGAGAGCCATTGCCATAAATAATGTTGACGCAAGAAACGGCCAAACCTGTAGAAAGACTTTAGAGTTTATTTGAACCAAACTGATGACATATTCCAGAGAGCAAGATTGCAAATGCTCCAGACAACAGCAGTTTTGCAGTTTCTTTCGTGCATTTGAAATTAAGGAGGAGATGTAAGGGAGATGATAGAAAGGTGGGGGTCAGATTACAGGTTCCTTAAAGATTCTATGCTCTCACGCTTCCGAAGGGAGTGGTCTGGAAGATGTGTTCACTGATGCACAGACACAGTGGACAGGACTTGCTTGAGGCAAAGATAAACGTTTTACTAAAGTTATATGCCTGAGGCACGGTGGTAATCTACCATGACTTGTCCAGTTAGGAATTTATGATCAGAACACTGTGTAGTCAGTTACTTTTTATAGAACCCCATTTTCTCTCACACAATACAGTCAAGCATGACCTCAGTGAGCAGACAGGGAGGAGTCTAGCCAGTCTGCTCGTTAGACTCCTGTCTGTGTCCTGGTGTTTCTGGTTGACCCGGGTGAGAATTTGCTCACCTAAAGTTTGTTCCTTCTCATCCTGCCTGTAAATTGTCTACCTTCCCTTTAAAGCCCAAATCACTGTTCCCTTTCTCCTTAGCTCAAGATGCCATATAAGCCTCAACTGTCTGATTTGCATCAACCCCTCTATTCTTATGAAACCCCCATATGTACATAAGTAATGAATTTGGTTATTTTCTTTGGTTACTCTGTCTCAGGTCAATTTGATTATTAGAGCTACCAGAAAAAAACCATGAGGGAAAAGAAGGGGAAATTCTCTGTCCCCATAGTGCGCTACCATTATTTCGGTATTTTAAAAACCTGAAATATGTATGCTTTGAGAAGTACCTAGAGAGTTAAACCCAACATTAAAAGGGATGCTCAAGGTATCTGAGCAAGTGAGAAAGACTGGACCACTAACCCAGATTTTCCCATATCAAATTCGCTCTAGTTCCACTTCTTCAAAGAAGTTGGGATTTTTTTTTCCCTTCCTTTTTAGTGTTCCCTGAATTTGTGAAGAAAGAGAATTATAAAGAACAAAGACTTAGTCTTACCCTTGAGGTAGCTGCCCTTCCAGTGGTGTCAGTGTGACAGGGAACATAATCAGTGTCTAATAGTGGAAACTTCTTATCTGTCAGATTGATTTATTTTGTGTGTTTAAACAAAGACTGCTTCATAGCACAAGCTAAGAACCAGGCATCTTGCAAATGGACTGCTGGGCCTTAGTAATGACAAACACGACAGCCAATAAAAATATTAAAGTCTTCAACAGAAGTAAAACTTTCCAAAAGATTGTCTTTATGGTATCATATGAGGTTATTTATAGATAAAAGTTCAAAAAAATAGTCAGATTTAGTTGATATGTATCCCCTCATTATTCCTCTAATTGGCATAAGACATGCAAAAGCTTTTCTAGTTGTTGAAAAATTTTGCCTAAACACTATGCTCACCACCCAAGATAAGCCATTGATAATGCATTGTTCTTGCAAAAAAAAACTTTCAATTCATTTTCACTTTTCAAGACTGTCTTCATTTCATGTAATGTTTAACTTATTTTGTGCACTTATTTTAATTGTTTTTCCCTACCATGAATTAGAATGATAATGTATATTTAATATTTTTTGAAAGTTAACTTTCATTCAATGTTATATAATATATAGTTATTTTACATGCAAAATATATCAAATATTTAGTTTCAATAATTTTTTTCTCTAAATCCTGAACATTGTTTTTAAATAAACCATGGGTATAAATACCAGGATAGTAATTCATTATGAAGTAAATGCAAACATACCAGTATGTGGTTCTGGTCCAATAGTGTCCTGATTTTCTATGGCTCCTCTTAATAATGTCCCATAAATGACCCTTAGCTGAATTAGCAAATGAATGGCCAGTGTATTTTTTCTGATGCTCCCCTCCCAACCAGGGAGTATCTTCTGACCCTGCAACCTTAGAAAGGGGAAAACAGTTATTTCTTGACAATCACTTGTGTGCCTAGCCCTGTGCTACATGCTTTACATAATCATTTTATTAACCTTAACAATTATTCAACAAATGTGGTCCTGGTCAAAACTCCCATTTTACAGTTGAGGAAATGGATGCCAACCAGATTGACTAGCACATGAAACATTGCATTTGTTCTTCAATATTTAAATGGGTGTAGATATTTTCTGAATATTTATTCTCTTTGGGTGAGTAGGAATGATAATATCCTCCATTTGTGTAGCACCAAGTATTTATTTGCCAAGCATCTCCATTCGCCAGCAGCTTATTAAACACCATGAACTCCTCCCCAAGTCTTTATGACATCTCCAGTAGATGCCAGTTTGCTGACCATCTTAGGTTGTAAAATATATACTCCAGTGCCATCCACTTCAGTTTTTCATCCAAATTCAATGTCCCTTTCCTCCCTTAGACCCAGGGACAGCCCTGAGCCATGGGTGTGGGCAAGAAGAAGGGGCTTCTATCAATGCTTTCCCCGACCCCCTGCATCTTCTGGGTCCCTTTCTATGTCCAGGACAGAGAGGATTCACAAAAGAAGCAGAAATGTTTTTACTTGCCTGTTGCCAGGTGGTCTCTGACCTCCCCCATGGCAGCCATCCAAATGCCGCTGCTCTTGGGAGACACCTTGACCCTCTGGCAGGCCCTTGGGAGGCCCGTTTCACAGCAAATCAGCTCCAGTAGACCTTCCCAATCTCACTCAGCTCCCTCCCTCACATAATCCACCCTGCAGACTCGCTGCTGTGGTCTCTTCTCTGAGTGGGTCATGGCTTAGAGTGGGGCTTTATCACAATAATTCAAGCCTCCACGGTGTCCACCTGACCTACAGGGAGACCTGTGTGTGGGTTTTTTTTTTCTCCCTGCCAGGTAATGGAGTGTGCCCTACCCTGAGTGGTTTCTTTAAATCTCCTCCCCTTTCCTGAAATCGGCACTAAGGGAACGTCATCAAGTCCATTGCATACATTGGTGGCCAACATAAAATCAAAACTCCTGGCTTAACCTCTCGCCAGCACCCTTCACCCCCATATCTACAAACCATGTTCTTTTTTTATTTTTAATAATATTTTATTGATGTTTACAGAGAGGAAGGGAGAGGGATAGAGAGCCAGAAACACTGATGAGAGAGATACATCGACCAGTTGCCTCCTGCACATCCCCCACTGGGGATGTGCCCACACCAATATACATGCCCTTGCCCAGAGTCGAATCTGAGACCTTTCAGTCCGCAGACCGATGCTCTATCCACTGAGCCAAACCGGTTTCAGCCAAACCATGTTCTTAAAACACCACAATGGCTTAATGTATAAGGAGCAACCTCTCCTCTCCCCCCTAGCCGCCCAGGATGGAAGGGAAAGATAGAAACTCTTTCGGAGGCTGAGGATTACAATGCATTCATTCCCTCAAGATCAGTTCAGTGAGTAGAGAGGAATCACCGGGGCAGTGGAATGAGCTCACTGCTTAATAAACCCCAGTCATCTATCTTCTCCCACTTTAGAACCAAGTTGCCAATTCTGAGACAGTCAGAAAAGTCGTACTCAGAATCCTTTCACATGTACTGTGTACATGAACTTCATACTGCTCTGCATGACAAGTACTGTTCCACCTTAAGAAAGCGAAGCATAAATTATGTCATGTTCCGAGGGCAGGGGGATTTCTATCACATCATATCATGCTTGGCACATAACAGGGCTCATTACATATTACTGAATAAGTATTAAATAAATACATCATATGGATGCCTAGCCCAAAGTCATGCTTTGGGAATGTGAAATAGCATTGATACTGAGTTCTTTTTGACCATCAATATCTCCCTGAATAAAGTGCCATCCTCACCCTGACACTGATTATAGCCACAGCCCAGTGTCCTAACACCTCCTTCAGACATATCTTCCAGTGAAATATTTCATTTCTCTCTACATATTAGAATCAAATCCTGTGAGGGTTCCAGCTACACACATGTGACACCAATTAGCAGGTCCCATGCCCCAAATGACTTTATCCTGCCTGGGCTTGACTTGCTATATTTTGCAGTTGCCTATGGTTGGGGAAATTTCTCCATGGATGAATCCTTAACATTTACACAGATCATTCTCCCCTGAGCTTTCTCTATTTTCAGTTGTTTAATAAGCAAGATGGGTCTATGCGACATTTGTCATCTGTTAATTACTGTAATTTCTCAACTCTAAAGCTATAAACGCTGGTTAGTTGCTTATTGGGACTTTAAACTCAAAAAATGTGGGGTGCATGGAGTGAATGCCTACATGTCAGGTAGTTGACACCATGGAAATGCATCCTGGTTTATGTCAAGTTCATAAACCAAAAAAAAGTAGTTGAATCTTAGAAACTTGACTATGCAGTTTCAAACGAGACGATATACCTTATACAAATACAGGGAATGTGTAAAAAAAAATATTTAAAAAACTTATTTAAGTTGACCCTTGATTCTTACTGTTTTTAGAGAGGAAGGAATATTTCTAAATATTTGGCTTTAGAGCTGGGCCAAGATGGAGACACTGAGGATTTAGAAAGTCTGGGTAATTGATGGAGAGATGTCTATTACCTCCGAGAGATTAAAGATTTCTCTCTGCCTTGCCTGCTCTGGCAGAATTTCAATTAGCCTTAGTGCTCTTTGCTGAAGCTAGGGCAGAGGCTCAGCTGGGAGGGCAGCAGGGCACACAGACTCTGCTCGGACCTGTTTGAAATGGGCAGAGAGAGTGGTCATTGTCCTCAGGTGCTACCTCCACGCTCCATGGCCTGAGGCTTCAAAGTGCAAAGCAAACAAACACAGAAGGAACATATTTGCATTTGCGTTAGCCAGCGTGATTACATAAATGTATAGTCACCTCTTCTAATCATTTAAAGCCTAACTGAGGGGTTGATAAACCCAGGGAAACAGTCTGTACTCTTGGGGTGGAAGGCTAGAGGAGCGAGGAGTGGCTGTGGCAACCCAGCACCACACAGTGTGCCCTCCCGAGGCGGTAGAGAGGCCTTGGTATCTATTCTTGGCATTGATCTACCTCGCTCATAAGTTTCTGGCAACCTCCCAGAGAACAGCGTGTTCCTTCTGCTTGTGTATGCAGCCAAGGAGGGAGGGCCTGGCTTAGTCCCTCTCCGTCTCCCACAGCCTCTCCTCCCACGGCCTGGCCTCTCCGGGGTGTCGGGAGGAAGTCTCGGCTCAGCCCTATTGTGCAAGTCCTCACACACTGGGCTAGCCCCCCAGCCGGTCCAGGCTGTGTTTCTGAGATGCCCGTGTGATTGGTGCAGAAATCAATTTTTAGGGAACCGGAATGTCCCTGCAGACCATGGTCCAAAAAAATACTGTGTTGCAGGAAATAAATATAGATTGAGTTTCAGCTAACCTCCTGTTATGGTCACAAAGGCCTCCTTTGGAAATTTGCACCTGTCTTCCAGGGTTAGATCTCACTAGGCATGATTACTCACCCTGTGAGAGCTAAGATAACACAGATTAACACCCGCTCTGGGTGCTGCCAGCTTGAAGGGACTGACTCACTCCCTTCTCCTCACACTACCTTTTCAGGAGAGTGAAATCAGAGCGGAAGGAGGGATTAGTCAGCCTGGTTTGAGGGGCCCCTGAGGGCGATGCTGAGGTTTCCAGGAAATAGAAAAGGGGTTATCAGATGATCATGAGCTCCTGGGCCCCACGGGCAGGCAACCTAGATCCACTTGACTGGAATTCTAATAGGAGCCCAAACATTATGGAGTGTCTATGGACAGACTTAGAAATCATGATTGCACCATTACAGACCTAATCTTGTGGACAAGATAGGTCCATGAAACAAACGGGTCATCATAGAACTTTCTGAGATCAAACTAGTAGAATTTCTCTATTTCTAATGTATCCAGCACTTTCTTCACTCTCCTAGCACACGTTTTCCAGTATGGTCTTATACTGAGTTGTAGTTTACTGCATACATAGTCTTATACACACCTCTACCCCTGAGTACTTCTCCCCTGAGTGTCATAGTTTCACTGAACTTCTCCATCCTGTTGTCCCATAAGCCCCTCAAGTTCAACATGATCAAAATTAATCTTGCCATAAGAGATAAAATAAACTAACAGACAAAGTGGAGATAAGTGGAGACAGTCTCATGGATACAGAGAACAGGCTGACAGCTATGGGGCTGGGTCGGGGGAATGGAGGGGGAGGAGCTAGGGCGGTGCTGAGTGATTAGGGTGAAGGGATTAAGGGGGGAAAAAGATTAATGTACACACACACACACACACACACAAATAAAACAGTATGGTGATAGCCAGAGGAATGGGGAAGAGGTAGAAGGAGGTAGAAGAGGAAATGGGGAACTAAATAGTGATGGAAGAAAATTTGGGGTGGTAAACACAATACAATACACAGATGAAGTACTGTAGAATTATATACCTGAAACCTATGTAATTTTATTAATCAATGTCACCCAAATATCTTATCTAATAAAATAATAATATGCAAATTGACCATCATCAACACATAAGATGGCTGCCCCCATGTGGTCAAAGATGGCTGCCCCAATGTGGACACAAGATCGCCACCACAAGATGACTGGCAGGGTAGGGCAGTTGTGGGTGATCAGGCCAGGAGGGGAGGGCAGTTAGGGGCAACCAGGCTGTCAAGGGAGGGCAGTTAGGAGTGACCAGGCCATCAGGGGAGGGCAGTTGAGGGTGACCAGGCCTGCAGGGGAGGGCTGTTGTGGGCAACCAGGCAGGCGGGGGGGGGGGGACAGTTAAGGGTGAACAGGACAGCAGGGGAGAGAAGTTAGGGCAATTGGGCCAGCAGGGGAGCAGTTAGGCATAGATCAGGCTGGCAGGGGAGTGGTTAGGGGGTGATCAGCCTGGCAGGCAGAAGCAGTTAGGGGCAATCAGGCAGGCAGGCAGGTGAATGGTTGAGAACCAGCAGTCCTGGATTGTGAGAGGAGTATCCAATTGCCCGTTTAGGCCCGATCCCACCAGATTGGGCCTAAATAGGCAGTCAGACATCCATCAAGGAATCCCAGATTGGAGAGGGTGCAGGCTGGGCTGAGGGACATCCCCCCACCCCCATGCACGAATTTTGTGCACCAGGCCTCTCTAGTATTCAATAAAAAGTAAATGTTAATAAAATGAAATACTCAGCAATATCAAAGATGTTGCATATAGAAATAAGAAGAGGAAAAATAAAAAAGCCAAAATATGAAATACAGAACTTGAGAATCCCAGAATTGAGCAGCAATTTTGGCAGTTCATAATCAGGTGACCTTGGTCAAGTCACATAACTTTTCTGACCCTCATTTCTTCACATATAAAATAAGAATGGTGTTAAAAGTCATCAGTTGTTAGCTGCTGTGTCAGGCATTATACTTAGCACTTTATAAGCATTATAAATAGAGACTTAATAATCATATTAGATTAATCACCACTGACAGATGACATAACATTAACTCATTCATTCAATAGTTATGTATTACTAAATGTTAGGAGTTGACACTTAAAATGTAACAAATTTTGAACAGGCAGTCCAACAGAGAAGATATAAAAAATATCCCATAATCACCTAAAAAGCTGTTCAACATCTTTAGTCCTCAGAGAAATGCAAATTAAAATTACAAAGACATATCACTACACACCCATCATAATAGCTAAAATTAAAAAGACGGACACCACTCAATGTTGACAAGAATGTGCAGCAAGCAGAACTCTCCTATGGCTGATGGAAGTGAAAAGATGTGCAGTTCTTTGGAAAACCATTGGCTGCTTCTTTATAAAGTTAAATGTATGCCTGTTGACTAATTATTTTATTCCATTCCTAGGTATTTACCCAAGCGAAATGGAGACATGTCCACAAGAAGACTTAAGCAAGAATGTTAATAGCAAGTTTTGTCTATTGTGTTAGCCGGGGTTCTCTAATAACACAGGAAATGTCTCAGGAGATTGTAGGTAGGGGCAGGCGGGCAAGCTGGAGACCCAGAGAAGAGTCAGTATGTCAGTCATGAGCCCAAAGGCTGTCTGGACACATGACTCTTTCTTCCTTTGGGAACTCTGTCTTTTTCTCATAAGGCCTTCAACTGATTGGATAGGGCCCACCCATGTTATAGAGGGTGATCTGCCTCCACAATATGGAATATTATGAGTTAGAGCAATGGTCGGCAAACTGCGGCTCACGAGCCACATGCGGCCCTTTTGGCCCCTTGAGTTTTTAGCAAAGGCCAGCTTAGGAGTACCCTAATTAAGTTCATAACAATGTACCTACCTATATAGTTTAAATTTTAAAAATGAGGCTCTCAGAAGAAATTTCAATCGTTGTACTATTGATATTTGGCTCTGTTGACTAATGAGTTTGCCGACCACTGAGTTAGCGTTAATTCAAAAGCTATTGATTTAAATGTTAATCACTTCTAAAAAATACATTCACAGCACCATCTAGATTGGTGTTTGACCAAATATCTAGGTACCATAGCCTAGCAAAATTGACATTTAAAATTAACTATCAAAACCATCATTACCTCAAACTGGAAATAACTCAAATGTCTGTCAACAAGAGAATGAATAAACATATTTCTGGTACAATAGAATAATAGTAAGCAATAAAAAGTTACAAACTACTGGTAAAACTATGGAGAAATCTCCAAAATATTATGTTAAGAGAAAGAAGGCAGACACAAAGGATTATATGCTTACTGTATAATTCCATTCCTATGAAGTTCAGGAACAAGTAAATCTAACCTCTGGTGATATACAATAGTACAGTGTTGCCAATGGAAGGTGAGGATTTCCTGGAAAAAAGCAGAAATTCGCATTCTGGGGGTAATAAACAAGTCCTTTATCTTAGAGTTTTGATTACTGGGTATATACATTTTGTAAAAAATTATCTACCGTATTTGCCGGAGTATAAGACGACCCTTTGGCCCTGAAAAATATGCCTCCAAGTGGGGGGTAGTCTTATACGGCGAGTATATAACAAACTCTGTATTTTTAGTGGAAATGTTAGGGGGTCGTCTTATACGCCCAGTCGTCTTATACGCCAGCAAATACGTATTTTTCAGGGCCAAAAAATAGTCTTATACGCCGGCAAATATGGTAATTAGGTATTTAAAGGCTGGGCATTTTGCTATATGTAAATTTTACCTCAATTAAAAATAAAATAAAATGGAAGAGATTACAGTTCCTTTAAGGAGGTTCCAGGCTAGCTGGGGAGACAGACAGGCAGACAGACCTTCACAACATGATGTGGTGAGTGAAGCATTTCACCTAATTAGCTTGTTAAGATTTTTGAGAGGGTAGGTAGGGAGTGGACACTAGTATATGTAAGCTATACAGAGGCAGCACTTGTTAAATGAGTCAGTTAACCCTGTGTCAAGGCAGAAATATATACCTAAGGACTATTAAAAACTGGTTTGGCTCAGTGGATAGTGCGCCGGTCTGCGGACTGAAAGGTCCCAGGTTCTATTTCAGTCAAGGGCATGTACCTTGGTTGCGGGCACATCCCCCAGTAGGGGGTGTGCAAGAGGCAGCTGATTGATGATTCTCTCTCATCGAGGTTTCTAACTCTCTATCCCTCTCTCTTCCTCTCTGTAAAAAATCAATAAAATATATTTTAAAAATAAAATAAAATAAAAAGCAACTCAAATATCACACATTGCAAGAGGGCCTATCTTGATTTATTTAGATATTCCCAGTGTCTTCAAATGGGCCTATTTCTCCCTGTGGGCTACAACACACACTGATGGCATATCCCAGAAGAGATATATCCATGCATTCTGTTTCACATCTGTTTGCTAGGGGTGTGTGTGTGTGTGTGTGTGTGTGAGAACGTCCCTGGAAAGTGTGGGTCTGTGAGCCATTTATAGAAATCTAGAATTCAGCTGAAAAAAATCAAGCAAGATGGGGCTCTAATAGTGATTTTTTTAAACAGGGGCCATCTGCCTGGCATTACATTCAGCATGCTCAAGATATTTTATTTACTCTCCCATCAACTCTACCAGAAGGCAACTATTGCCCCTCATCGCAAAGGGGGAGCCTGTCTCAGAGGGAGAACATGGCAGAGAGGAGTTGGAACTCTGGCACGGCTGACCCCGTTTGTGTGTCTGTGCGACCCGCTATTCTGCTAGATTGTCTCAGAAAATCTCCCTTACTGAGAGGTTTTCTGAGTGTGTAGCGACATGTGGGACACCGGGAACTCAGGTCAGATGCGGGCATTGCCAGGGCGGACAGAAGTGTGAAAGCCTCGTGTTGGAAGGTTTCCTCCCTGCTACCCTCTGGTAGTTTTTGCTTCTAGCTCGTCAAAAGCTCTCACCTGTAACCTATTGATCAAGAAAGAAAGAAGCTCTTCCATAACGTTGTGGCTTTCAGACTGAGAGCAAAGAAACCAAAGAATGAGAGAGGGAGATAGGAACACACAATTTCCCCGTTTCTGGGTGGCGTCAGTGTCACCTTCATGCATCCAAAGCGAAGTTTTGCAGAAGACACTGGTGCCATCAGTCGCTGGCAATCCCCGGGAAAGCGCCACCAGAGCCTCTGCATTGCTCACCCTGAGGCCCTGGCCAGGCAAACAGACAAAAAAACAGCAGCAACAACTAAAAGAAAAACAGCCAAAGAGACAAGACAAGAAGGGAGAGGGAGAGAGGAAGGGAAGTAGGGTAGGCAGAAGGGAAGTTAAATGAATGGGATGAATGGTGAAGTTGTCTACTTCAGTGCTCCACAAAAAGAAACGGAGTTGTTGTGTTGTTTTTTCCCCCTCCAAATTATGTAACCACAGGATAAAACCCTGGGGTTCTAAGATCTCTTCCTGATTCCTAGATCTCTTCCCAATGAAGGGCAGAGCACAGTTGTTTGAAACCGAAACAAGGACGTTATGAAAGCAGCCCAAAGAATACCTTTTTGCCTTTCTTGAGCTCTCCTGTTTAATTTTCTTCCAGGCTGCATTTCAGAAAGGAGAGAAGCCAGTCCTTCCCCAGCTGATTCTGGCAGCAAGCAGGAAGTGCTCCTACACTGCCTCCTTCAGGCCAAACTGCCCAGCGCAGATAGCTGCTGACCAGTCAGCTTGCCACAGTTGGCCTCCGAGAGTTTGTACCACAGGAAAGTCATTGGCACGTCTCTGTCCCAAGCCCACGAATGTCTTAGAAAACTCTCGATGTTTACATAATGCCCTCACATACCAGACAGAGGTGCCATCTGAGCATTTACTGAGGTTCAACTACACACAAGAAATTGCTTTAGATGCTTTGCTTATGTCATTCGTTTAGTTAGCAAACGACCGTGCAAACCAGGTAGTTAATTATTACTATTCAAGTAGAGATTGACACTGGGGTTACGAAACAGGCCCAAGTTCACACAGATATTAAGTGGCACGATCAGGATGGAAATCCACACTGTGGAATCGCAAAATCCATAACTCTCCCCCTGCGCCACACTGTGTGGCTTTGCAGTTTCTTTGCGTGTATCTCTGCCCGAGAACTAGCCACAGGTTTCTCAGAAACAATTTGCTTCCATCTAAGCTTTCCCTAATGGACCATCCAAGAAGAGGCATGTCATCGTCTCTCTGAGTTCAGCGGCGCTGGGAGTCCCCCGGCCCCTGCAGGACTGCAATTATGTCAGGGCTTCTGTAAGCAGTCTGTCACTTGAACACTGCCCTGGCGAGACTTATAAACAGTCCTAGGACTCCAAATTTTGCCTCTGTTCCTTCATCCTCCAGGGCGGCGATTTTACACGGGTGCGCTGCAATAATTTTAAAAACATGCAATATCTGGCTATTTAGTCCAGGGCACTGACCTCGTTTCCCTGGGACGGTCAAATAAAAAATGACAACAGCCAACACAACCATAGCTGTCTGGTGGGAATGAATCAAAATTATACTCTTTTTTTTTGTCAGATGTGCAAAAAATATATCTTTTTAATGTGTGCAGAAGTTTCGTAATTAGTTTATGTGGGCCAGGAGATGAAAAGGGTTGAAAATTGCTGCTCTGATGTACTGGATGAGAGATTTCTTTTTTTCCCTTTTTTGTGCAATGAAAAAAAAAATTCTTTAGCTTTTGATATTTTAAAAGATGCAAGATTATAATCCCTCCTTTTTTTTTGCTTGAGGCTATCAGTCCATATTAATGGAGTGTTTTAGATTAAAAGAAAAGGGTTAATTAAAGTCATGATTAGATATCTTTTTCACAACTAAATCTTCAGAATTATATGTATTTTGCATGGCAGAGTGGAGAGTATTGGGAAAGGCTATTATCTATATTAAGCATCATGGAGATGCTCTGAAAATTATAAAATACTGTATAAATATTATGAAGTTCCATTGTGATTATTATTCTATGGGAAGAACAACTGGGAGACATTCAAGAAAATCAGTTCTCAAACATCTCCCATCTCTAACTTTTTTGAACATCTCCCATCTCAAACAATTCTTGACCAAGTTGTTCATGGCAAAATGTCTCAGCTGTTAAATAAAAACTTTGGTCCTCATCCCAGCAAAATTTTCGTGCTGATACCTGTGTGACAAAAGAAAGAATGTGGAAGTATGAGTCAGTTTACTACTAAACCCAGCCTTGTTAACATCTCAGGAAATTGTGCTGTGAATATTTGTGTGTGTGTGTTTTGTGTTGGTCTGGAATGAATTAATTCAATTTATATTATTTCTAATGGGGAAAAACTATTCCATTTTAGGACAGCCTTCTGGAATGAATTAGTTTTGAGAACCTTCCTAGGATCTCAAATAAAACCACACTTAGTGTCACAGAAACACAGCTTTGGAAGGCAAGCACTATGAGTGATTCGGCTTGCCTGTATGCTTGCCCCTCTAATTGAATTCTTTTTTAAAAAATTTTGGATATGTGCCAGTTCAAAACTTCATGAACTTTTCACAAACAGATGAGTAACAAAAACACGCGACTCAGCTGCTTTTCCCCACATTGCTAGCCCCCTGCAAATGGCTTGCTACTTCCCTTACCTCTGTAATCAGCTTTGACTGCTGTGTTTTTCATTAGAAGCCATTGGGTTCAGGAGGGCAGGGCAAAGGAGCGATGTAACACTGGGTAGTTAAAAAATTGAACACAAGTGTGTCTAGATCCTGAGAAGGGGAGAAAACCAGATAGGTGATCTCATATCCAACAAAGGTGCTTTCTCACATATAACTTACAAAAGAGGGACTTTGTCTCTCTCCATTAAATGACTGCTTATAGAAACTAACAAAAGCATCATGAGAATATAATTTCCTCTGTTGGTATGGCCCCGGGTTGTGTGAATGGTTAGAATGAAGGGAAATGAAACCCCCAGGAGGAATGAGATGGTGATAACGCAGGAGAGAATCTTTATTGTTATTAAAACACTCTTGTTCCTATTACAATAGCTTGCATTTTTGCGTTTGCCCTTTTCTTTCTCTTGAAAGCATTATTTATTTCCACGAGCATCTCCTGATTCTTTTTTCTTTCTAAATGTCGGCGAAAGCCATGAAACAGGGAGAGTTCTTCAGGGCAAACTGCTGAAAAGTCAGTTAGGAAAAGACCTTCTCCATAAATAAACAACTCGTGAGGATGAAAGGAGACAGAAGAGCTTTATTTAAGTCCTCTGAATAAAAGTTCAAAGATGAGAAAAAAGAACTTCAAACCCATGGATAAATGATTTGAAATAGGTAGTCATGTATGATACCTGATGTTTCAGTACAAGCAAGCAGACTGAGAAACAGCGATTTTTTTTTTTTTATGGAAGGAGCATCATCTCTGTCCACAGCCTCAGCTTGATTGCCCACGTCAGTGCATCACAAATGTGTCCATGAGAATATTCCTGAAGGTGGAGGCCAGCATGAACCTGCCTGCACTCAGTGTTCTGCCACGTGACCTACACACTGTCTTCTGAAGTTTGTAAACTATCTTCTGAAGGATTGTGTTTTATAGAAACAGTTCAGATGAATTCAGCATTCTGTTCCATGATATAGGTCTTGTCTTAGTACAAAGTACTTCTCCCAAAATTTTGAGTAAAAGTGATACTTCGAAAAGCTAAGATTTTCCTACAGGGCACCTAGAATGTGAGTATCCCAGTTTAGAAACACATTCTCGGTGGATGGTGTAATACCATCTCTACTCAAAACTCAAGCATCTAAAGTTAAATGAGATGGAGAACCACACACATGAAAGAAACCTGCTCACAACTGGCAAACTGATGTGTGTGTGTGTGTGTGCTTAATTGCTTCTGCTCTATTTTTCTAAGCACTACTAAGAGATCAGCAAGAGAAAACAAAGAAGCAAGTTGGCCTCAGAAACCATGAGGTCCAGACGTTCATCATCTATATTTCTCTCTCAGCAAACCACTAACTAACAAGTCTGTCTAACATACTTCTCTTTCCAACATTTTCAAACTTTTATCATTTTCAACAACAAAAAAGTCTTTTTCTTTGCTTTCTATATCCAGCCATTGCAAGCAGAGCACCCCTGACCTTCTAGCAAAAATGCTCTGAAATGTCAGTCTGTTACATAAAAGGACCAGAGCAATCAACTTCAGTCTTTCCCTTCACACTAAACAGGAAATCATGCTGAAATAAAACAATATCTAGATGGGTGGACAAACTTAAAGTGATTACATTTCCACTCACAGCAGCAGGAGAACCCTACCCTCACCCCCACCCCCACCCCACGCCATACAATTCCTTCACTCTATCTTCATGCTTAAAAGAAAACCACACTCAGTGTCAGAAACACGGCTTAAGGCAAGCACTACGAATGATTCAGCACCTGTACTCTTGCCCCTGACATTTGACCTTGCACTTTCCCTGCTTGTATGTCTGGATCCGCTGCTAAATGGTGACATCCTGGAGGGCAGGAAGAAAGAGTCCTTGCTTCGGGCTCATCTCTGCATCTCCAGCCTCTGCTCAATGAGAGGGTGTTGAAACGACCATTGCTGACTATTGAGTGGACTGCCCTTTGCTTTTCATTTCTAAGGTGACTAAAAGGTCTCCCTGTTTGGACTACGTTCCCATGCTTCCTTCACTAAGAATAAAGTGAGGAGTCTGGTGTGGGTACAGGAGTGTGCAAAACTAGCAACTAGTAATATGGGCTAAGAGGAAATGGGGGAGGGGCAGCAGGATTAAGAGGCTGATCACAAAGCCTGCTATGTTGCCAAAATGAACAGTAATGTAAACTTACCACTGATGAGGGAGATTGGTTGTGGGATACTCTGGGTCCCGTGTCAAATGAGATAATATAGGAACATTTTACAAAAATACATTAGGCACCTAGTAAGAGCACCTCTTCCCTCGTGATTAATTGTTCTGTCTGTACCTTCTGGATGCATTCTTGCCTTTGAGAATGCCTCGGCTTTGCCTCTTTATCTCCCCTCACCATGAAACCCTAGGATCAATGCCATGACATAGTGTTTGTAAAGTGTTTTTGAAATCCCCGAAGTGTTATAATCAACCCAAGTGCCATTTTATTTATGTAAACGGTGTCTACCCAGCGAGTCCACTTAAATACCTGGGATGGGAAACCCCTGTCTCATAAGGCTTAGTACATGATTCCCTCCGGCTCTAAAAGCAAGTACTTTTTCAAGGACAATGGGAGGGAGAGCAGAGGAATCACTCTGTGGCATCTGTTGTACAACGTTTTTCGGATGGCGCATCTCGATAAATGCATGAGGGTCCTTGGAGAGTTGCTGCACACCGCGAAGAGAGAGTGGTAAAAATCCCAGTGCCTCTGAAAAGGAAGGGGAGGCAGGTTAGAGTCAGAAAAGCCCGCCCTGTTGCCATCCCAAGAAATCAACAATGATGATTTTAGGCCCGACTTTCTACATAACGGCAGCTTTCCAGAGTCTCTGATAGCAAGACAGATCCTTTCCGGTACTCCCACTGCAGTCTGGAAGTACTTTACAGTGAAAACCAGAGGGAGTGAATGGATTCTTTACCTTCAGGTCATCGTCAGGGATGGCCCGCTTCCACTTCACATTGCACCTGATGTGTTCGTAGGCATTGACGACCACTTCGATTGCTTTGGGGTAGGAGTGGCAAGCCTGGATCACCTGCAGGCGAAGCAGAGCTCCGTTTATTTGATGCACATTTGTGATTCAGCCATTCCACTCCCAGAGACTTCATGAATGCATTGACCTGTTGGGCTCCTTGGAATGCTGAAATGCTTTTGAGAAGGCTCCTGACTTTAAGTATCCACACTCTGCCAGCCCCCATGTTGGATGGAAGGATTAACAGCAGCAGACTAATTTCCTTCACCATCCAGAAGTAAGTGAAAAAAATAAGTTTTAACAAAGAAGGTGGGAGCCTACTGAGATGCATGCCCTGCCCTTACAGCATTCACACAGCAGCTTCTGTGGCCACCAGAAGACCTCTCGCTCCTTTCTGCCAAGATGGCCCTCTCTCTGGAAATCCTTTGGGTGTGGCCTGTTTGCATTTCAAAGTGACCCAGCGGGCTCTTCAATGTAACCTACAACTGGTCCACAAGAAACCTGTATCTCTGTCCCATCAGCAGCAGCAAAAGCACTCATGATTCCTAATTTTGTCACCTTCATTTCCTTTGCCAACAGGCAAGCAGCTTCTGCCATGGACTTTCTCCTGGTTTTGGAGTTCTGATCAATGTTACTCAGTCTCTGGGTCTGTTCTTATTCGTCGGTCTATGCCATTCACTATATTCCATAAATGAGTGATATCATGTGATGTTTATCTTTCTCTGTCTGGCTTATTTTGGACTTTCTCCTTTACATTTTCTCATCATGAGTTATACATCAATTTTATTTTTCCATTGAACATATCAAGCTCTCTGCAGAGAGAATTTTCTGCTATCATCAACCCATAGGGGGTATGCAGGTGGGCTTGATCCAGAGATCCATTGCTATGAGACTTCTGAAGAGACAGTATTTCTGAGTCTACAGAAAGTGTAACACAAAGGATTTCTATCTGGGTACATGGTAAGCAGGTAATTAATTGTCCAGGATCTTGATCTTGGAAAACTCAAGCAAATGGGCCTGATTTTTTTTTTTCTGTAGCTGAGATGAGGATGGCATATAGGTAGCTCTATGTAAAAGAGACAAAGAAAACTTGAGGCTAATTGCTTTAAACACTAGTTATAAACTACCATCATAGTATCATAGAATCTTAGGGTTGCAAGGAACCCTAGAAATTACCCAATCCCCCTAATTTGGAGATAAGGAAATTGAAACCCAGAGAGGTCCAAATTAAGAGAAAGCATCATCTGAGTTTAGTGCTCTTTCAAGTATATTCTCATGATCTTATTTTAATCCTTAGGTAATGCCTGGTGAAATAAATGGTTGAGGATACAAATCCCATTGCAGAGACATTTTAAAACAAAAGAAACTATCTTCCACAACTATTTTAGGTTGGACCTTTGTAACTGCAAAGATATTGCTAGTGATATAAAACCAACATCCATCCGGACCTCCATGGACACATTGTTCTCTAAAGACCTCCAGATGCAGCCTTTCTGGAAGGATGAGCCATGGTGAGAAGTATGTTGGTAAGTCCTTGAGTAACGCCCCCCCCCCAAAAAAAAGATTTAAATTTAAGAGTTACCAGTATAGGGATGATAGCTGAAATTAATCCAAGGCCTGAATCAAGCATCTACTTATACTGGAATTATGAAAACAAAAAAGCATGATGAAGTCAGAAAGTTTATAATGAGGCTCTGCTCACGGCTTAGTTGTCCACTCAGAAAACTGAGCTCTATGCTCTGCATCAGTTTCCCAGGCCACACTCACTCTTCATGAAAGCCACACTGGACATATTTAAAGACGTAGTGCCCACACCCCAACACAGGTACTTTGTCCCTAGGACTTCCTTACCTCTCCCTTCTTGCCAACCCTGAGGACACAGGACAGATGTGGATGAAAGTTACTCTCCCCTTACAATGTATTACCTTCTTCTCAACAAGGGTTTCCAGATTTAGCAAATAAAAATAACAAAGGCTCTAGCTGGCTTGGCTCAATGGATAGATAGAGTGTCGGCCTGTGGACTGAAGTGTGGCAGGTTTGTTCGGTCAAGGGCATATGCCTGGGTTGTGGACTCGATCCGCAGCAGGGGGTGTGCAGGAGGCAGCTGATCAATGATTCTCTTTCATCATTGATGTTTCTATCTCTCTCCCTCTCCTTTCCTCTCTGAAATCAATAAAAATTTACTAAAAAAAAATAATAAAGGCTGTCCAATTAAATTTGAATTTCAGGTAGACAACAAAGAATTTTTAGTACAAGTATATCCCAAAGGTTGCATGGTCCACACTTATATTAAAAACTACTTATACTTTATCTGAAATTCAGATTAACTGAGCATCCTGTTTTTTTATCTGGCAACCCTGTTCCCAGCCCCTATTCAGAAAGTGTTCAGACTAAGTTATGGACACAGGAAGGGACTTCATTCGCAGGTCAGGAGCCTCACTTCACACATTTGGGGCTTCAATTTGCACCTGGCCTACTCCCATCTATCACAGGGAGATGACTTCTCACTTTTCATTAAAGTTAAAAAAAAATAAATCAAATAGTTCTTAACCTTCCGTCTTTAGATGCACAGACTCCAAAGCTCCCGCTGCTGTCATTAGGTTTTGCTGACACGGATGGCTAGGTTTTCTGCTAACGGAAGACAGGGCCCGCAGCGGGAAAGGCTCCTTTAGCCTGACAGCCCTCCAGCCATCTTCACTGGCAGGTCGGGCTTCCTACAGGACTAAGACGGCTAGCCAGGCACCCCTTCTTCAGGCCTCAGTAATTATTTCACAAAGCAATAACAACAACGCAAAAGACCCTTAAGAGACAGCAAACTCTAAATCATCACTAGATGCCGACTCCTGGCAACCTTGACCACCACATGAGGAAGGACTGCTCTGGATCTAGAAGCGAGAAGCTTCTGCTGTGTTTTTTGTTTTGTTTTGTTTTGTTTTTCCTGTCTGAGAAACAGAAGGTGCCCCATGAACTTCACCTTCTGTGTGTCTCTAGTCATCCTTCAGGGAAGATCAATGGGCCAAAAAAGCTCTTTCTTCAGTGGTGGCAACTGGAGAGACTTTTAGATACTTTTAGCCTCATCATACTATACCTAAACACATAGATTATAGAACAGATTCAAGATAAACCTCCTGTCAGCCTTCCAAAGCAAGTGGCACCTCTTAAGTCACTTCAGGAAGAAAAAAAAATTCTAAAGCTACTTCTCCCCTTTTACCGTATTTGCCGGCGTATAAGACGACTTTTTGGCCCTGAAAAATATGCCTCCAAGTGGGGGGTAGTCTTATACGGTGAGTATATAACAAACTCTGTATTTTTAGTGGAAATGTTAGTGGGTCGTCTTATATGCCCAGTCGTCTTATACGCCGGCAAAAACATATTTTTCAGGGCCAAAAAATTGTCTCATACGCCGGCAAATACGGTATGTGAATATATCTGTGTGCAGAAAGGTGCTTTGTAATTAAAGAGACGTCTTGTACCCTGGGCATCATATACAGCACTGTTCAATGGCAGAAATCATCCTTACCTCCCCAAACCCTCACATACCTTTCCCTCCCCTAGAAAAATGTCTTTCCTGCCCTACCAGAAAACCCAATCTTGGCTCCCTGGGGTGTCACTGCTTTTTGAATTATGCTGAGAGGGGGGAAAAATCAAATGTCCTTTTGTACCCTGGAAAGCAATTGCAGACCATATAATTCTTTCCCCCACCTTATGTAATTTATACATTGGCTTTCGGTGAAATACACCCTCTGCAAATGTGCTTTGTGTTTGGAAGACAGCATCTTCAGCTCTCTGACCTTGTTCCTTGTAAATAAGGAAAACAGAATTTCCCCCATCCACCAGAGAACAAATCACTTCATCTTCGGCATAAGTGAGTCAGTCATTTACTTGTTGTAAAGATGACTTTCTCTTTGGAAAGTTGGGCTGGGTAGTGGTTGTTCTAAATCACTGCGAAGAATCTTCATAGTAACAGTAACCTGAATAGTTTTTCTTCAGTTTTCCCTTGGAAGGGGGCCAGTTCTCTTTTACTGTTGGGTAAGGACAAAATGTTTATAATACCAGTCATCCGCCAGTGACCAGCTCTACCCTACATCGCTTCAGTGTATGGCCAAACTAGGGGAACTCAGAGGAGCAAAAACAGAACTGAATAAGAACATGCTAATGGCGGACCAAGTGTTCCTTGGCACATATAACTGTGTGCCTGTTTTACAGGCGAGCGGAGCCATCAGGACTAAAGGGAAGACTCTTTTGCTGGACCAAGTGTTCACTTTGGGAAGAGGAGGAAAGGAAACAATTTTGTTGAGCAGCATTACCAGGGTCAATGACGTCCAAGATGGACTCACATACTCCTTAGACAACCCTGAAAAGTGGATATTTTTACCCTCATTTTTCAGATGAGAATATTGGAATCTAAGAGATTGAGGAGCTTGTTCAGAAACCATACAGCTAGTAAATGGCCAAGCCAGAGCTCATGCCCGTGGTTACTAAGCTGCCGCCCCTAATCCTTCTCGTTGGTCCCTCTCAGAGGACTGCTTTTGTGAAGAGGATCTGGGGCCTTCCTCCCATTCACAAGACTTCTTTCTGGAGGACAGAAACTCTGTTTAAAGGCTCATTCTCCCTAACCTGGCTCTTGAAGGAGAATGAGGAGAGGGTCTTTTATTTGTTCACAGGCCTGTTCCATCCATAATCAATCAGCAGTGAGTTTCAGAATAAAGCTCAGCATTTAGTCTCTAGACAGGCTCATAGGTTGTCTCTTCTGGTTTGAAAGGCCCCTGTGAGTAAACCAGACCCAGGAGCACTGATTCCACTCCTCAGAGGACATGTATTGATAACAATGCGCACTGCCATTGTTTGTGGACTGCATCTGGCTTCCTGTACCCTGGTCATGATGAAGACTCCCAGGTTTGTACCTCTGGGCAGAACCTTTCCCTGAACACCAGATTCCTACATCAAACTGCCTACCAGACATCTCCACCTGGATGAAGAGTAGGCATCTCAAGCAAAGCAGAACCCTGATCCTCACTTCAAATTCAGCTCCACCTGCCTTGCTTCTATCTCAGGAAATGGCCCCTCGATTCTCTCTATTCCTTGGGCAAAATCCTTGAAGTTATCCTTGGCTCCTCTCTATTCCTGACGGCCCACAGATAGTCAGCCAGCAAAACTCATTGACTCCCCTCTTCAAAACCTGCCCTGAATCTGACCATTTCTTAGCACATTCACCGTTTCCACTGTGGGGCTAAGCCACCCTCATCTCTTCTCTAGATTATTGCAGTACCTTTGCCTCTCCCTAGAGTTATTCTCCAACAGGCTGTCCAAAGGGTCCTTATGGGATATAAATCAGACTAAACTTCCTAGCTCAAAATTCTTCAGTGGCTTCCTCTCTCCTTCAGAGTGAAAAACCAAGGACATAACCATGGCCTAAGAGGCCATAAATATGGCCTGTAAACCACCCTCATGTACGCCTCTCTGACTTCTCTTCCTCCTTACTCCACGCCAGCCCCTTTGGCTTCCTGCTTTTCCTCAAACATGCTTAGCTTCTTCTACCTCAGGATCTTTGCATCTGCTTTTCCTTATACCTCAGCTGGTCTTCTCCCAGTTCAGGTAGTCAAATGACTTGCTCTTCTATGTCCTTATTTTCTCTAATCACCTTTGTAAAACAGCATATATGTCAGGTCATTCTTTTATTTTCTTTGCCTTGCTTTATTTTTCTCCATAGTCCGAACAGATCAGAGTATATTTATTTTTTTGTTCTTGTTTTGTTTTTTCCTGTCTCCCATTAGAGAGTATATTCCATGAAGGCCTTTTTTATTATTGCTGTTGTTTATTGCTTTATCTCCAGCTCCTAGAACAATGTCTGGCACATAGTTGGTACTCAGTAAATATTTCTTAAAATAAAATGAATAAATTTGACCACTTACTCTCTGTGACTTTAGGAAAACATCTCAATACTATTTACCTTTTAAATGAAGGTAATGCACATGCCTATCCTAGAGGTTATTATAAAAATAAAATGAAATCTGTAAAAAGCCAATTGGGAACTCAACAAAGGACATTATCATAGCATTAGTTTTATTTTTGTTATTCCTTTTCATCAGAATCATTTGAAATTTTCTATGAAAAATCATTATGTTCCAGAACATTGTGAGCATTACATATAATTCTAAAGGGAAAATGACTTCATTGTCCATTGAAATACTGACAAGAAAGAAATCCCTTCTGAGATTACAAAATTCACTGACATCCTGTCTACAGCTGAACACTCCCTGGGTTGTCATGTGGAATCTGCCTGACTGGGTACACTCTCCTTAAATTCTTTTTTTAAAAATATTTTTTATTTTATTGATTTTTCACTGAGAGGAAGGGAGAGGGATAGAGAGTTAGAAACATTGATGAAAGAGAAACATCTATCAGATGCCTCTTGCACACCCCCTACTGGGGATGTACCCACAACCAAGGTACATGCCCTTGACTGGAATCGAACCTGGGACCTTTCAGTCCACAGGCCGACGTTTTATCCACTGAGCCAAACCAGTCTCGGCTCCTTAAATTCTATAGTGGAACTTTTCTTCCAATTAAGCCTCAAGGGCAGGACTTCAGATCCGTCTTTGATACTTGACCAATGGAGGAAGCAGAACTTGGCCGTGAACTTAGTAAAACTGTCAACTGGCTGTGGTCCTATATTATTTAGTTGGTTATTTAGTTGGTTTACACCTAAAACTCCTCTGTTTCTTGTTAATTTTTTTTAGAACGAGGGAGATCCTAGGTATGGTGTTATTTGATTGATTTTAAGGTGAAATGCATTTTGGTTTCCAAGTTAATTATTGTCATCAACCTAATTCTTCTATGGTCATTTACCATGACATATTAAAATTGTCTCTTTATGCATTTGTCTCTCCCACTAGATCTAAGCCACCTGAAAGTAGATACTATGTCTTAGTCATATCAGCATTGTTAACATATGGCCCCTGCTAGCCCACTGGAGATTATCAATAGATTTTTTTAAAAAAATAAAGGCTATGCAGTGTGGTATTGCAAGAATAGACACTAGACCAGTGGTTGGCAAACTGCAGAGCCGCATTTTGCTGACCACTGCACTAGACCAAATGATGTAAGGTTGAATCCTGGCACTGCCACTGTGTGAGATCAGTGCCTCCGTTTCCTCCTTTATAGAGTAAGGATCATATTATCGTTCCTCTCATAGGGTTGTGATAAGAATTAAATTTTAAAAATGTGAAATGCTTATCACAGGGTGCTTAATAAATACAACTCACTTGTTATAATAAATATAACAAGTATAACTCTTAGTACTCAATAAACATTAGCTTTCACTAAATGCAACATTGAGTGGCCCATTCATGCCGGTTCATCCCCAAGCAGTTTCAGTCATCTTCAGATCAGACATTCTGCTCAAGAGAGACAGCAAGTGTACGTCTGCCTGACCCCATTCACCCCTCCTGCAGACTTAAAGTGGCTTCTGATCTTTCCCATTTCAGTCCCCCCCGGAAGCTACTGCCAGCTCCCTGGTGTTCACCCAAGACATGGAAGATGACCTGCCCCTCTTCTGCTCATTGCATGTGCACACGGAAGGCCGGGTAGAGGATCAGAAGAAGTTAACCCAAAGATGCAAGCCTCAAGCTTGAATCCCTTGTGGGGTGGAAGGTAGGGGGTGGGAGGTGGGGGGGGGGGAGGGTAGGGGAGGGAGAGACACAGCCTCACCTTATGGAACTGCGGAGGGTATATTCGAGCAGCCCCGTGGTTCAGTAGCAGCTGGTAGCAGATCTCGGGCTGGGCGGCGGGCCGCACGGAGGTGACCTTCAGCACGTACTGGATGGCCGCGCAGCCATTGATGTCCATGAGGTTGGCCTCGGCGCCCGCTTCCAGCATCATGTGCATGAGCACGTGGTCGCAGTTCCAGGCCGCCTTGTGCAGCGGAGACTTGAAGTCGTCGTCCCTGGCGTTGACCTCCGCGTGGTAGTCGAGCAGCATGCGGCACACGAGGTGGTGGTCCCGGCTGTACTCCTGCTCCTTGAAGCGGAGGGCCCAGTAGGTAGCGATGGCCAGCGGCGTCTCCATGTGGGCGTTCACGCTGTCCACCACGGCCCCGTGCTCCACGTAGAAGGCCACCAGCTCCGGGAGGCCGAAGTGGGCGGCCGTGTGCAAGGGGGTCTCTTCGTCCTGGTTGTTGGTCTTCATGTTCACGTTCGCCCCTGGGGAGGGAGATGGAGAAAGCCGGTTATTATTATTTTTTTAATATATTTTTATTTTTACAGAGAGGAAGGGAGAGAGATAGAGAGCTAAAAACGTCAATGAGAGAGAAACATCGACCAGCTGCCTCTTGCACACCTCCTACCGGGGATGTGCCCGCAACCATGGTACATGCCCTTGACCGGAATCGAACCTGGGACCTTTCAGTCTGCAGACCTACGCTCTACCACTGAGCCAAACTGGTTTCGGCAGGAAGCCGATTATTTAAACTTGTTTGTTTTTTTTAAAAAAAAATTATATATATATATATATATATATATATATATATATATATATATTTTATTGAATTTTACAGAGAGGAAGGTAGAGAGACAGAGAGCTAGAAACATCAATGAGAGAGAAACATTGACCAGCTGCCTCTTGCACACCCCCTACTGGGGATGCGCCCGCAACCAAGGTACATGCCCTTGACCGGAACCGAACCCGTGACCCTTCAGTCCGCAGGCCGACGCTCTATCTATGAGCCAAACCGGTTTCGGCTTAAACTTGTTTTGAGTTTATGCCCAAGGTTCATGATACAGGACTTTCCCTTCTCACCTCTGCCTGCCGTCCATGACCCCTGGTGTCCCAATGTTCTTTCCGGGCCCCAGGGAAGCCTCTCCTTTGACACAGCAGTGCCATCTGCTGGACAAGCAGCAAATGCACTAGGGTGGGGCATAAGCGTGGTAGGAGGGTGGGGGGTTGGATGGGGGTGTGGAGAACAAAGGATTTCAGGCTGTTTGTGGAGTTTTAGTTCTTACTTTTAGGTGGGTTGGGAAAGACAAAGTGGTTCCTATAACTAATCACTTTTTTTTTTATCAGTAAAATAGCAAACATCATTGAAAGTTTATGCCTCAATCTTTGGAGCTCATACAAGTAGTTTTAAAAATCATCAGTTTCTTGGAATGTTTCACAAAATCATGTTTTTCTTCTTCCCACGCAGAAGAGCCTGAAGGTTTGGTCCAGGCAAACTTTAGTGGTGTGTTTGGCAGACAGTACCAGAGCCGCCCAAGGCTGCGAGGCTCCCTTGGAATAGAGCGGGGGGGCGGGGGAGAACAACCACCACAAATACTTTGACCTCCAAACTAGCCTTAAGGTCATGTTTTCCATGGAAAGGGGTGGAAGCCAGTAGAATAATGGAAATACCCATTGAGAGAAAAACAAGCCCAGTGGTGAGGGTTGGTGGTTGAACATCCACCTAAGAACCAGGCCACCTGGAGATTCCCAATCAAGTCACATGCCTGGGTTTCCTGCTTGGTCCCCAGTTGCGGGTATGCAGGAGGCAGCTGACACGTTTCTCTCTCATCAATGTTTCTATATTTGTCCCTTCCTCTTTTTTTAAAAAAATATATTTTTATTGATATTTTACAGAGAGGAAGGGAGAGAGATAGAGAGCTAGAAACGTCGATGAGAGAGAAACATCGACCAGCTGCCTCTTGCACAACCCCTACCGGGGATGTGCCTGCAAGCAATGTACACGCCCTTGACCGGAATCGAACCCTGGACCTTTCAGTCCGAAGACCAACACTCTACCACTGAGCCAAACCGGTTTTGGCTGTCCCTTCCTCTTTCTTAAAACCAATAAAATATTTAAAAAGAAAGAAAGAAAGAAAGAAAGAAAGAAAGAAAGAAAGAAAGAAAGAAAGAAAGAAAGAAAGAAAGAAGGAAAGAAAGAAAGAAAGAGGCTGTTAGAAACAAATTTTTTGTCCTTGGAAAACTCCTTAGGAATTATTTAATTCAACCCACTTACAGGCCAGAAAACTGATGTGTTTTATTGTTCTGATAGGAAATGTTAAGAACTAGAATGGTCAACTTGAGAAGCTGAAATTTTCCTTCTCTGCCTAATTTAAGGGGGTGAACCAAATGACCCTTGGGGGCCTACTATATTATCGATTCTACTGGAAATTCATATAGCTACTTCAAATAAAAATCTTGAGATATTTATTATTATTATGCCAGCAACAAATATTTATTAAGCACTTAATGTGGGCAACATTATGAGCTAAAAGCTTTTCATATGTTGCTTCATGGAATCTTCCTAGTATTTCTTTGCAGTAGGTACAATTTTTAAAAATATATATTTTTTATTGATTTTTTACAGAGAGGAAGGGAGAAGGATAGAGAGTTAGAAACATCAATGAGAGAGAAACATCAATCAGCTGCCTCCTGCATACCCCCTACTGGGGATGTGCCTGCAACCAAGGTACATGCCCTTGACTGGAATCGAACCTGGGACCTTTCAGTCCACGGGCCAATGCTCTATCCATTGAGCCAAACCGGTTAGGGGAGTAGGTACAATTTTTACCCTAATTTTATAGCTAAAGAAATTTGTACTTAGGCTAATAACCACCCCAAGCTAAGAAGTAAAGAAGTTGGAAGATAGCCTGGTCAACCAAAGGATTTGTATGCATGCATATAAGCATAAGCAATGACGCAGACAACAAGGGATGAGGGTGAGGGCAAGACTGGAGGGATGGGGAAACAATGAGGGGGCTAAGGACACATTTGTAACACCTTAATCAATTAAAAAAATAAACAGCCTGAGTTCAAAATCTCTTAACCACAGTTCTATTCTTTCCACTTAGTTATTTTTCTAGAAAAATTTTCTATACTTCACACTTGATATTGAAAATTTGAAAGTAGTATAGAAATCAAGTTGCATTTTGTTAATTTAAAAATATCTTTTCTCACTGAAACTGGTTTGGCTCAGTGGATAGAGCGTCAGCCTGCGGACTGAAAGGTCCCGGGTTCGATTTGGGTCAAGGGCATGTACCTGGGTTGCGGGCACATCCCCGGTGGGAGGTGTGCAGGAGGCAGCTGATCGATGATTCTTTCTCACTGATGTTTCTGACTCTCTATCCCTCTCCTTTCCTCTCTGTAAAAAATCTATATATTCCAAATATTGCTCCTCTGTGCCCTTTTTTATGGCATTCTCTGATCATATAGAACATATTTGAGAAAAGCAATACTCCTACAAGTGTGCTCAGGATTCTATACAAAATCAACCTCCCCCTCCCTCCAGCCCCCAAGGTTTCTGAGGGCACATTGCTTTGTAAACTCTGAGACTGTCCGTAGTCCAACTTGCCGAAAGCGGAATTATAACCCAAGACTGATGCACAGAGCCATCTGTGTTCATCAGTATTCTGCCCCAGGGAAGTCCTGGGTCAGGTCTCCTTTTAGGTCAGCCTTTCTTTTCTCTGGAGTGCAAAGCAATGAATAAGAATGTCTTCCCGGAAGCCTTATTCAGGGTCACCAGAAATGTTGGAGAGTTTCCAGTAAGGAAGGGAATCAAAGGGTCAGGGTGAAAACTTTACGGGCCAAATCGGAACAAACCACGTTCTTTATGTTTAAATGTACTTGGACATTTGTCATTGATCCTTGACCTCTTGGTACAACTAGACAGGCTGCGCAGTTTCCCTTTCTGCATAGAGGGTCCTTATTTTTATAGTATTCGGATTGTGTCTTTGAGTGCTTTACATTTCCAGGGAATATGTAAAATGGGATGACTTGATTACTTTTTAATTCTAGATTTGGGGGAAATTAAAAAATATATTGTTAATGCAGAAAAACAATGCATTAGTGTCCTAGAACTGTGGTGACAAAGTACCACACAGTAGGTAGCTTATTTCATAGGTCTGGAGATTAGAAGTTCGAAATTAAGATGTGGGCAGGGCTGGCTCTTCCCGGCTCCTTCTGAGGGCTACAAGGGAGAATCTGTCTCATGCCTTCTCCAGCTTGTGGTGTTCATTGGCTTGTCGATGTCACTCCAAGATGTGCCTCCATCTTCACATGGTTTCTGGGTCTCTGTGTCTCCACAGGCCTGTCTTCTTATAAGGACACAAGTCCTACTGCAGTAGAGGCCCATCTTGCTCCTATTTGTCTTAACTAATTACATCGGCAACAACCCTATCTTCACGTACTGAGGTATTAGGGATTAGGACTTCCATATACCTTCTTTTTGAGAGGGGTGTGGGGCGAGAGGACACAATTCAACCCATAACATGTACCATGCATTACATAATACATGAAAATACATATGTTCAGTTTAAAAATATTGTAAAGAAAGCCATATCTCATATCTCTCATGTAATCATATCCCAGGTCAAAAATTAAACACTAAAAAAAAAAAAAAGAAGAGACTCCCTTTCCTATCTATCTTTCTCTATTCAACTCCTCCATTTTGCCAGAGATAATTATTATTCTGACTCTTTTTTAAAAAAATCTATATTTTTTAATTAATTTTTTACAGAGAAGAAGGGAGAGGATAGAGAGTTAGAAACATCGATCAGCTGCTTCCTGCACACCCACTACTGAGAATGTGCCCACAACCAAGGTACATACCCTTGACTGGAATCAAACCTGAGATCCTTCATTCTGAAGGCCAATACTCTATCCACTGAGCCAAACTGGTCAGGGCTATTATCCTGACTCTTATGATAATCATGCCTTTGAAATTCTTTATAGTTTAATACCTTTATTTATATCTCTAAATAAAATAGTTTGATTTCATTCATTTTTAACTATGTAAATGGATTAAAAAGCACATTCTTTTATGGCTTGCTTCTTTCACTCAACATTATATTTGTGAAAATAGTTTGTATTGTGGTGTTTAACTCTCCTTTGCTCATTTTATTGTATTCTACTTCATAGCACGAGTAACCCACAATTCACCATCCTACTGGTGCTGGGCACTTCCAGTTTCAGGTTATTCCAAACACTGCTGCCAGAGCATTCTTGTGGATTCTCAAGCCCTGGGACTTTTGGCAGGGTTTTTCTGAGTTCCATTCCTATGAGAGGAATTGCTGAGGCATTGGACAGCCTTAGAGGGTATAAAAAAGGTGCTGTACCAGTTTTCACTCCCATAAGCCATGAGTAAGGGTTCTTATTGTGCCATATTCTTATCAACATTTGGTATTTTCAGTCTAGTTAATTTTAATCAATCTGGTGGGTGTATAGTGACATCTTTGTATATGACTGTTTGTTTTCCTAGTTAACATTTCAGTTAGCCATATTTTAATATTTTTATTGACCAACATTGCCTTTTGTTTACTATTGTAACCATTTCCATGTTGTTATATAATCATTTTAAATATTATTTAAAAACAACTATATAATATTCCATAGAGTGAATTTACCTTACTATTGGGTATAAAACTTTTTTCCTAAAAATTTTTTATCTTATGATTAATACTACAATTAATAAATTCATAAGTAAATTTCAGGATTATTTCCTTGCCATAAATTTCCCCAAAATAGAGTCATTAAGATGAACCATGAACTACTGTAAGGAGCTTAATGAATAATTGCCAAGTGTTATATTTATATCATTGATGTGGAAGAGTGTTATTTCACTCATCAGTGTGTGGTTATATATATATTTTTAATGTTTTGTTAGTTTAGAAGTAAAAAAAGGTCTCTTTTCAAAAATGTGAATTCATTTAACTTTTAGATTTTGAAGATTTTTTTTTTTTGTAATTACTAACAAGTGTTATTTCTTCTTTGGCTAAATGTCCAAAATTTTTGTCCTTTTATACATTGAAGCTTTTCTGTTTTGTTTACATATATATGAGTCCTTCATCAAATTAAGGTATAATCTTGTGTTTTCATAATTGTTATAAAATTTTAAACCAGTTTACCTGGACTTTCTGAAATACAACGATGCTAAAGAGGAAGAGAGAGAGAAACATCAATGTGAGTGCTTAACATAGATCAGCTGCTTCCTGCAGGGATCGAGCCTGAAATTCAGTCATGTGCCCTAACCAGGAATCAAACCAGCGACCCTTTGGTGCATGGGACAAAATCCACCTAACTGACACACACTGGACAGGGCCAAACAATGTGTGTGTGTGTGTGTGTGTGTGTGTGTGTGTGTGTGTGTGTGCGCTTTAAACATTAGAAGGTCCTACTCCTCTCAGAGGTTACAAAACTATCCAGATTAATTAAAATTCAGTTTTATCATAGATTTTTTAAAATGTTTAATATTGGACTCATCTGGAACTTATTTTGGAGCAGACATCAATTTAGGAAGAATTGACAGTCTTACAATATAAGGTCTTTACAGCCAAAAAAAAATGGTCTGTTTCTCTAAAAGATTTTCTTTACATTCTGTAAACTATATGATCACATCCCACCCCTATCCCCACCCCCATTTTTTGGCCGCAATTTTCATTCTACAGAAGCAGGGTAAATTATTTCTGAACAAAATAACTTTAAATAAGAGAAGGCTTTTCATGAACCTTTTAATGCATGCAAGATGGTCTCCAGAAGGAGTCTGGAATAGTTGCAAATGAATGCACTAAAAATTTTAATTTGTACTGTTTAATAAAAAACAAGAACTTTCCAGATTTCACCAGTAGGCAAAGGAGACATGGATTTATGTGCACCAAGAATGGGATGAAGAGAGGAGACGGGATCACAATGTGAACAGAGAGTGGGAGTTGGCCACAGAAATGGTACCTGGCCAGCTAGGCCAGGCCAGTCCCCAGGAAAAGATAATGCCGAGGCCAGGATTGCTGAGGGACACAGTACCAGTCGGTATTAATTTTGTTTCTGTTCTCCCAGTCTGTGCAATTGTCTCCTTTTATAATCCCCCAATGGAGAATAATTTTATGAATCTTGGTGATAAGATCTCCTATTCCTTATTTCTTTCCAAATAAAGTCAAACTGTCTCCCAGGGCCTATTGTTAGGTTGGAGGATTCTGGGTGTCACCATTGTGGCTCCATCTGCTGGGCATTGTTACTCCCTGCAGGATACGAGTTGGCCCTCACAGCCTCCCAAATGCCATTACTTCAAAAGCTACATGACAGTGCAAGCAAGAAAAGGTCTCTGACTCTATAGAAACTGTCACCATGCTTGCTTTAGTTTTCTTTCTTCCAAGATAAAATTTTACATTAAAAATCCAGCCCATTTCTCCTTTCTTCCATCCCTTTCTGTCTCCACAGAGATAACTACTAAAGTTGATTTTTGTCATTGTAAACTTTGTTCTTTTATTACTCATATATTTACCTACAAACAACATATGCTATCGTTCTATATTCTTAAAAACGGTGTAAGTGGTATCTCACTTTTGAAATCTGTTTTGATCAGTCACATTATGCTTGGAGTGGGGAACTGATTTTTTTTTTTATTTCAACTGCTGAATAGAAGGACATTGAATAATTAAGCTACAGCTTAAGCATTCCTCTGCTAAAGAAACTTAAGTTGTTTTAGCTTTTTTAAAATAGCAAGTACCTTTCAAATTGTGCAGGAGTTTCTTGAGAGAGAGAGAGAAATAGAATTCCTGGGTAATAGTGTATGAACATTTTCAACTATATAAAATTATACTCATTAGTGCTTATATCAATTTATATGTACATTGGTACAGTTTAAGTACTTCCAACACTGGATACTGTCAAACAGATTAATGTTTGCCAATTAGATGGTATGAAAAGATGTTTTGATTTGGTTTGCATTTCCCTGGTTACCAGTAAAGTTGAACATCTTTGCATATGTTTACAGGCAATAAATTGCATAAATTGTATAAATTGTCTATTCATAGCCTCTATGCACATTTCATTTGGGATTTTTGTGTTTTTCTTATTTATTTTTCAGGATATACATAAGATCATTATTGAGAAACTAATAAAAACTTTATTGAAGTCAAAGGACTTAAATTTAAATAAAGGGCAAGCTTTGCTATGTTCATGGATAGAAAGATTCACTACTGTAATGATGGCGATTCTTCCTGAATTGATCCATAAATGTAATGCAATTAAAATATTATTTTCACAGAACTTGTATAGAATAAAGAGCAAGTGAACCTTAGAAAAAAAGTGGAAAGAGATAAAAAGGAAAGAAGAGATGGTGAAGAAGGGGCACTTCCCCTATCAGATATCCCAGCAAACTCTAATTAAAGCACGGTGGCACTGATACACAGAGAGACAGCTAGACCAATGAAATATAATGGGGAGCCCAGCAACAAACCTACTCACAAACAGCATCTGTAATGACAGATGGGGCAGTCCCAATTGGTGGAGAAATAATGGGCTGTTGAATAAAAATATTGGGACCAAACACTATTGGTTTCGTACAAGCACAAACCTGAGCTTGCGTATTGAGTGTTTGTGTGTATGTGCGCCCGTGTGTTACATTTCAGATACATCAAAGGCGGGTGAAAAGCTACGTAATAAACTTCTAAAACAGACACTTATTCGGGGGACCACTTCGTAAGTGCTATACATGACTAAGCACTGGGCTGTCTGTACACCTGAAACTAACATAGTATTGGATGTCAACTGTAGTTGAAAAATGAAAATAAATGAAATAAACATGTAGGAGTACTGTGCAAAGTAAATAAAATAAACATGAGAGGGTACTCTGCAAACCCAGTGACCATATGATGGAGAGCTGCCCATTCCCTAACTTTCCACTGAGGCAGTTTTATCCAGGACTTCTCTTAGAACGACATGATCCAGCCCTTGACTAGACCTGAAACAGAATCCTCCACTTCTTTGGCCTGCCCTTCTAAAAGAATTTTAACTGCTGCCTTTGGTTCTGTGATCACTAAACCACAGTTATTTTCATTACTTCTATGCCCTTATTGGGTGACAGTGCTTTCAACATCTACCAACTCCAGAAGGTGGCCCAGCTAGATTCCTGGAAGAAGGACCTCACCTTCTCGGCTGCTCTCTCCCTCCTTTCCCTGGCACCAGCTCTACAAGGGCTGGAGACCGCCATTGACAAGATGGATAAAAAGGAGCTGAAGAGCTGAGTGTGAGAAGAAGGGTACACACCTTCCCCAGCTGCGTGCTTCTGGTCTGCAGCAGACTTGAGGAAGAGGAAAGGGGAGGATCCTCTATTTTAAATCCAGCTTGGATTATTTGCCCTGGAAGCCCAACTTTTGGATGGAGACTCATCTGGGAAACTTAACATGACTATATAACTTTTCCTTACCTAAGCACTATCAGAGAAGACGACCTCCCACCTGAGTTTTCCTCCCGCAGTAGAGGAGAAGCTAGATCCTCTGAACAATTTAAAGAAATACTGGGAAACAAAAATTACATTTTGTAAATGAACACATTCCATGTACTTTGCATGATCCAGGTAATAGTCACCTGTCTAGTAAATGTTTAAGGGAGGTCATCTTTGAGCAAATTTTATAAAAATGCAAATACTGGAGACTATTTTTCTATTATCATCCTGCATTAAAATTCAGATTTAAAGAGTGTGGAATTCCTAGGTGACTTTACCCATAATTTTCCATAAGTTTGTTCTACTCTCTTCAAATACTGAAAATTATAAAGAAATGGAAGTCACCCAACATTTTGGTCCTTTACAAGCAATCTACTTTTTATTTACTGACTTGTTTGTATACCTTTACTATTTCTATTGCTGACAAGGGATATTTTCTTAAAGATTTATCTAGAATCCTCTTTATATATTTTTTAACTTATTTTGCCAAGAACCAAACCTGCTTAATTCATCTCCACCTGATGTGTTTTTCTCCACACTAAAACATTGCTTTCTGCCCTGTTTTAAAATATTGGTCAGATTCAGAAAGAAAACAGTGTTTTATATATTGAAGACTATTAAAAAACCTCTTTTTTGCTTAATGGTCCTCACCCACCAATTATCAAGTCATGGTTACTGAAAAGAAATCTCCTCTTACAATTTTTTTAAGCCCCAATTCTCAAATGCATGTGTAAAAATATGGCCAATTACTCGTGGTTTTAAGTTTTAACGCCCCCTTAAAAACTTACAGTCTTCTTAGGAAAAGCACTAAAACAGGATGAAAAGTATTCGCTCTCCTTGGTTATCGTGGCCCCCGATATGTGTGGGAACGTAAGGAGACATGCGTTATTATCATGGGTTATAATAAGAAGAATTTGAGAAGACATTTTGGTTCAACTTATTAACTTGAGGTAAACGTGTAGAATCTTCATTAGCTCCTTGTTTTGTCAGAGATGTCTTCATTCTCAGCAGCTTTAACTTCAACTGTCTCCATTCAAAACCGTACTCCTCTAGGCTTTTGTGCAGGTAAAAGCACATTTGTTCTGCGTGCTTTTGTGAAAATATTCATAACATCTGCTATTTTTCAAGTCCTCACAACGAGCTTTACATATATTGTCTCGCTTGTTATTAACAGTGAGCATTCTTCAGAAACATCTATTATTCGAAGATTAGACTTTTTTTCCCCCCTTCTCTCTCTCTATTCAGGGCCTTTCATTTTCTGGGATTGTTTCTCGAGTCTGCTTCTTTGTCAAGGATGCAATTCTGTGCAGTGTCAGGTTTGTTATTAACTGTCACCAAAGCATATTTTCAGTTGGCTGCTTTGTTCTAGTTTCAATTTTGCCCTTTTCAATCTACAATCTTTGGCAAATATATTGCCCTGTATCTTTCATAGTCTTGTCTTAAATGAAATCTTAAATGAAATCCCATTTCCTCTAGGGCCCCATTTCTCTAATTCTCACATTCTCCTGGGTCCGGAGTTGAGAACTACCCACTTCCAGATCAACCATGGTGCTTTGGAACCATTACTCTGCCACCCTTGTGTACACCCCTCATTCGTGAAGGCTGATGTCACCCAAAGGTTACTCTTGCTCCCTTCTTATCTACCATCTCATAAGCTCTTAGTCACTCTCCTATTTTCTCCAAAGACACAGGTTTCTGGCCCAGTCTCTCCTTTATCTGTGTCCTGACATCATCCTGTAATACCTCCTCAGATGACCCATCCAACACATTCACACTCAGAATTCTGAAATCTGGGGCAGATTGTATTACCATGACCAAACATCTTGATTGATCTATCTATCTATCTATCTATCTATCCATCTATCTCATTGATTTTACAGAGAGGAAGAGAGAGGGCTAGAGAGTTAGAAACATCGATGAGAGGGAATCATCCATCAGCCGATCAGCTGCCTCTTGCACACCCCCCACTGGAGATGTGCCCACAACCAAGGTACATGCCCTTGACCGGAATCGAACCGGGACCCTTCAGTCCGCAGGCCGACGCTCTATCCACTGCGCCAAACTGGTTTCGGCCAACATCTTGATCTTATTACCAAACAAGGGCTCACTGCCCAATGTGCATAGAAGATAATCCTTCTGACACCAGTTTTTAAGAAAATAAAAAAGAAAGGTTTTATGGTAAGGTCAACTGGCAAGGAGACAGGAGGCAAGGCTCAAGTCTGTCCCCAGGTTCCTAGAGAGATTTTTAAGGGGTCTCATCGCTGGATGTCCCTGGACAATGAGCCCTGTGCTCAGGTTTTGTGCAGATGCCGACATGGCCTTGCTTATGTTGTTTCCTGGACTAGAAAGACCTTCAGGTTTTTTTCTTGGACTGACTGCCTTTACTCATCCTTCAAGCCAGCTCCACGTCATCCAGAAAACCTCCCTTCACCCCCAGGCTGTCTCTCCACCGCAAAAATGTTATCACTCTCAGGAATAACAGATTTGGGTGTCTAATTTCTCCTTTTAAGATCTTTCCAAACAGATGCTATTTCTATTTGTCTTTGTGTCCCTTGTGCCTGGTACATTCATGCAATCGACAAATGTTTGTTGAGCCCCTACTGTGAACCACTATTGTTCTAGGCTCTGGAATAGTACAGTCAATAAGCCAGACAATGTTCCTAATTTCATGGAATTTACATGCAACTGAAGAAAAGAGACAAAATAGACTCTCTCTCTATATATATATATCTATATATATATATATATAGATATATATATATAGAGAGAGAGAGAGAATCACTCATGACCTTTTTATGTATATAAACATTTTATATATATATATATGAATATATATATATATATGAATATATATATATATATATATATATATATATATATATATATGTCATGAGTGATGTTATATAAATCACGTGTGAAGAAGAGTAAAGCTGTGTAAAGTGATGGAGAATGGTGAGGGAAGAAGAGGACACTTATAATGTTGACTTTCTGAGGCTGTGACCTTGGTGCAGCAGGGAGATAACCATCTGAGATAATGGGGAAAGTCTTTCCTGGCAGAGAGCGTGGCTGGAAACTGCATTGGCGAGGCTGGCAGGGGTCAGACAATGTCAGGCTCAGACCAAGGAAAGACTTTAGACGGTATTTGAAATGTGAGGGAAACATTCGGGAAGGAAATGATCTGATTCACCTGGCTGTGTGGAGAGTGGGCTGCATGAGAGGCAAGAGTGAAAGCAGAATTATTGGAAGTCTAAAACTGTAGACCAGGAAGAAATGCGTGATGTTGGCAAGGGCACTCTCAGTGTATGTGGTTTGAAATTATCTGACTGGAGAAACACTGGGTGGCCAAATTATTCTGATCTCTGAATGCATGATAATCTGGCCATTCAGTGTATTTATGTATAAGGGGAAGCTTGCAAATCTTGATATGTCAAGGAACCAGGAGATAGTGGCCCCAGCTTCTGGCTAGGAAGTCCTCTGCTTCTTTCTAACTATCAACAATGCACTTCTTATAGATTAAAAAAACCTTATTTTAAAATCCCAACTCTGTGGTCAGTCTACACTGAGTGGCCAGATTATTATGTGTTCAGAGATCATCATGATCTGGCCACTCAGTGTATATTTTAATGGCACCATCATGTCTTGGGGAGTCTGGGGTTTGCGGTGTGAGGGAAAGTGATGAAACACAGATGCCTTCTGAAAGGTTTTTGGCTTGAGCTCCTGCAGAAACAGAATTGCTGTTTATTAAGATGGAGAGCGTGGAGGCAGGGACAGGAAACCCAGTTTCAGTGTGGACACGGTAAGTGTGAGTGGAGTTAGGTTCTTAGGTCGTTGGGTAGAAGAGCTGGAGCTCAGAGGAGAGGGCCAGGCTAGAAAACATGGGAGTTCACACCATTTGGTGAGATTTGAATTGATAGAACCAAATACGATCACCAAGGTGAGTTTCGATGAGAAAAGCATGTCTTCGCCTGGGACCCACCAACTTTTAAACGTAGAAAAGAGAAACACATCCGGGAAACAGGGCTGAAGAAAAGCCAGTGAGGGGGTAGAAACCAGCTTGCTCTACAAATGCCATTAAATCAAGCCCCTTTTTCACATACTCTGTTCTTCTAGCAAGTTTCTTCTTTGACAGCCGCCTGTATTTTTTAAAACATATTAAAACCATGAAGCAAATATCACAAACTATTTCCCTCTGTCTCCTGAAGCAAATCTTTTTCATATCAAAGCTTATCACTCAACTCCACAGAATATTGCTTCTCATCCCCCGGGATGCAGCCTCTTTCTCATATAGCCCGCGTGTATTTATTCTTGTGTTTGTTTTTAATTTACTCAACCTGAAGGAAAAGCTATCTTTCCCGACATGAACAATCCACATGTAGGCACTGAGCTCAGTAACCTTATACTTATTTTATTTTTCATTTCTTCCATTAAAAAAAGAACACCCTGATTAAAATTTAGTAAAGCAACCCTAGATAAGATTGATTAACTCAGACTTTGGAAAATGTACTATTTAGCTACTTCTGTTGGGGCTCGTAAAGTCAGACCCTATCTTATGATTGGGACAGTGTTTGTGCTAAAGAAAAGGAATGTTATTATTGTCATCCAATGGGGATGGGGGGGGGGGTGATCGTGGGAAGATTCCTGTTATTATCCTTTTTTTAAGGCCTTGAATTTGGCAAAAAGTGAATAATGACTTCTTTTTCTACCCAGAGACAAAATTCTGTCTGTTCTGGGCCCAGACCAACGGGTGGCCAAGAATGAATGGCCCCAGAGGCAGGTCTGGAATGAGATAGGAACATGATGAGGTATGAATGGGAGCGATACCGCCAGCCAGAACAGGATTCTCCTATTTTAAGGGGGTGGACCCACTTGGATAATCCAAGGTCATCTCTCCATCTCAAGGTCCTTAATTTAATTACGTCTGAGAAATCCCTTTTGTCACATAGGTAATATATTCACTTGCAGATTTCAGGGGTTATGAAGTGGGCATCGTTGGATGGTTATTATGCTGCCTACTGCAGAAAGATAAAATTTGCCCTCAGGATGGGAAGCTGGAGGAATGATTAATGTACACAGAGCTAAATGCAGTTCTCGCTGCACCAAATATGTATCCCTTTTCTAACTATATGCTCCCATTTCATTCTTTAATATTTCTGTTCTGTGATATATTAGTACTGTAAGAGGCATAAAAAAATAAAAATAAAGGCTCTGTAGCCCAGGCTTGTTGCTCAGTGGTTAGAGCGCCAGCCCGAGGACAGAAGGATCTCGGTCAGACTCAATTCCCAGTCTAGCGCATGTACATGCTCCCCAGCCCCAATTGGGGTGGGTATGGGAGGCAACCAATTGATGTTTCTCGATCATATTAATGTTTCTCTCTCTCCCCTTCTCCCTTTTTTCCACTCTTTCTCTAAAGATCAGTGAGGAAATCACAGATCCTTGGGTGAGGACTAAAACAATAATAATAATAATAACAATTTAACCAAATTTGTGCATTCTATGTACCTTTGTATACTTACAATTTACATTAGCATATGAAAGATTCGGAAAGCACTATAGTAAGGAAATTTGTCTAATTTAACTTGGGTTTTCCCAAACTAATTTGACCTAGGAACTTGCTTTTTATAATACCTGTCAACAGTTCCAGAACCAGTATTTAATCTAATAGATGTTGGGAAATGCATTTCTAGACAATACAAAAGTAAGACATGGGGAAAGAACCACACATGATAGGTTTGGATTATTATCAGTATTCCCATTTAATAAGTGAGCGTTGGTATGGGAAGAGGTTAAATCTTGTGATTACTCATGTAGATAGTGATTGGGGATTGGGGGAGAGGGGATAGTCAGGATTTAAAACCAGTACTTATCCTCTTAAACACTACATTTGAATTAACCTTTCATAGCAAGCCATATTGGAGCCCCTTGGGTGGAATATGCCCCCTGATCTAATCAGCTGTGGTGGGGAAGGTAACCCAGTGTTACAGAACATAACAACCTACACTTTCCCTTCATCAAAGACTGTGAACAAGGCAGTTCTAGAAGGTGAGCCAATGGCAGTTTCATTGATGGATACACCCAGTCTATAATGGAGAGTCACTGGGCTGGGCAACTGGGCAGTTCTGAGGGAATTCTAAGTAGCAAAGGAGAGGCAGTACCACCTGGTGGCAAAGGTCTCGCTCTGCATCAAGGCCAATTTGCCTTCAAAACCCGGTCTTACCAAATTAAACAATTTGTCTACAACTCAGTGTTTTGATCTGCAAATGGGGATAATAGCATTAATCCCGTAGGATGGTTGAGAGGTCTAAAAGAGGATATGGATAAAATGCCAGGCATGCAACAGAAATGCCATTTGAGGTTATTACTTTTATTTTTTTAATATATCTTTATTGTTGAAAATATTACGATGTCCTCCCTCCACCCCTCCCCCATTGACCCGCTCTGCCCTGCTCCTGCCCACTTCCCAGGCTTTCACTGCACTATTGTTTGTCTAGGGGTTATGCATAATTATTAAGCCCAAGCAGGCCTTTTCTGGGACTTTTGTTCAACCTTTTTCTCCTGCCCGAACCCAGGTTAATTCAACTTTGCTTTAAAGAGCGAATTTCCTTCCTGCCTTTACTACTCGGTTCTTTGGTTGGTGCTGCGGTCTTAATTAGCGTGTGGGCTGCAGGGACTTCTGAGGCTGCTGGTCACAAAGGCGAAGGAGGCGCTGGGGCCTCCCAGCGGTATTTAGCCTTCTGTGGCTCTCCGTGGGGGTGCTCATACACCTTCTGACTGCTACCAAGACGTTTCATCTCAGAAAAGAGAGGGTCCTCTCTGCTTCTGCGCCCATTAGTGTTCTAATTAGTAGAAATTTCAGGAAGCTGGGTTAAGCTTTAGCCTCCCATTCTGGTGCTTTGGTCGCTTCCCCTATTTGTGTATTTTCTTGGTTAGCTAAATGGGAAACTGAGATGGGGGCCTCAGGCTCTTGTTTGATTCACCTCTTAACCGGGGCCCTTGAGTCTCCTTCTAAAATTGTTTGTTACCTATGGAGATTACAAAGAAAACACTTGTATTCCTGTTTATAAACCTGTCTTTGGCTAAATGGTGTTTAAAATCTTCCGGGGATAATAAGACCCAGGCTCCTCTAAGTAAAACAACATAAAAAAATAGAGTGGTGCAATAGAAGAAGCAGAAGGAGGACGAGGAGAAAGAAAAGAAGGAAGAAGAAGGAAGAAGATTAAAGAAGAAAGAAAAAGAAAGGAGAAGGAGAAGGAGAGAGCAGGTCCAAGGAAATTTCATCCTTTAATTTCTCATTTCAGAGGCTTCTAGTTATAAAGCAAAGATAGCATGTCCGGACAAATCACACATAGCTTTAGATCAGAGAATTGACAGTAGGGGGAGCCGGTGGGAGCAGGAAGCCTATAATACTGAGGGGGAGAGAAGGCTGTAATTAACACTCCCTCTGAAAGAGCGCTTGGGAATCCTCTGGGCAGCAGGGAGCAACCCAAATTTCACACAATAGACCTGGGGTAGTCAGATACGTGAGACCAAAGCAATTAGTATTGGAACTTTTAAAAAGTTGTTCCTCTAAATTTAGTGTCAGGGATATTTAACTTGCACTTCTTGCTTCTACTTCTTTTAATCTTTGCTATGTCACATTGTTAGAGGCAGGACTTAGAAATTAGAAAATTAATCAAAGTGCTGCTTTGATTTAAAGAGTTTAATTTTAAGAAAAATTAATCAATGGAATGTTAATATATCTTGTTCAATCACTTAGCTACTCCTTTGTGGGAGCAATCCAGAAAACCCAAATAAAGGCAGAAGGAAAAGACCAGCTTCTGTGTTGAGGGTCTGCTTTGCAACTCCAAACCTTCCAGGTACCAGAAAATGGCAAAGTGGGGATGAGTGATTGCTTTGAGGGGGGACTCGTGCTGGGGGAAGTATTGATAGTTCTTCACATCTTTTAACTAAACTTCCAATATACCCAGAATTACTCATAAAAAGACTCATAATTTTTTTTCTAGGAAAACCTTTAAAAACATCTTACAGTAGTGAACTTTTTAAGCAAATGGCATTCTAACACACTTAAATTGCTCTTTTCTGTAGGCACTCTCAATTTAGCACAAAATTTCTCCTATTTTTTTTAAAATTATCAGAATGCCCCAGAAGGATAAGAAGTATACAATATTCAGCAAGGCACAGTAGGACCATCATGGACGCAAACCATACAGAATAGGGCCTGCTTGCATCCCACCGGTTGTGTGAATGAGGGCCTTATTGAACTTCCTCTGAGTTCTGACTCCTCATCTATAAAATTAAGAGAATACTGTGTACCTCACCTGGTTGTTGCGAGGATTAGACGAAACATTTTATTTCCAAGCACCTGACATTCCACATCCTAGATGCTTAACAATACATTATTTCCCTTTTAATTTCCCCCTTCATATGCATATATACTAGCAACATCAATTTCCTTTGTATAGAAAGCCAATGCTGTTAACTTTATTCAGCTAAAATTTCCATTAAGCATTTATCCTTATTCATTAGCTAGAGGACTGACACACAAATATATTAAATTATTTACTCAAGTTTAATGAATGAAATGGAAAACCTTTTCCCCTGCTTAACATGAATATGCCCTTTTCAGTATGCAGAGCTCTGTTGCATTTATTCAGAAGCTATCGCTAAGTGCTTAGTTTGGGACACAGGATTAATGAGCCCAGAGACAGGACGTTCATCACTATGGCAACCAAACTAGCTTTGCCCTGTTCCAAGCTCAAAGAACGGATGGATGCAGGATGCTTTACTCTGGCCTGAGGTATATAGCTGGGTGTTCTTTTCCATATATTTGACTCCCTGTTGCTGCCTCCAATTACTCCCTAATTCTGTTGAGAAGAAAAGGAAAGAAAAAGATCCTTGCTTCTTTGGGGCTCTACTTTTCCACCTGTACCACCTGCCCTCCTTCCGGAATACATTTACCTCCCCATCAGTTCCTGAAGAGTTTGGCACATTATGTCTCTCGACACAAATTCTGGATGACCTTAAGAACCAATGCCAAGGTCTCTCAATGTCTAGATCTTGTTTTCTCCAGTGGCTTTTGCCTCCTCTCTGACCTGGTGACTGTCCCACCCACAGTCCTACCAGGACTAAAACACTACCTTCACTTGGTCAGTCTCCAGAAATTACAAATTTCCACATTCGATTCTCTGCCCATCCTGCATCTTCACATCCTGGTTTCATTAGAACCCCTCTGTGTTCTCCTTGTCCATGAGATGTACTACTTTCCTTCCCTACCTATCCAGCTAAGTTCCATATTCCATCATTTCAGAAACTCGTTTGCCCACACCTTCCACTACCTCCCACTTTTCATAGCACCTACCTGGTTCTATGCAGCTGAGGGATGTATGGCAAAAATTACTCTCCAGGCGATGTGCCATCGGTACAAGACTGGCACCACCCTAAAGTCACACATAAAAACGAAACTGGGTCTTCAAGACTGCTCAGCAACCCATTATTTATGCCTGTGTTAAACTTATCTCCTCCCTGTCAATAATAATTATCGCAAACCTTTTTCACTCTTCAATCTTTTAACCCTTCTTCCTCTTTTTTCACTCTCAGACCTCCTCTCATCTTACTTTACGTAGACAATACATTTTCTAAGGAAACTTCCTTAAAGCCTTAGCACCGCACACAGTAACTCCTTTCCTCTCCCTTTTATGCCTCCAGCTACACCAGGACAAGTGATCGCTCCAGAGCCAATTCCTCTACTTGGTTCTAGATTTAATTCCCCAAGTTTCTCAGAATCCTCACACCATAAATCAGCCTTCCTTTCTGTCTTCAATTTCATTTCCTGGATTTTTCCACCTTTTTTTTTTTAATGCTCAGGTTTTTGTCATTAAAAGTAAGACATTTTCTAAATGCATTTCCCTCTTAGTCTACCCTATTTTTTCCTCTTCACAAACACTACTTGTTCACCCTCATAGACAACCTCTTTTTAGTTAGCCGTCCCTCCCCTTCTGATTTCCTTATCCATCACACAACTGATGGGTACAATCTCCAAGTCCTTTTATGTCACTAAATCCAATGGAAACTTTTTAAGTCTCAACTTACTGGGTTTCTCAGTGGTATTTGACACTTCTGTTGTCTCCCTCCTTCCTGACATATTTTCGTCATAGCAGAAAAGAAGCAATGGTGCAGTAAACCATAAATTCAGAGTCATTTTTCCAGTGATGGTGGTGAAATTGCTCTGGTTCAACCACACACTCTTCCCTAGCTCTATCATTTATTCTTTAAAAAAAAACTTTATTGTTGAAAGTATTACATATGTCCCCCCCCCCCCACTGACCTCTTCTAGCTTGCCCCTACCCTCTACCCCAGGCCTTCTCAACGCTCTTATCTGTGTCCATGGGTTATTTATATATGCATACAAGTTCTTTGGTTGATCACTTCTCACCCACTGTCCCTCCACTGCCTTCCTTCTGAGATTCCAAAGTCTGTTCCATGCTTATGTTCCTTATTGAACATTCAATAAAAATTCAAAAATCAACAACCCATATGTACTATGTACTGGACTATGAGGAGCAAACTCTGCTCTAATGAGATGGATAGTTAAGTGAGGGAGAAAAGTAATCAAAGAGTTAAACAAATAAAGTGTTACGTACCACAAAGGAAATGTACAACATGCTGCAGACTATAGAATAACATGGGAATTCGGGAAAATGATCTTTGAAATTGATGTCTGAAATAAGGCCTTAAATAGGAATAAAAGTTCAGTCAAGAGGAGAAGTTGAGCATCTAAAAAGAATTTACACTACATTTGCATTCCCATTCCCCGCCCCAACTTGACACGTAGAATACTGGAATGAGGATTGGCCCTTCAGGGAGAAGCCTGGTAGGATTTTCTTTGGAGAATCTTAGCAGCCAAGAAAAAAGATCTAAGGTGACTATGTCAGGGATTTATCAGATAAAAGGTACAGCCACATCCCCCAAAGTGAAGCTAACAGTCAGCCAACCCCACCCTTACACCTAAATTCCAAATCAGCTTTTAATTACTCAGTCTTAAATATCAGCAGACTACCAAGAATTAATAAAACATCTAAAGATAGATTTAGGTGATAGATAGAGACCATGAAAAATAGAGAAAAACAATCTGGAGTAAATCTCCCAGAAAGTAAAGCATAAAAATAAAAAAAATAAAAAACTGAAGAGACAATCTAAGGCATTAGAGCAATAGTCCAAGGGTTTAATATCTAAATAATAGAAATGCAAGGAAGATAGTATACAGAAAATAGAAGTCATGCAGTAAATACAGGGTGGGGCAAAAGTAGGTTTACAGTTGTTCGTATGGCAGACTGTGGACTGAAAGGTCCCGAGTTCAATTTCGGTCAAGGGCATGTACTTTGGTTGCGGGCACATCTCCAGTAGGGGGTGTGCAAGAGGCAGCTGGTCAATGTTTCTCTCTCATTGATGTTTCTGACTTTCTATCCCTCTCCCTTCATCTCTGTAAAAAATCAATATTATGTATTTTTTAAATTGTTTTAAAAAATAATATAAGTACAAACTCTGTGTTTCAAATACTCACAACTATAAGCCTACATTTGACCCACCCTTTAATCCAGGAGCATTTACTAGAACTGACATGCAAATTTGGGGGTTGATAGGATCCAGTACAATGGATGCAAATAAATGCATCAAGGCACATCATCATTGAATTTTCAGAACATCAAAGACAAAATGCAAATTACACACACACACACACACACACACACACACACACACGCACACAACCATTCCTCATCTCAGGGTAAGATAATAGGTCACTTAGAGAGGATGAAGAAATGAAATGGCTTCTGATTTTTTAGCAACAGTACTGAAAGCTGGCAGGCAATGGAGGAATGCCTTCATCATTCTAAAGGAAAATGATTATCAATCCAGAATTCTATGCCAAATCAGGGGAGAATCAATGCCTTGTGGATCATGGGTACTCTCTTGCAAATTTTCTCAGAAAGAGGATGCATGCAACCCAAATAGGCAACAAAGCAAGAGACAAGAGGACCCTGGATCCAGGAAACAGGAAATGCAACACGGCAGAGAAGCACAGGGACTCTCCGGGTGGACTGGACGGAAATGGAGTTTCCCCGGATGAAAGAGGTTGGAGCAGACCTGAAGACTCCAGAGGAACTTTTGCAAGAAAATAAGCTGACGAAATAACTGTTGAATTAAATATTTTCAGAAAAGATTAAGACTACTGACAAAAGGTTGGGGATTACAATAGTGATTATACATAGAAAACTAAAGCCTAAAAGAAAAAAAAGACAGTTAACTGTAGGGAAAAACAAAATGTTGTAAAGAGAAGGAAAAGGCAACCTAGTTTAGTACAAACCGCATAGTTATAACTCCATTGTGAGAAAGGAGGGCAGGAGAGGTATGGGGGCAGGTAGGGTTGGGGGGAGGTGAGGAGAAAGGAAGAGAAGCCAGATCTTCACCTTCTATATGATGAATCAATAGATCATCAGAAAACTACTTTTGTTGCTACTTGTTCTTCTCAATTTTATGCATAGAAAAATGGTATTTATTTAGCAATATGGAGATAAATATCGAACTCATCATCTAAAATAAGTGAAAGTGATTGCCTCTGAGGAGGGAGTAATCAAGAGCTGAATTTTTCATAATAAACCTCGAACATAGTATCTTCTTAATGTCTTCTAATCAATTTTTTTATTTTTCCCCCACCCTTTTGTTGAATATATTTTCTGGGCCCCTTTAGTTTGTGTGGTATTATAAATCTATCTTTCCTTGCTTTATAATTTCTCGCTGCTTGTTTCTGGAATGTAAAAATGCAATTGATTTTTGTACATTGATCTCAAATGCAGAACCTCTGCTAAACTAAATTATAAATTCCAACCATTTAACCTTGGTTGCTGTTTTTTATGTAGACAAATAGTGTATGTGAAATAATGGCAGTGTTACCTCCTGGTTTCCCATCTTCATATATTTTATTTCTCTTTGGGTTGGCAAGGCCGTCCAGGACAGAGCCCAGGAAATATGAGAGCAGCAAACTAGTTTCACTTCTGATTCTAAAGGAGGTGCTTTTAAAATGTCACCATGCCAAAACCGGTTTGGCTCAGTGGATAGAGCGTCAGCCTGCGGACTGAAAGGTCCCAGGTTCAATTCTGGTCAAGGGCATGTACCTTGGTTGAGGGCACATCCCCAGAAGGGGATGTGCAAGAGGCAGCTGATCAATGATTCTCTCTCATCAACGTTTCTAACTCTCTATCCCTCTCTCTTCCTCTCTGTAAAAAATCAATAAAATATATTTTTTAAATAAATAAATAAATAAATAAATAAATAAATAAATAAATAAATATCACCATTAAGTAGACCATCAACTTCACAAAGCATTGCTTAAGGCAGTAGTTCTCAAAGTGTGCTATGACTTTATGTGGAACATTCTTAACCAGGCAGGGGTGCCTGCTGCCTGACTGGGTGCATTACAGTATATGCAGAAGAAAAACACCAATGATAACACAATCAGAGACAGTTAATAGATATGACAGACAGACACAGGTGAGCTAATGGAGACAACTACAGTTAATGATAAAAGACAAAAACATTTCCATGAACTGCAGAAGGAATTGACTCTAGAAATTGAAAAGGTACTTTATTCCACAAAACCTATTATTCAATGCTTAATGTCAATACACATCTTAAATTAAGCTACTCAATTTCAAGAAAATTAAATCTTTAGGAATATCACCTTGGTGGTATTCCTGCCAAGAATATTTAACTTGAATGTAGTAATGAGAAAACAGTCAGGTAAATACAAATTAAAGGACATTTTGGAAAACAACTGGCTGGACTACTAGAATATCAATGCCATGGAAGAAAGAAAAAGACAGGAGAACTGGGTAGAATTAAAGTTGTCTAAGGAGACATGACTGTGTGTGATCTAGGATAGGATCCTGGATGGGGGGAAAAATAGGTGTAAATGACAGTATTGGGGCCAGTGGAGAAAATTCAATATGGACTATATCCTATATAATAAAATCCTAATATGCAAATCAACCAAACGTCAGAATGACTGGTCCCTATGACCACCAGGGGGCAGATGCTCAGTGCAGGAGCTGCCCCCTGGTGGTCAGTGTGCTCCCACATGGGGAGTGCTGCCCAGCCAGAAGCCAGGCTCAAAGGCTGGGTGGCAGGCGCCTCTTCTGCCTCTGCTGCAGGCAGGCAGTAAGAAACAAGGGGTCCCAGACTGTGAAAGGGGGCAGGCTGCACTGAGAGAGAGGACCCCCCCCCATGCATGAAATTGTGTGCACCAGGCCCTAGCATTATACAGTATAAAATATTATATGTAAAAAAAAAAAAAGAGGTGGCCTTCAAATGAACTGCAAGTTCACTCATTCACAGAGGAATGAACGGGGACAATGCCTCAAGAAGCATCAGTGACCAGAAGACAGGCTTTTTAGGATCATTCTCTGCCATCTGAGAGACGAGGGTGTTGGCCAATGGAAGTCAAGAATTTACTTATTAATTACTGTTACTATTACCTTCTATGTACGGCAACTGATTATGCCATCACTTTTACAGTGATAAATTAATTTGTGTAATGATATAAAGTTCTCTTTAAAATTAAACTTAGTAAGTAATGCCAATTTGAAGACAATCTTAAATTTCTATTGTACAGGGGACACTAACCATAGAGCAGATAGGGCAAAAAATCTCCAAGTTGTGTGCAAATGAGTAGGGTGGTCAGACATGTGCTATTACGAGGGCTAACCTAAGTGAAGATGGGAGGTGATGGCTGTGAGGCAGGTGTCTGTCAAGCCAGCGTATCCATTTTTTTTTTTTTACTAACAGAGAAGTCCAGTGACATCTCTCGCCTCACTCTGTCGTCACCATTCACTAGAGACTTTCCTAACACGCTTGGTAACTTGTGTCACTGTCACACCAAGAAGCAGGGACAGTCATTGAAAAGGCACGGTCTCTTTTGCATTGCCCTCATGCTCCACCAGGAAACATTTGAATTTTGATGGCTCTCCTACAGGACCAGATTTTCCTCCCACTGTCAGGATTTGCTTCCTGCAGAGTAAAGCCGGCAGCTTTTATTTTCCTCTGGCGAAAGGAAATAGGTAGAAATAATATGCTGCTTTTCAGCCAGCTAAACCCGAGCCGGCTCTCTTTATTGGTAGGAAAATGCAGGATTCAGGGAGAGGACATTTTCATTGAGGTAAATAAGCCCTCTCAACCGGTGAACACCATTATACTAATACCAAAGGAAACAAAGGCCAGGAGATGGGGAGCATTAAGTAGAAAGGCCAACAGAAAATTAGCAGACAAAAATACAGCATGGGGACAAAGCAGGCTCTGCAACATTGAAAAAAGAGAGAGAGAGAGAGAGAGAGAAAAGTCCTTTAAGAGAAAATTGCATGCAATTTTTTGGCCTCAATTAGCCTTTTCCACAAAGAGCACTTTTCCATAAAGAGACCATTAAATAGCAAATGAAATTACATCGGTTTTCAGTTGCCATGGCATTGGTTTTTCCCGCTAATGGACTTCTCTGGTCCCGAGTTTAATGTTAGTCTGACTTATTCTTCTTGTCTGTAGGCTGTTTCAACTCTCTCTGTCCGGCCACGAAGTGATGCATGGGACTTCTCCTCAAAGTGCCTATCACAGAATCCAAGAGAGAGAAACTCCATCCTTCAGCTCTCTCCCTGGAGACTGAGAGGGCAACACTGGCCAACGGCGGCATTTCATTAGCCATAAAATAACAGTGTCCGTGTATTAGATGGCATTCATTCCCATCCATGTGCTCAGGGCTCCTGGAGCCATTCCGAGATCAGTGAGGGACCGTTTATGGAGTATTCCCAATATACCGAGGCCTGCCCAAGGAGCTGAGGACATAAGATACAAAAGAAAGGATACACATGCTCACGGTCATCTAGAGTTTCCAGACCAGCAGACTCAGCTCCTAGCATTGATTGTCCCTCTTTCTCTATTTAGCTATTCACAAAATGGGTAAAAACGTCCCTGATTATCTTATTCACATTAAAAAAAAATACTTGCCAGGTACCACTCTCAAAACACATGTATATTATCCTAGGAATAAGGATCTGAAATAACATTTCCTTTTTCATGTTGCTTTGCTACAGCTAACCATTAGCTATGGTATCAAGTTTGACTGTGATACTTTGGATACTATTTTTCAGTATGCATCATCATATATAAATTTTCCAAAAAATAAGTTTATTCAGTTCATATTCTCCTATAAAGTTTTTTAAAAAAATATTTCCATGTCAGTGAATATTCCCGGACAATATCATTATTAATATCTGTGTGGTGTGGAGGTAATACAGCTCAAAATTCTTCTATTAGCTATTCAAATATTTTTTAAGTTTTTCAAATGACTTTTCAAGGGCAAAAAAAATCAGACAATTTTTTGAGACAAAATATATTTTAAAATAATAAATGCCAATATACCTACATTTAAATTGTGGTGTATTTAAATGTATACTTTAACCAATCAAACCTTCTAATGCAAACATATATAATAAAACACACTATAACTACACTATTTTGAAGACGATTATAGAATGAGGAAAATGTCTCCACTTCTAGTGTGTTATATAGATCATGTGACTTAGCACAATTTGGTTAAGTGATAAATGTCTTGCTTTCTCATCAGTTATCTCTTTGACTCAATGTATAAGCTGGTTTGGTAATAATCCACAGCCTGGTGTAGAGGCTCTACACAATTGAAAGCCCTGAACCAAAGGGTCTCAGATCAAACAAAGATCTTATATGCATATATGCATTACCTATGGACACAGACAATCAGGTGGCAAAAGCCTGGGGTGGGGCAGGAATGGGGTGAAGGGGAACAATGGGGGAAAAAAGATGGACATCTATAATAATCTCAACAATAAAGTTTGTTGTTGAATTTTTTGTTTGTTTGGTTTTTTTTAATGAGAAAAAGAGGAAGGGGAGAGAGGGAGGGAGAAGCATGAATGTGAGAGAGTAACTTTGGTTGCTTCCCACATGCACCCCTACTGGGAATCAAACCCGCAGCCTGTGCAGTCTGTGCCCTAACCAGAAACTGAACCTGCCACTTTTTGGTGTATTGGACAGCACTCCCAACAACTGAGCCACACACTGGCTAGGGCAAGCATTCTATTCTTATGCTCACTTTTGCAGCCAAACTTCTTGTAACAATGATTAACATATGCCATCTCTAGTTCCTAACCTCCCATTTACACCTTATATCCTTCTAATCTGGCTTTAATATCCACCATTTCATTAAAACTATTTTTATCAGTGATAACTCTGTCACTTAATTTAATGAACATCTAATTAAACCTCTAAGTAGTTATCAGTACGGCTGACCACTCTCTCCTTCTTGAATTGCCTCTTTATTAGTCTCTGTGATGCCAAAATATTCTTGTGCTTTCTCCGGTTTATTTATCAATCCCCTTTACGCTCGTTTCCTGGCTTCTCTCCATTCCATAACATTTAAATGTAAGAATTTATCAGGGTTTGGCCCTAGGTTCTCTTTTCACTCTCTACAGTTTTTTTATCTAGGTGATTTCATTGATTTCTTTAGCTTCAAATATGGTCTATAGGCCAACAATTTCTACACTGGTAGCCCTAGTCCAGAGCTCTTTTCTGAAATCCATATTTTTATGTCAAGTGCATTTTTTAGATAGTCACTTTGATGTCAAAGAGATCTGAAACTTCTCACATTCAAAACTAATCTGGGAGGAGTCATTCCTAGATTAGAAATTATTTTTGAGAATTAGTATAAATCTACAGCAATCAAGTCAGTGAAGCATTATCCAGAAAACAGTATCTATCTATCTATCTATCTATCTATCTATCTATCTCTATAAAGATTGAATAATAATAAAGGCAGTGTTTATTAAAATATATTTCAGTTTCAAAATTGAGCTATCTCCATTAAAGTTTGTATATCTATTTTGTATATCAAACCATACATATATAGAACCATACATATTTAACCAATTAATTTTTAAACATATTTATTGATTGACTTGAGGGAGCAGGGAAGAAAGAGACAAACATCAATTTGTTGTTTCACCTATCCATGCATTCATTGGTTGATTCTCATATGTTTTCCTGATCAAGGATCAAACCTGCAATAGTAGTGCATTGGGAGGATGCTCTAACCAACTGAGCTGCCCAGCCAGGGCCAATTGATTTTTCATAAAGATAAAAGGCAAATTCAATGGTGAAAGAATTGACTTTCCAACAAATAATGTGTCAAAACAATTGGACATCTATAAAAAAAGACCCTTAACCCTTACCTTATACCATATGCAAAAAATAATAATAATAACTCAAGATGAAAGAATCAAAGACAATGAAGTAAAACCTGAAATTTTAAAACTTTAAAAAGAAAAAAATAAAAGAAAAATATTTATTTGGATTAGTCAAAGATTTCTTAGCTAGAACACAAAAAGCACAAACCATAAGAGGTAAAACGACCAACTGAATTTATCAAAATTAAAGAATTTTGTTCTTTTAAAGACACTGGTAGGAAAATGAAAAGTCAAAAAATGAGCTTAAATATTTGCAAGCCATGTATCTAAAGAAGGGCTAGTATCCAAAATATGTAAATAACTCTCATAAATCAATAGTAAGAAAACAAATAACCATTTTTTTTTAAAAGGAGCTACAGATATGAATAGACATTTCACCGAAGTGAATATATACCTGGTAAATACATACACGAAAACATATTCAATGGTTTTAGTCATTAGTGAAATTCAAACTAAAATCTTAATGACATACTATTATATACCTATTAGAATGACTAAAATAAAATTTTTTAAAATCTGACATTACCAAGTCTGGCAAGGATGAAGAGCAACTGGAACTCTAATATGTTGCTGGTGGAGATGAAAAATAGTAAGACTCTTTAGAAAACAGTTTGGCACTTCCTTATAAATTTACCATATGATCCATCATCCCATTTCTAGGTACTTACCCAAAGAAATGAAAACATGCCCACAAGAACCTGTATGCAAATGTTTATGTCAGCATTTTTTTCAAAATTGCTTAAAACTGCCCAGCTGGTGTGGCTCAATGGTTGAACATCAACCCACGAACAAGGAGGTCATAGTTTGATTCCAGGTCAGGACACATGCCCAGGTTGTATGCTCCATTCCCAGAAGGGGGCGTGTAGGAGGCAGCTGATCAATGATTCTCTCTCACTGATGTTTCTATCTCTCTCTCCCTCTCGCTTCCTCTCTCTGAAATCAATTAAAAAAAAAAAACACCATTAAAATAAAATAAAAATTGCCCAAAACGAGAAGCAATAAAAATGTCCTTCTTGTGAGTAAACCAGGTTATATTTATACCAGAAATTCTACTCAGCAATAAAAGGTCTAATTTACTGGTCAGTGAAACCACCTGGCTGAATGTCAGATGCATTATGCTAACTGGGAGAAACAAAATTCAAAAGGCTAACTATTGCATAACTTAATTTATATGACATTCTGAAAAAGACAAAACTATAGAAAACAAATCACTGGTCACTGGAGATGGGGTAAGAGTGAGGTAATTAACTACAAAGGGTATCAGTGAATTTTTTGAAATGATTGTGGTGATGTTTTCACTACTATAGTTTCTCAAAAATAGTGAATTTTACTGTATGGAAATTAGGCTCATGTAAACTTGACTTAAAAAAAACAAAAACACCTGACATAAAGATTTTCCCCACATACTTACTTATTCCTCAAGTTTCCCCATTTTAAAGAAATGACATCGTTATCCACCCAATTTCTGAAGCTAGAATCATACAGTTACTTTCACAACTTCCTTTTCCTTCACTGATCATCCCCCAACTCATTTCTAATCCATCTCCAAATCACATCAATTCTGCATGTAAAACATATTGCAAACCCATCTTCTAATCTTCCTTTCCAAGTTTGCCCTTCTCAACTACACTATTGCAATAGCTTCTCTGATCATCTCCCAGCATCCATTCTTGGCCTCCTCCAACCCTATCCTATATAATAAAAGCCTAATATGCTAAGTGTCTGGTCGTCCTGTTGACTGGTTGACCATTCAACCAATCAAAGTGTAATACGCTAATGATAAGCTAAGGCCACTGGATTGCTGGCTATGACATATACTGACTACAGGGGGCAGATAGGTTAGCTCTAACTGGTAAGTTAGCTTGCTGCTGGGGTCTGGCCAATCAGGACTGGGCAAGATGGGGCCAGACAAGCCCTGGAGCCTTCCTGTGGTCCCTCCCTGGCTCCAATCATGCACTGGTGGTGTCCCTCAGCCTGGCCTGTGCCCTCTCACAATCCGGGACCCCCTAGGGGATGTCAGAGAGCTGGTTTCAGCTCCCCAATCCCACAGGCCACTCCCTTCGAGGGGACTGATTGGGCATGAGCCCACTTCCAGGCACAGTGGGACCAGAATGAGCAAGAGTGGCGGGTAGGAGCTGCAGGCTGCATTGGACTGTGGGTTTCAGCCTGATCCCCACAGGCCACCCTGAGGGACCCCACTCATGCACAAATTCATGCACTGGGCCTCTAGTTTCTATATCACTACAGGATAATGAATTTAAGTGAAAATTAAACCATGTCATTTTATTGCTTAAAACTCTTCAATGGCTCTATCTCTAATTCCCATACATTGGCCTCTAGCAGGTCACATGTGGCCTAACACATCCAGTGTCATCTTGTGACACTGAATTCTACACTCTTGTCCTCCCACCCCAACCCCATAACCATGATGCTCTGGCTTCACTGGCCTTCTTACATTTGTTGAATATTCCAAGTTTTTTGCTCTCCTAGCAACTTTACACATACTATTTTCCAGACCTAGACTCTTCTTTTTGGATCCATTTCCTTTGAATGGCTACCTATTTCCCATTATAAAGGTGCAGTTTGCATGTCATATCTTTAGAAAAGTCTTAAACATTTTGTAATAATTCCTGCATGACATTTTCTTTCCAATTGATAATTTAATATTTTATGAATTTATTTTTATAACATTTATCTCACCTACTAGAATATAAGCTCCTTAAAGGCAGAAACTATTTCTTTTTTCTTTTTCACTTACTTAGCACATTACCTGATACATCATAGGAACTAAATAATTACTTGTGTAAGTTAATAAGCTTCCAATAATTTATAAAAACAAAAACAAACAAACATGATTCCAATGAGATCATCACTGAATGGCCTTCACCAACATAACATTATCTATCTATCTATCTATCTATCTATCTATCTATCTATCTATCTATCTATTTTTAGGGGCCCCTGACTTATGCTTAATGTACTACATTGTCTGAGATAAGACAGGATCACCAAGTTTCAAGCCCGTGAATGTGCAAATAGATGACAATAGCAGCCACCCAGAAAGGCTTACCTCTCCAAACCAATTGCTTGGCACACATAATGGAGCTTGGAGTTGTACAAAAGTGCAAAGCTGTGTGTCCACTTAAGGAGTAGCTATTGAGCTTTGCTCCATGGTCACAAAGGATCTTAACACAATCCAAGTGGGCCATTTCACAAGCCACATGAAGAGGGGTTTTCCCATTGGGTCTACAGTTGATTGTAGCATTGTGGTCCAGTAGCACCAAAAGACATTCCGCGTGACCAAACAAGACAGAGAGATGCAGGCCTGTTGCCCAAGAGGACTTTAACTTATAACTAGGCAACCAATAACCTGAAAAAGAAAGGGAAAGAAAGTTTAGCTTCTTGGCCTAGGACTTCCCCATGTTTTATGAGGACTTTTAGAGTATTTCACTTTGTCACATGTATAACACTGGGGCAGGGAGATGATTCAGAAGTTGTAAACTAGTAACTAATGGGTTTACAAATGCTTTAGCTAAGTGTCATATTTAGATGTACAAAGGCAGACGGGTGCTCTTGAGTACTTACTATTTCTACCAGCCTCTATTAGTTTGTTCTTTTACTTAATTTACCTTCCTGGCTCTCCCAGGCATTTGAGTTTGAGACTTTCACTTTTGTAATTGCATTTTATTTTATATGGTTAGTTACACAAGACATATATATATATATATATATATATATATATATATATATATATACCCGACCGAACAGTAGAACAACTAAACAACTGAACAACCAGTCTCTATGACATGTGCTGACCACCAGGGGGCACATGCGAACATGACAAGTTTTGGCAGCAGGTGGCAGAGCATGGAACATGATGGGCATCAGCTCTGGTGGGATGGTGAAGCAGATGACCAAGGGCGCCAGACTAAGGCGGGGTAGTTACTAAAAATTCTCTGCTCCTGCATGCTGCAATGCTGCCAGGCACTCGCACTTGCTGCCAATGCCAGCCCTGCTTACCCCTTCTGCTGGCACTGGAGACACCCCTCACACACACTGCTGGCGCCTGGCACCAGCCCTGCTCACTCAGCACTGTCAGCGGGTGTGAATGGCAGCTGCTGGCCCCAATTGCCCCTGAGGACTTCTTCACCTCCCCCTGCTCCTGAGGGGGCGATCAGGGCAGCAGCTACTGTCTGCACCCACTGACGGCACCGCTGCTGGTTTCGGCCTCAATCACTCCACATCATCAGTGGGTGCAAGTGGGGCCGGCAGACAGGAGACGGGGGCCATGGAGGGAGGAGCCAGGTGGGGGTGAGGCAGATGGGCCAAGACCCACCCCTGTGCCCACAGTTCCTTTCAGGGTGCATGAATTCGTGCAATTAAATACCCTAGTATTTAAGAATTTTTTAAGATCCCCATCATTGTCTTGAATGATGTCAAAGATTTAATTACTGTATTTGCCGGCGTACAAGACGATTTTTTGGCCCTGAAAAATACCGTATTTGCCGGCGTATAAGATGACTGGGCGTATAAGATGACCCCCTAACATTTCCACTAAAAATACAGAGTTTGTTATATACTCGCCATATAAGACTACCCCCCACTTGGAGGCATATTTTTCAGGGCCAAAAAATCGTCTTATACACCAGCAAATACGGTACAAGCTTAAAATGTTTATTCCATCACAGCTCTTTTTCAAATAGTTGTTGCTGTTGTTGTCATCCTAAGGTGTGAATGTATTTGATGTCTTTACAAAAGTTGTCACACCAAGATTTTATTTGCCTGTTTGTCGGTTTACACAATACCTTTTTCCAAAGAAGAATTTAAGGAAACTCACAAATTTTACACTAAATTTTTAATGGCCTAGAAAATAAGTGCAAAAAAAAAAAAATAAGGTAGGTAATAAAAAGAGGTCAAGGGTAAGATAGCTACACAAAATTCACATCATCTCTACATACTAGAACTGCACTGCCAGTTTGCCTTTGAACTTCCTGGCAGGAAATAAACAGGGAAGCCTATGCTATGCAACTAACTATGCCCACAAACTATATAGATATTAATTGGTCAGGAGAAGCATAGTTGTTCCTACAAGTGAGATCTTAGGTAAATTTTTCTCATTAGTTGGAAATGTTTTTTCTCTCTCCTTTTCCCCTCTAACCTCTGACTTCCGAACACTGGGTAGTTCTTTTTATCCAAGGCTCCAACAGCTGCCATATTTGACAAGCTATCACAAAATTAACTTCATGAATCTTCTTTCAGTGTTAATACCTAGAGCCATGGCATTAAGCTCACTATGAGTGGGGAATGAAAATAGGTACAGAAAGATGAAATAGAGATGGCAAGATGAAGATGCAGAGATAGTTCAATAGCATAGAAGAGAGTCTAGGGCTGAAGCAACAAAATGCATTTTTGAAATGTTTTTTGTTGATGAGAGTGGGGGAGAGGGAGAGGGAGAGAGAGGAGAGAAGAAGAGAGAACATTAATTTGTTCCATTTATTTATGCATATATTGGTTGATTCTTGTGTGTGCCTAGACCAGGGATTGAGCCTGCATATTGGGATGATGCTCTAACCCAGTGTTTCCCAAACTATTGACATATGTGTACCCCTTCTATAATTTTCGTAACGCTGAGTACCCCTTGTCAAAAAAAATGGATGTATTTTAATAACAATCAAAATATATTTATTTTTTATTTTTTTAGTACATACACAAAATAATAATAAATGAAAAATAAAATTATTCACAATAAAATATAAATAAAAGCTATATTATAAATAACATTTATTTGCACACTGGACCATCTCATGCCTCACAAGACTGTCTTGACTTGACTCATGAGAACGTAGAATTAGGCGTAGCTAAGCACGGTGCAGTGGCTATCCCCACCAAACTCTTCCCGTACCCCTGTGGGTATGCGTACCATACTTTGGGAAACACTGCACCTATTAAGCTACCCAGCCATGGCTCAAAATACAGTTTAACATGGATAAATCAGAAGTTTGCTTTCCGGTTACAAAAATTCCACTGTACACATACTAGGTAAGCAAAATATGATTTAATAGTAATTTATTTGAGGGAAGCCTGTGGATTTGAGTTGACAGTAATCTCAAAATCTCCAACTGGGGATGGAGCTGCCAAAAAGTTAATCCAATCATAAGTTTCATAAATGAAAGTGTAGGGCCCAGAACAAGTGAAGTCAAGTTATTTTCTTCCCTGATTAGAATGAGATAAGAATAAATCTAGAATATGTGATATTTCTGAGCATCTGGGTGCAGTCAGAGGATGAAGACTAGGGAATCGGGTATTAAATCCTCTCATTTCAGTGAAAAACACTACACATGTGCTCCCCCCTGAGTATTTATCCTACAAGTATAATCACTCAAGTGTGAAATGTGGAACTCTTTGTGAAGGGTATGAAGTTCCCAGAAGTTATGAATCCTGACCGCCTGGTCTGTGGACAAAAACACACACTACCACATGCACTATACGACAGCATTGTTCTTATTGTTCTTGATGGCAAAGGATTACAAACAACTTCAGTGCCCATACATTATGGTACAAACAATCTAATACTACGGAGCCATTACAAAGAAGGGGGTACTACTGTGTTCACTGATATGGAAAAATCTCAAGATACACTAGAGAAAGAGAGAGAGAGAGAGAGAGAGAGAGAGAGAGAGAGAGAGAGAGAGAGTCGGGGAACTAGGCCGTTGATTTCCTTGTCCTTGAATGCCCTCTTTGAGCTTTTACATTTAGTGCCCTGTGGGTGTATTCTTTTTTAAAAAAAATTTATTAAGGTATTATACGTGTACATATCTTACCATTGCCCCCCCACCCCACTCCCATATATGTATTCTTATTTATAAAAATAAATAAACTATTGTCCCCCTATAATTTAGTTTAAAGAGGCCATTTATAGGGTCATGTATAATGCTCATTAATTCTGAAGTAATGAAAGAGCTCAAACCAAAATTTATTTTTCTGCAGCCCACCTTCTAATGCGCGCGCGCGCGCGCACACACACACACACACACACACACACACACACACTTTAATCTCTTTTTCATCCCATCAGAATTTTAGGGCCATTTTACTTTCCCTTCCTCCCAAATCTTCCATGATCTAAATCTGCTCTTTAAGAAGAAATACAAAGTTAATTCACACTAAGGTATAATGAACTGAGGATGGTTTAAAGTGTGACCCTCTTAGGATTATCTGAATTTGGGTAGAAATCTGTATTCAACAAAGAGAATTCCGTTCTAAGATACTAATTTGAGATTATTGTCGCTGAGAAGGGAAAGCATTGGATGATACGGACTTTCCCTGGCAGAGACAAATAGTATCAGATAGCTGGGAATGCCGTCCTGGGCCTGTAACGCGCGCGCATGTATGTGTGTGTGTGTGTGTGTGTGTGTGTGTGTGTGTGTGTGTGTGCAAATAAATATGCACACATATTCTATGTGTACATACCCATTTATACATCTTTATGTAACTGTGTACATTGCATCTGTGTTCCAAACAGAGTTGTTGTTACACTATAGGGTGTGCAACCTCCTTCTGATAATGAGTGAATCACATTTCACATTAATGCTCCATCAGTCACTTTCATGCTCAAACTTCCTCAACAAGCAATTTGCAAAGGCCGACTTTCCCGACTGTCTGGGAAAGAAGCTGCTTCCAGATCTGAAACCCGGGATGTGTTTTGCCTGCCGATTAGCAGCAACGATTAGCCAGCTCTGTGCGGCCGCTGATTGGGAATGCATGCCTGCTCCTGCAATGGGAAGAAAAATGATCCCTGAAAGGCAGCGGCGGAGAGCTGATTAAGAAAACACCATTTTGATGTAAAATCAAAGACACACAGAATGTTCGCGCTGGAGGGAAGATTATCCAGTCCAAGTCTTTCATTTTCCAGATGAGAAAACTGCCACTTTCTCAGCCTGCCGGAGCCATACGTCTCCTGCCTCGGCCCCAGCTAATGGACTCGGGATATCTGCAATGCAGGGTTTCCATCTGTCTTTGTCTTTGTGGAGGCAGCATAGGTTTAGCACCAAGCCCGCTTCACAAATCACGGGGAAGGAAAGAAGATCCCAGATTCATCTATAACATGTCACATCTCTGATTTGGAAATGCCTTAGCTTGTTGATTTCTTTCTGCCTCTTAAATTCCCAATAGCACCTAGAGACTCTATCCTGCCCGTTTATTGCATGCATCCATCATCCTTGCCCTCTCAAGTCAGCCGCATCTTCGTCTCCTATAATAATTAAGCGGTACATTGGGCTGGGACAGCCTTAGGTCCTGGAATTCAGCCGACCCGCTGCCTGGAAGAGTGCACCCCCCCCCCTAGATGGGGGTGTGTGCAGGTGGGCAGTGCCCCTAGGTGGGAGGAATAGGAAGAGGTCAGACTGGTGGGGCGATCAAGGTCTCCTGAGGTGCATCTTGGAGCTGGGTGGCAGAACTTTGGTGGGGGTCTGAGAGGAGGGTGTTCTGGATAATTCAACTCGGAGCATAGCAGAAAAGCCTGCTGCAGAGACAGGAGCAGCCCGTACCCAAGAGGCCGCCCAAATACAATCACCACCTTACAATGAGGCCGAGGCCACAGCTCACTGTATTTAACCATGTCCTTTCCCCCACACGTGCCCTCCCCGAGGATCAGACCTGAGGCAAAGCCATCTTCAAAAACCCACAGCCATGCAGCGCCCATTAACTTGCTGGTGTCCATGCTGCTAGGTCAAGAGATCTGACTTTGCTGAAACCAGTTTGGCTCAGTGGTAGAGCGTCGGCCTGAGGACTGAAAGGTCCCAGGTTCGATTCCGGTCAAGGGCATGTACATTGGTTGCAGGCACATCCCCAGTGGGGGTGGTGTAGGAGGCAGCCTCATCGATGTTTCTAGCTCTCTATCCCTCTCTCTTCCTCTCTGTAAAAAGTCAATAAAATATATATTTAAAAAAATAAAATAAAGTGTCCAGTTCCTTTTACCTTTCCCCAAACCATGACACATTATCCGTGCCTGTAGTTCCCCTTCTTAATCTCAGAGACTATCAGCATGCACAGGATTCAGAGAGGGTCTCGACAGAGCCTCCACTTCACAAATAAGACATCTTTTTTTTTTGCTTCTTTTTTTTTTGTTATTCCTCAATTGGAGGATTTTTTAAAATATTGTATTGACTTTTTTACAGAGAGAAAGGGAGAGGGATAGAGAGTTAGAAACATCGATGAGAGAGAGACATCGATCAGCTGCCTCCTGCACACACACACCCCCCGCCCCCCCCCTACCGGAGATGTGCCCGCAACCAAGGTACATGTCCTTGACCAGAATCGAACCCGGGACCTTTCAGTCCGCAGGCCATCGCTCTATCCACTGAGCCAATCCTTGTAGGATTAAGTAGCATAAAGTCCGAGCGTTTGAGTAACTAACAGAGGCCCAACTCACATTCTGGTTTCCCCAAACCTTAACGAGCCTTCCATACTCTGAAGGCGACATTCCGCTCACTTCGAAACCCATGTCCCTTGTAGAAGACAGATCGGAAGGAATGTTATAGGTTGGATCCCCCACCCCACCCCTCAAAAATGTGCAGACTAACCTCATGTGTGTTTAGATTAAATCGGAAACCAACGAGAGCTGCAGGCGTAGCTGAGTAGGCCCCGGGCTCAGGAACGCTGGCAAGGAGCGACGGGTTCAGCCACCCTCGGGAAGAAGACTTACTTGGCCCTGCTGCAGGGTTCGGGGGAGGCATGCACCCCCACCTCGGGGAAACCTTCGGCTAAGCAGGTTACCAGCTCGGATGTTCACTGAGGCCGAAGGGCCCACAGCCGAGAAGCCGTCGCTGTTACGGCCAGAGATTACACGCCTCGCTCGCGCCCGGATTAGCAGACATTTGCTCCAACCGTGTCCATGTATTTACACAGTCCTGAAGGATTAGAGGCCGCAGCACACGTCTTGGCTATTTGTTAACAGCTAATATTTTGGGGGGTAAATTTCAGAGTTTTCCCGGGAGAGAGAGAAGGGGGAAAAGCAAGCTTGACAAGGAAAATTGAAAAGGAAAAAAAAAAATTGAACACCAAGGAATGGAAAAGAACCCCGCGAGGGTCTCAGGAGAGCCGGAGAGTGAATTTCGGGCAAAGAGGAAAATTAGGTGAAAAAGAGATTATTCGTGAAGAGAGTGGGAATAAGAGCGTTTGAGATATCCGGATGGCAGGCACTACTTTGTAAAGTAGATAGAGTGCCTGCCAGAAAGGTCTCCAGTGAAATCATTCATTGGTTGTTTTAATTAAAAATACCACCACCGACCATAGGACCTGTGGCTGGGGCCTTAAACAGAGGACTTCACCGCACTGCACGGATTAATAAAAGGACTCTGGCTAACCTTGCTAACCAGGGAATTTCATCCCCAAGAGATACGGATGATATTCTGCCCGAGTCACGGATAGGCCAGGACTGAGACATCTGAAGGAGAATCGAGATGTGTAGGTAGTTGGGGAAAACCTTTGGAATCAGTTTTATAGATGTTCACGCTTCCACTCTTCTGAGAAACAGCTTTGAGTTTTCTTAGAGACCCGGCTCATACCCTATATACTGTGTTCTCGGCATATAATAAGCTTTATATCATTGACCTCCCTGGGCGAGGCAGCTGTTTCTTGCATTTAGAAGTTAAAAAGTTGCTCGCGCGTTTAACTTTTCTTCCCATTTTAAAGTGGTCGCCTGAGGGACGTCATTTTGCTTCTTGGTGTTTGCTTTGAAGACCCGTATCTCTAGAGCATGCCTCAAATGCCAACCGAAATGTTTTCCGATGTTTGCTCTACAGAGTGTGAGAGAAGTTTTATTTAAAATTAATAAAACATGGCTTTATCTGAAGATTGGATTATGAGGTTTAAAAATAACTTGACCCCATAAGACGAGCTCTAACTTTAAGAATCATGGGCAGGCGCTGGGGCTGGGCAGGTCCCGCCGTGTGGGCCTGAGCCCTGGGCGCTGGCCTCTAAGTCTGTCCCCTGTCACACGGGGGAGAGAAGCGCATTTTCGGATGCTTTGTTCTATATTTGCGCACGAGGTCAACTTTTGATTGCTGGCGTGCCAACTGGATTGTGGATTTGGGGGAACGATGTTTTCACATCCCAAGTTGATTTCTTTGCCAATAGAATTCTGGGTTACCTTGGCAAAAATGATAACCTCAATTTCATACTGGCTTTAGACATACTATCTTTAGAGGGGAAATATGATCACTCTTAGACATCCTATGAAAAGTGCTATACATCCTAAAAGAAATATACAGGGTTTGGGATTAATGGTGCCCTGGTTGATTTTCCCCGGGACAGTCCGATATTGAAGACAGATTATATTATGAATGACACAAGCAAATTTAGAGGTAGCATGGTATCTATTACAGGTTTTAACATTGTCTTGCTTAGTAAGACAAAAATAACGAGTCTGAAGGAAAATTCTCACACTTTGAAAGTAAACTAGCCATGTTCAACCTCTTCATCTGGATGCTGGAAACATAGGATTGTTTATTTTATGAAAATTAAATTTGGCTGCATTCTTATGATTTGTGTACTTTTCTGCATAGAACTTTCCGTAGTGCTTTAAAAAGGTCAGAAACTAGTGCATAACAATTCCACATCCCAAAGTCGCCTGTGATTTAATAAAGCCTCACAAACTTGAATCTTGCACAGAAAAAGGTCTCATTAGAATTATTCAGAAAGGAACTAACTCGCACTAACTAACTAACTAACTAACCAGTGTAGCCTGCTCAGCTGTTCCCTAGGAATTCCTCTGTGGCTTTAAGAAACTGATATAACCACTTAGGTCTATTTTGCTTGGCTAGCAACTGGGATTCTATTTATCACTTCCACCATGACTAAAATACTAAAAGATCTGATAATTAGGCTGGAAGAGGTGTGAAAAGGTTTGAGGGAACTTTGGAGAAAAAAGAGGCTTTAATTCAGGTTTCAGACTGCATAGACTCCTACCCATATTTCATATCAAACAGAGAGTGAGTGTATTGCTTTCTATATGCACACAGACACATGCGATTTCCCGCATCCACCCTGAAGATATGACCGCAAATCCCATTATTCTTGTGCATACATCCATCTGGCGTGCATAAGAACAGAACTGTTCCTTTCCTTTCCCAGAGGGTGTCATTTGCTGTCTCCCTAATTGAAAGCCACATCACATAGTCCTAACGCTAGGAAAATACCCATTAGCATGAATGAAAATGTTTGTTCTGTGAGGACCACAGGAGTCGGCGCAGAGTGACAGAAGAAATTTAAAATTCTTCTCTTTTAGGGGGGAGAGGGGGGAGTTGACACCTTTGGAAGCAAGAGGAACCGTTCTTCCCTGGAGCTCACCCCTAAAACTTCCTTTCTCACAACCTCAGAAGCTCCGCATGCTCAGGAGATGAGAAAAGGCAGTCTTCACAATTCAGGGTCAGGCAAATTAGCCACTGACTTAGACCCAAGTTCTTTTATATTGGGCCCTAATGGAAATTAAGCAAAACAAAACAAAAAAACAAAAAAAAAAACCCCACCTTTAAACATGTATTGAGCATTCAGATCGTCGTCTTTCACGGGACAAATCCATGTGAAGAAAGTAACCTTGTTTTATAGTATCCTCTCTTTCTGTGCCACAGAACCCTCTACCAATTACTTTTTTAAAAAAAAAAAACAGACCTCATTTTTATCTTCCAATCAAATAGCAATGTCAATTGATTATAAAGCCTCCAAGTATTAATTATAAACTGGCCTCGGGTGTGTTACCCTTCAGAACTCACAATCAGAGCACAGTAAATTAATGTAGAACTCCATACCTTTAGCATTAATTGCCGAAAGTTGGTGGTGCTGATGATCTATATATGCATGGCATGCATTTTATACACGAACAACAAATGGGTGCCTCCCTCAAAATGCCACATACAAGACCTTATCTATTTTATTCAACAGAAGTGATGTTGAACATGGTGTTTGTGCGCAGTCCGCTCACCAGATGGCCTCGCTGCTCAAGTTCCCCCCTAACTAGCTGATTTGGGAAATCAGAAGCTGCACTCTTCTAATTTATTTCTGATTCATTAACCATTGGTTCCAGAAAGTCCCTGGATAACAAAACAACCAGTTCTGACTTTTTTGTTATCCCAAGTTCTTCAGAACACAGATAATCTGTGTTAAGTAGATCGACAATTCTGATCTTTTATTCAAGGGGAAAAGTTAACTTTTTTTTTTCTGGTTCAGCTTTCCTGACGAAACTGAAAACTAATTAAAATGATGAGAACCATCAAGATGCATCAAGGCACAACCTTACGCATTCATTAACTCTCCAAATGGGGGCAAAATCCACTTGGTGTTGGAGAGGGACATAAAGATGAACATATCTTTAAGTGGCTGTGTTAAAAGAGACTTCTCTGCCTGTCCCCAAGCCACTCATACCATCTGAGCAGTCTCTTTAGCCATAATCTAGAGATGCTTTCTTTATTCTATGTCATTATAGGCAACAGAAAAGTTAGAAATAGGAGGAAATTGCACTACTCAATATGAGTGGCCAAGATTTCAAATTCTAAGTACAAGGATAGAGAGAGGAAAAAAAAAAGAAAGAAAAGGGAGAACACAGGGTGTTTTTTTAAAAAAATAAGTACATACATATCTCTATGTTGCAATCTATTTTAACGAGAAAGAAAAAATAAAATTAGAAACATTTTTTAAATACATACTTAAAGAAGCAAGAGAGTCATTGATTGAGAGAGGGCGACTGACGCCGCGCATTAAAAAACTCCATCTTCTATCGATTTTACCAATTACACCTAAAACTTTTACCAAGTACCAGTTACACCTATAATGTTTACCTTGTTTATAAGATGCCAAAACCATATTCTGATCTTCAACTTCAAAAACCGTGTCCACATCTATTTGCCTTTGGATTAAAATGGCCTTCAATTTCCCGAAGTCATTTGACTTTATAGCATCAAGGAAATTTCTCTTAACTAGCTTGGCAGCTGCGGGTGCACTGACAGGGACAGCGTTGCGGTCCATCCTTCCTCCTCTTCCTCTGGAAGCTCTGTTGTGATTTATCAGGAGAGTGGCACCGAGCAAACAGGCACATGCTGGAGAGCCCACACAGTGTCGGCTAATTTTATCCCAAAGTTATGCTGATCCGTTCTATTTATATAGGGATCATTTCAAACTTCAAAATATCCTCCTTGGCTGTCACTGCATTTTCAGGTCTTTAACACTGGCCCTATACTACCTGATTCTTGAATAACACACCATGCCACTAAGTAGGGAAACCCTCCTGATGCATTTCAGAGGGTGAAATGTCACTACGATCAAAGTAATCCTGTGAGATTTCAAAGCTCTTCACTGCTTCTCCTTCCCTCAGCAAAAACATCTGGTGCCCAACTGGAGATCCAGTGTCTCGCCCCGGCTCACCAATAGCCCCAACTATAAATTTGTTCCAGTTGCTGATACGTGTGCTTCTGAAAAGCTATCATACTTTTGTAATCTAAGCCTGCAAAATCGAGCATGGTCACACACATTCGAAAATAGAGGGGTTTCAAGTGGCCTGGACTTGAAAATGTTCCATGTCATAAAAGAAGGTGCGGTGGGGTGCTGAGGACTGTTTCAGATAAAGAGAGACTAAAGAGACAAAACAGCTACTTTCAGTGAGTGGATGAATTTATTTAATCATGGATTTTTTCTTATTTTTAGTCAGTTAAAAAAAAAAGACCATATTGGAATACTTGTGGAAATATGAATATGGACTAGATATTACTTGATACTATGAAATTATTGTTCATGTTTAAAGGCGTGGTAAATGTATATGGCTATTTAAAAAGAATATTCTTATTCTTAACGGATATTTTAGGGGTAAATTGTCAATGTTCTTATTCTTAACGGATATTTTAGGGGCAAATTGTCAATATTCTTATTCTTAACGGATATTTTAGGGGTAAATTGTCATGACGTCTAAAACTTCTTTACAAAAAGTTCAGAAATATAAATATATACAAGCACATATACATATAAAAGTGTATGTGTACATATACATATAAAAGTGTATGTATTGTATGTGTGTAGAGACAGAAAGAGAAAGCAAATTTAGCAAAAAGTGTAAAGTTGGTGTCCACTATACTATTCTCTTAGCTTTTTCTCTAGATTTTCTCTAGATTTGAAATGTTTTCAAATAAAAAGTTAGAGGAAAATACTTAATTTTTTAAATGTATAAATCACAGAAAATTAGAAAATGGAGTATTAATTTTGAATCAAAAATCACATTTTATATATTGTTGAAGAGAGTAAAAACTTAAAGTGATAATAGCATTTAATTCTTAAGAATTTACCAAAGGACGTAAAACATGGATGCAAATTATAACACAATTTTCAACTTTTCCATTGACGTGTAACATAAAAACAAGAAAGTAGAAGGTGACAAGTCAAGTCCACAGCTTGTTAAATTTTTACAAAAGTGAAATCAATTCCCCCATGGAATTCTGTCCCCTTCTTTTCAGGGGATACATCCCAAGACCCCTTGTGGATGCCTGATACTGGGGATAGAACCAAACCTAACTAAGTGATTTTTTTTCCTGTACCTACATACCTTTGATAAACTTTAATTTACAAATTAGGTACAGTCAGAGAAACACAACTAATAATAAAATAGAACAATTGTAATAATATACTGTAGTAAAAGTTATGTGCATGTGCTCTCTCTCTCTCTCTCAATATATATCTAATAACTGAGAGGGCTACTAAGTGAGTAATAGGTGGGGATCGCCTACAGTGTGAATACCCAGGACAAACGGGTGCGTCGAGCCCTGGGCAGGGTGGTGCTGAGTGGTGAGAGGTTTCAGCTTGCCACTCAGAACGGCAAGCAACTTAAAACGTACGAATGGTTCATTTCTGGATTTTTACGTTTAATGTTTTTAGACCACTGCTGACTGACAGGGGGCAACAGGGACCATGGAAAGTGAAACTTCAGATAAGCGAGGATTACTGTAGTTCAAATATATTTAAAACCCCTTCCAATCAAAATATACACCTGACTCCAGGGACAACCATTATCCCAACAACTAACAATATAGATTAGCATTGCTTGTTTTTTTTTCCATGCTTAGGCTATTTTTTGTTATTAATTTTTAAGTTTTCAAGAAGATAAAATTTCAAGCTTAACATAGTATAAAATATGTGTCCTGCAAGAAAAGGATAAATAAAAATGTATGAGTGGATGATTACATTGTTAATAATAGTAAAAAAAAAATAAGAAGCAATCTAAAGATCAACGGAGAAAATTTGATAAACAAATTATGGCATATACAAATAATGGAATACCTTTCAGTCACAATAACTAGATAGATCTATATTTATTTTAAAATATCTGTGAGATAAGCAATTTATAAAATAATATGTATAGAATAAACATCTTTTTAAATGTCTATACTTACATAATTTAGGAATATGTATTTGTATATATATATATATATATATATATTTATTTATTTATTTATTTATATAATGTACCAAATGTATAGGAAGGAAAGTCTGTAAGCATCTATTATTAAATATCGTCTACTTTTATTTCCCCGTGGTAAGATTATGTCAGATTTCTTCTTTATCTCTTTCTTATTTTGCGAATTCATCTGCAATGAGCAAATATTACATTTGTAATAAAAAGGTATTTCCATGCTGAACATATTAATAAGGATAACGTGTTGACTCAGAATAACTACAGAATTACAGATTCCATGAGGGAGGGAAGTGAATCATTCTCATGTCCTAAGTGTCTACCTAGCTCAAATGAATAAATAAAGAGTGAATGTATAAAGAATTAATCATTAATTATTTATAATGTCCTGAAAACATGCTTGGGGGCAAATATGATACTCTTCCTTTGAAGTCCTCTGGGTCACTCAAGCATATATATATATATATATATAGCATTTATTAACATGTTTTGTCCATTTTTGACAAAACTAGAGGAAAAAAGCATTCCTGGTATAGGAAACAGAGACATGCAAGAATTTTGCATTATGTGAGGATAATTAGTGCAAAGGCCGCTAAAATGGACTCTACTCAAAATGAAGATCAAATTTCACAAAATGGGGGGGGGGGGGGTCTTTGAAAACTCATCTTCAAAAATAAAAGCAAAATTATGGGGAATACTTTTTTCACTTCATATTTAATAACATTGAGGTTGACAGCAACTGTACGATTCATAGACTCATGAAATGAAATGTTTACTCTTTTCTGAGGAAGATAATTTTTCAGATCCAATTTTATAATAAGAGTCATTCAAAAGATAAAGGATATTGCTTTATGTTATTACTAATATAATAACTAATCATTGCAATATCAAAGGATCAAGAGAGGCCCTGGCAAAACCGATGAAGCTCCCGTGAATACTTTATGTAAATATGATCCTTTTTTTATTAGTTTGGCAACAGACAATCAATATATAATTAACTATCCCATCCTGGTTCACAAAGCCATCCGTTCCATTATTTGAAAATTAGCATCAGGAGTTTCTTTGTTACATTGGGCCAAAATTTGCCCATTCACTTCTTCCCGTTGGGTCTAAGTATGAACATACAATCATGCATTTACTTTAGACTCATCCTGGATGAAGGCCTTCCGAACACTTGGAAATAGCATCATCTCTCTCATAATAAAGTTTTTTTCTGAAGTAGCGTCAACTGTTCCTTATTTGGGGTGGTTTCCAGAATTCTTTTGCCTTGCCCCGATCCCTTATGGGTTCTCTCTAGTTTATTCATGAATGCTCCTCTTAAATCTTGGTGCCTAAAATGGAACATAATATTCCTAGAGGGAGCTGACAACTACGGATTAAGATGAATGACACTGGGGATTCACTGGGTTTTTTGAAATTCTATTGGGACTCTTAGGGGCACTTTGCAAGTCTCCTTCATGTAATAGCTGTAATCCCTTCAGTAAATACCTACCGAGCACCAACCATGTGCCAGACACTTATTCTGAGTACTGGAGCTACCGCAGCGCACCAGACAAAAATCCCTGTTTTTGTAGACCTTTGAATGCTCATGGATTTAAGTGATCATGGAAGTTCTCAGATCTTCCCAGTATTCTGTACACTAGTATTTGACACAAAATTGCAATTCATTGAATCGCATACAAAAATAATATAGTTTGTTTATATCCAATTAATGGATTTGATTTCCCCTTATGGGTTCTCCATCTTAGTAACAAAGAAAGGGTAACTTAATCTCATTCCAACCTGATATGTTTAGTCTGATCCAAATATTTAACAGTCTCTTTAAATAAATGCTCAGTCTCTATGGATATAATTCCATACCATTTAAAATTATGACTTTCCTTCTAAGATGGTTTCTGGAAATATGGGATATGGATAGAAGCAATATTGAAAATAGTAATATTGAACAACCAGTGCCAATGAAGAGACAGACCATAAATAACCAGTGTGGCCAGACCAAGTGTATGCCAGGAAAATATCAGTCAGGGTAGAAGGACAGCTTATATGACCTCATGAAGGGAGAGGGGTTCCTCAGGAGGACTCATTGTCCTCTGGGCATTCGCTGATCTCCATGGCAGAGTGACTCTTTTATCTGGCTATATTCAGATTTCTGGATCCCACCACTGGAGTATGTGATCCTGGTCATTGGCCTCTTATTTTGATATCTATAAACCCTGTAGCCTCTTGACTACGTCAGTCCAATTATACTCAGAAACTCTGTGTTTCTACACTTCCTACAAAGACCATGAGGAACCCACAGCTTTCTGCAGCTGCCTTCTCGCCATCCTTTTTAGGGCTAGAACGGGCATGCACCTAAGTAGAAGGCTGGACTCCTCCAAAGAGTCCATATTCTCCCTGATGCTGGATCACTAATCTCAGTGTCTTCAGACCTCCTCAGGTTCCCTCTGAGTCCCTTCTCCTCTTCACTGCTCCTCTAAAGTGCAATCCTGGAAGAAATGTGTGTGCAAAGATGAGAGCAGAGCCTCTATCAACCCTTCGACCAACCTATACCCCTATCATAACGTCTAAAGACTTTCCATATTCCTGGCTAGAAGGGTCCAGTTCTGGACTTCTACTTCCCCTTTGACTTTTTCCTTTTTATCCCTAGGACAGCTGACCTCCCCACAGGGTGGAAGAGTTGCCCTTTTGCAATGTGAAAGAAACCCCGTCATCTGAATCCTTCAGGCATGACTCCTGATATAAAGAAGATGACATGATTTAGAAAAATCCCCATTTCTTAGTGCCTGATTTTCACAACTATTTTATTTCTGACTCAGCATTGCCACTTAAACCTGACCAACAGCCAATTTGTCCTGAGGTGCTCCCGTACTTTCTTTCCTTGGGTTAACAAACCTCAGACTTGGCCCTGAAGGCTGAATGGCTTCAATGAGCAAAATTTCAAAAAGAAATAAAATAGCATTGCTTTAACTTTTGGAAACACTCCCATTTTAACCTAAACAGAGGACTTTAATTTTTCTCAGAGAAGCAATTTCAATTCCATCACAGAGCTGTAAGAATAAATAAATCTAAGCTTTGTGGAATAATTAGAGAAAACAAAGCCAACTATCGTGAAGAAATGTACAAAATTAAGAAAGTCATCTGTGTTGTGCTTTAAAAAAAAATCAATTACTGACCAATTTACCTGAGCAGCAGAGGATAAAACTAAGAGATTATTATTTGTGCTTACAAAACAAAAAGGAGCTTAATTAAATTGCCCATCAAAGTCATTCTAACATATAGGAAGTAATGTGGCCAATGCTAATGAAACAGAGTTGAGACCCGCCTACATTATTCAGACCACGTCTCCAAATCACCATCTCAGAAGGCCATATTAACACACTGGACACATTTCACACCGTCTACTCAGGCCTGACAGAAATTCCTCTATCCTCCTGCTCTTAAAAATGAAAATGTTCCATGCTAAAAATGAGTTTTTTATTAGTGTGTCACAGCATGCCAGGAGAGTGTCCTCTGCTCTTAGATAAAATGAGGAGCTTTCTGACAAGGTGATGCCATTGGGGGGGGGGGGAGGGAAGGGTGTCCCAAGACAAGGAAAAGACCACCTGAGGAGACTGTCCTCCTTAGGACTCCTCACCTCTTTTCAAATATTTGAAGCTCAATAAAGTGTGGGAATGGAACTGAGAGATTTTCACTTATTCCATTTCTTCTGCTCCCTGAACCCAAGTCCAGTTCTCCCAAAGTTAAACCTAGAACAGCATCTTCATAATGGCTGTGTCTGGCCTGGCACATGGTAGGTTCTCAAAAGTAGTGTACACGTGATAATAGTTTTATATTTTCCATAGATAAGCAGAAAAGCACACATTTTTATTTTATTTTTGGAGATCCAATATTGAAATGGATCAAACACAAAAATTTTCCAAACCGTATTAGGGTGTTAGTCTTCTATTGTCGGAGTCCTCTGTATCACCCCGGGTATTGGGGCATGGCAATAGGGTTATAATGGGGATCTAGAAAACTAGTGCAATTAGATCTATACTTTTGTAACAGTGCAGATCCACTCTCGGTGTACCATTTGGTAAGAATATTTCCCATATCTGTAAGACTCCAATGAAACCATGTGCATAAACATGTTTTGTACATTGTGAAGCATTCCAGAAGCATTCCAAGATTATTATTTGCTGCCGTTGATAACAGTGTGCTAACACGACATCATAAATAACTCTCCTGAGGAAGATTAGATGGTGCTCCTGTATATAAGGGCATTGGACTGGGACTCTGGGTGGTGTTCCCACTCTGGTGATAATCAGCTGTGTGTTTCCAATCACTCAAAACACCTCTCAGGGACTCAGTTTCTTTTCAGTAAAATGAGACCTACTGTGCTCATCCCTCAGCCTTCCGGCTTGTTTCTGTTCTCTTCTCTCCCACTGAATACAGTGACTCCTGGATATTGGCAAAGTTCGACAGCGTTTACCAAGACAGATGTCCCTGCCATGACTTTCTGAACAGGCTGCCCATCGCCCTTGCAGGCTCGGCCTCCGTCTCCCACCAGCTGGGGGCGCTGGAAGAACTCTCAAAGACCTGCCAGCTCTGAAGTTCTGCATCTCTATATTCTTGATGGTAATTACACACAGAAAGCATGTGTTTAGCATGAAATCGGGTTTGTTTGCTTTTTAATGCCACAAATGGCTGAAATGCTTGCTTCTCAACGTCCTCGTTAAGCACATCTTCGTGGGGGCTAGAGACGCTCATCAGCCACTGCTGCACCCTTCCTGGAGCTAATATCTGCGAACAGACCGGCTGTCTCTCACAAGAAAGTATTGGAAGTGAATCTGCAGTGAATCACTCGGGGCTTTTCTTGGAGCATCTTGGTCCCTGGCACCATGTGACAGTGCTCTCTTTCAATGATCCCCTTAATGGGTGGTGGGTGACAGAAATAAGCACTGGTCCACCTGAATTTTGACAGACTGCTCATTTAATGTCATCGTTGGCAGTGAAAGACAAGGTTGCTCGAGATAAAAACATCCCTGCGCACACTGGGTGGCCATTAGCTCTGTGCTCCGGGTCTCCTAGCAACTGACTTGCATTTACATGTCCTTCCAGCGCAGTTAAGCGTCAGCACCAGCTTGTATTGCCGTCCCTCACCCATCACAAAATCAACGCGAGGGAATAATTTACCATAATTTTGTCTCCGCAGAACATTAACCTCACGCCTGTACTCCAGGCGGCATTTGCATCCTCTTTTCATGTCAGACAAACGTATAAAGGAGAGAGTGTCCTAAAAGAGGAGAAAATTGCCCATCCCTTTCAGGTGCTGCAGACATCCAGCTGTTTGGAGTGATCTTTTTTTTTTCTTCTAATATTCTGGAATGTTCTTTAAGACCGACAGTTCTCAGACACCAGCAAGCTGTTCACCAGTTGCAGAGACTGGTCAACGTGACTTTCTATACACTGAGATACCTAAACTGTGAATGCCCCCCCAGACTGCATGCATGCATGCCCCTTTGTGCTAGAACGTTGCTGGGGTTCTGCAGGGAGAATTTTGCATGATGAGTCATGCTGGCAGAGCTGCAGTCCAGGCTGGGGGAGGAGAGGGAAGATATGGGAGCATATTTACAGGAACACCGTAGGGAAATAATCCACCTTAGAAACAACAACCACACGCAGCATTCCTGCTTTTACAAAAAATTGTTTACTTGTCCAGTAGGATCACAGAATGATAAACTGGACAACAGTTTTGACTCGTGCACGTGGTCAAGGCAGAAAATGCTGAGGCCGGATAGTTTATGAGACTTGCTCAAGACAACACAGTTGATGAGTGGCAAAGGGGTGGGAGGCTCCAAGCTGGTGCCAAGCTTCATACTTTAGTTTTTGAACCGCACGATTCTGCTGCCGCACAGCTCTCGTTCTCTGTCTCCTCTCGTTACACCAGCCTACCGGTGCGAGGGAGAGATAAACAGCCGCATTGGGGTAGATGAGAAAGCTATCCTGCCTTCTTTAAAGTGGATGCATCTATGAAAACTTTACACGTTTATAACATAAACAGGGATCAATGCTTATGTAACATATTTTTGATGTGAATCCCCTGTATATACACGGGGGATTCAAAAGCTGAACCAGAGTTCATCTTTTGGCAAATATTTTGAAGGATGCTGTTTTTTTTAAAAAAATACATCAACAAATGCAGCTGCAAGCAACAAAGCACATTTTAAAGCCCCAAGCGTTGTTTTTTTTTTTTTTTCTGGTGAGAGAAACCGAATGAAAACCATGCGGCCAGCCAGACGTTTATGACCTGTCTTTAGCGCGTCGGCCACTTGATGGCACTGTTCCTCGGCAAATGAAGCTGTGAAACCAGCTGCAGTATCCCAGAAAAACAAGTCTGAGCCAATGCAGAGAAGTCGTGATTGAGATGAAATCACAAATACGGATGAAAAAATTAGGGTTTTGGTTTTTTTATCCACATATACCATATCTTTTCTGATCCTATTTTCCTACCATGGATTTCTCTGTTCAGAATTTGCCATGGTTTATGATGTTACAGAATGAATTTCAAGATACGAGTGGCACATAAATACGTAAATATAAAACTAATCACTATTATAAGGGAGAGAGAATTGTCTGTGTATTGTTTGCTTTCACACAATGATGTCCCGAAGAAGAGCACCTAAGGTGATAACCTAACTGTGCTTCGTGCCGTGTGTCTTCAGATTCCCCTTTTCAGGTTGTTATTGTCTCATGAGTCTCTGCCTTTGGGTGTGGGAAAGCAAGGCGAGCTTGCTTCTCATGCTCACAATTTTTCTCTAAGGCTGAAAATATTCCCTAGAAGAGCAGAGTGAGATTTCGTGAGTCTCTGCTAAAAAGGCGTGAAGCCACAGATGGAGGTTAAAACAGCAGCTACTGTCAGTCAAGGCCCCAGGCAAGACTGTGAAATCAAAGATTTGTTCCTGTTTCCCAGCTCTGTTCCTTTCTAGTGTCTATATGCTGCCTCTTGATAGCTCCAGGGGGTAAAAGAGCGAGGAGGCTCGTCCTCCAGCTCTTTCTTCTATTTCCCCAGATGCCTCTCAGGTGGATTTGGTATTTTAAACATGGGTTGTGTAAGCTTTCTATAAATCTCCAAAGAAGGAATGTCAGTCATCTGCAAGGGAATATTTTGGGACAGGCATGCAATGTAGCCCTAACTTCTACAGCTAATAGCCTTGTCCAGAAGCTCTCCGGTGACTCTCTGGGCTTGGCTGGCAGCCCTCCCACAATTGTACAATTATTGAGTTGTTGTTATGCCTCTGACACTGATGTACTCGGGAAGAAAGATGAGCAGGATGCAGCCCCTATCTCGGGAATTGTATAGTCTAATCCAAGGAAGTAGACAGTACTGACTACGCAAGTCAGAGTAGAATGTACTGTGAGAGGAACACAAAACACAGGAGGGTGAGGGGCAGGGAGCACTCACCCTTTTGGGCATAAGGAGAGAAAGTCATTAGAAATAATTTATGGTCTATTCTATTCCATGGGCAGTCTTGATTCTGACAGTGGCTCTCAAACTTTAAGGTACTTCAGAATTCTCGGAAATACTTGTCATAGCACAGACTGCTGGGCCCCTGGAAGTTTGGGTGAGACCTGAAAACTGGCTCAATGCCAGAGCTGCGGTCTGGCACTCAAGAACAACTGCTTTATGGGCTCTGTAGAACAGTTGCCAGGTTAGAGAAAGTCTCCTCATCCCAAGGATTGTACTGCAAAAATACCTCCTGCGTCTCTCTTCCTTCATTATGGTTTCTATATTTCAATGATCAAAAAAACGAGATAAATGATTTATCTTAACCACATGCCAGTTTGGGATTTAAAAAAACAAAACAAAACAAAACAAAAACATTTTACTGTTGAAAATATGTTGCGCATAATGACTTACAATGAATTTTAAAATGTGTTTACTCTTTGCCAAACAACCTGTTGATTTGAAACTGTGTGTTAAGCAATGATATCAGTCATTGGGGGTTAAAATAACTTAGAACGCTGAAAGAAATATACAAAAACAATAAAAACACAAGGAAAAAAATTTAAACAACAATGACCAACTTGTCTGATTATTTCATTTGGTAAATTTTATTTCTTTAAAAATATCCAGTCTACATATATCCTATTTTTTAGCAAAAAAATAAATAAATAAATAACAAATGACTAAGACATATACAGGGTGGGGCAAAAGTAGACTTACAGTTGTGAGTTCATGAATAGAAGAGTTTATTCTTGTATTATTATTTATTCTTGCATTTTATGTTTCCATATGAACCACTGTAAACCTACTTTTGCCCACCCCAATATATGGCTGGGACAATCAATAAATTGAATAACCAAGAAACGCTAAAGGGCTAAAGTTCACGACATGAATGCCCTTGGAAGCTAATGTGAGGTCAGGAAACTGTATCAACCTTGACCCTACGGTCTTCCGTCTGGGCCCTATCAGCTACACTGTGCCTCAACTTTTAGCAGAGAGCATACATGAAAATCCAGCCTTACCCAAAAAGGTCAGGATGTATTGAATCTTAAATCTGGAAGGAGTTTTTGAGATCACTGATGACTTTATTTTACAGCCTTAGTAGGTGAAGGCTAAAGATTAAAGAAAATATGCTCCAAGCCAGCCAGTCCCTCCTTTCCAGCCCCCATCCCACCTAACTCGCTGGCCCGTGAGTGAACAGCCTTCCCTTCTCCCCTTTCACACGTCATTCAGGGCCAAAGACCACAGGGGGCATTTGGCATTTGCCTACACCAGCCCTCGAGTCCCTCACTATTATTCTCCATCTGTTGGCTCTGTCCGTCCAACAATGATTGCAAATGCCTCAAACACCACTCCTTCAGCCCTATCCTGAATTCCCCTCGGGTACATTAAGGGGCCGATTATCCCATTTAGATATAAAAAAAAAGAAAAAAAAGAAATCTCCAAATTACAAAAGCCTTCACAATGGGATCTGTATTCTATAGGCTCTTTCAGGTTGCAAGAGCGAGGGCGGCCAATCGCGCTTCCCTCCTTAATGGGGGCTGATTGTGAGGACGCAGCCTCTGCAGCTGCACACGCAGCCTGCCCCCCTTACACCCCCCCCCCCCCCCGACTCTTCACTGCCAGCTATTGTCCTGGATGAACCTGGAGCTCCGGCAGCCAGCTTGCAGCTGCTTTCCTGACTTAACTGCTAACCCTCCTCTCGGTGCCTGGGGTCCTGAACCTTCAGAGTAGAGATAATAATCACGATGCCTACCTCATTGGCGTGTTGTGAGGATTAACTAGGTTGACATGTGGAAAGCCCTTGCAAGGGCGTCTGGAGCACAGTCAATGCTAGATGTTAGCTGTCGCTATTCATCCAGCGCAGCCCCACGGATCTCCTGGAAGACGAGTGTCCAGGCTCCTCGGAATGACAGAGGCGCAAAATCCCCCCTTTGTCTTCTTTGAGAAGTTGGCTTTCCCCCCCTCTTAAAACCTTTCCCTCCCCCCAATCCCCGAGTCCCCCCCTCATAGTTTCTTCTCACTGGTATCATTACTGCCCTGGTGGAGGAAATCAGCTCACTACCCTTCATGTCAGAAAAGGCCTCAGGAGCAACCGATTCCATGGAAGCCCCCTGGTGAGCCATCCTCTCTATTCTAGTGCCAAACAGCTGGAGCACCGAGAGAGGAAACAGAGGACTTATCGGATCGGCTTCCTTGGACGAGGCCGTTTGATTTTTCTCTACTTGGGAAATGGTTTTGGCAACTCTCGACTTCACTACAGCATGCCTAAGTTATACGCACTCTGTGGAAAGGGAGGTACACAGTTTCCGGGAGGGCTGGAGTGGTGTTTTATGCATGGACCTGCCTCAGCCTGCAGGCTGCTCCTCGGGGCCAGCGGCAAACCTTGCAGAAGTGAACAGTGTTTTATCATTCTGCAGAGAGGGCCCCTGGTAGCTAACCCCGCCGCTGGATTTGGAGGCTGGCCTGAGCCTCTTCCCTCCGGGCGGTGCACGTGGACCTGGGCCGAGCATCATCAAAGCCCCTATTAGTGAGAGCTGACTGCCTTGCCCTGTGAGGAAAAGCATGACATTGCAGTCAAATGCAAATCCGCGGGCAGGCAGCTGCAGATGGCTAGCCCTGCAGCTCCGGAGGAATCCGGGGAACCAGAATCTTGCCTCCCCCGGAAGATCGAAGCGACAGACTCCTGCAGATCACTCAGGGTTCCCACACAGGGCCCACGGCTGCATGGGTGGGGCACCCAGTGCAAAACAAGAATGCAAGACCCCTGGTTCAAACATTAGTAAGACTTTGAAGACGGTGACAGGAGAGCATTAATCCAAGGGCTGGGTCATTCAGAGCCCAAGGGCCTGCACAGCTGCCTAAGTCTCGGCCCCGGGAAGCTGGATTTGATTCCAGGTGTCACTGAAAAATGGCCTTTTTGACTGTGGTTTGAACACATCATATGGCCCAGGGGGAGAGAATGTGAGTGCAGGTATCAAGCTGGTTTGTCCAGTTCCTACCGCCCTTGGAATTGACCACAGGATGCAGGGGTGTGTATGTGTAGGGGGCGGGGAGGGGGGAGAAGTCCAAAGTGACATGTGTTGCCCCCACCCAGTTTTATTCCTGATGTTGTAAGTCCTCACCACCATTGCACATCCACACACCTCCCTCTGCTGTGCGTCTGAGGACACTCCCTCTCCCTCTCTGATCCTTGTGCTTTCTGCTCTGTGTCCAGTAAGAGCACCGGCTCAATCCTGCTCCCAGTTCTGCAAACTTGGCCAAGTTATTTATCGTCCCGTGCCTCGGTTTCTCCACATATAAAACTGTGGATAACCATTGTACCTGCCTAAGAAAACACTGAAATATTCAGAATTGCCCCTGGTACACAGGTACCACCTATGCCACAATTACATCAAGTCTTCTGTTGCTACCATCACTGTCGGAGCTACTCAAGTTTATGTTGGAGCCTTCCTCTATGCATATAAGAGGTCTTTGGGCCAGGACTTCAAATTCATTAAGGACCAAAAATGTGGACATTTGTTTTTATTTCCAAACTAGAATCCACATTGTTTTTGCAAAAAACAATCCACATTGTTTTTGCAAATGAGGGAGCCCACAGGAAAAAGATGAGAAATTCACAGGGGCCCTGAGACCAGCGTTCTGGGGATCCAACATCACTCAGACGCCAGCCCTGTTTTCTATGGGACTGCACGTGTGTTCGTAGAGGGTGCGGTAAGAATGTACATTCCTCTTAAATTACAGGGCTGATGGGAGTCGGGAAGGATTATCCACACTAGAAAACACAGGAGGAATGGAGCCAAAAGGAAAGGAAAAAGGGAGACCTTCTAGAGAGCTTTGAAATGCCTGGTATCAGTGGTATCAAGGACGACTGAACATGGAAATATGGCATAAAGTAAGAGTTGAATTTAAGGCTCTAGAAGAAAAGAAAAGAAATGAAAATTTGAGCTGACTTTGTAACCATGATACTACACAATGAGTTATTGTGTGAATTTCTTTCTCTTGCTTGGTCCTAGATTAGAAGGGAACTTGAAATGAAACATAAATATCTTTCCCAAAGAGACACAGGATGGGAGAAAACCTTACCTTTCATTTCAAATGAGTTAGTGGATGAGGAAGTGCCATGAGGAGTCCTGTTACGTAACTGTGAGCTTTTTATCAGCCTTCCTGATTATATTCATCACCACAGCTGCAAAGCCTGTCCAAACAGCGAACAGGAAATGAGAAAGTAGCTGCCATTGCAGCCCCCAAAGGTTTTATTGGCTTCCTGGAAATGTGGGGGAATCTTTAGCAAATCTGTGTACTCTCTGCTATACAAATAAAGGAAAATTTTATTGTGTGTTTACAAACGTGGCCCTTGGCACACGTGTTTGTTTATTTTTAACAAATATTTTAATGAAAAAAATAGTCTCCTATTTGCTTAAATGTATGCATCTGAAGAGCCTCTAAAAGTATAAGAGAGCTCTTGCTGCAGCATAAAAATGAGAGTTGATTTTCTCTCCCATAGCTATTGCTTTAGATGTTTTTTATTTTGAAATGTTATTTTCTTTTTCTTTTCAAAATGGTGCCCAGAATCAAAACACAATCTGTATTTAAATGTTTGCATCAGCTTTCCATTGCTGTTCAAAAAACTGTGTGTGCTCAGACACTTAGTGGTCAGATTACACTTATCAGAAACCAGAACAAGTACTCAGAAATTGTATACCTGTAATTTGGGAGAATGTATTTAAAATAAAAAAAATAATAACTTTTTCCAAGAAGAGGCTCTTTGCACAGTATTAGGATGGGGCCACTCTGATTCAGAATCTGTTTCCATGGTGACCGACCTGGGTGCCTGTGGACTCTGTAAGAGAGGCTAGTGTGGTAATTATATAAGCTGAAGTGTTGTTGAATAACCACAGGAAGGCAGAACTGCCACAGTGCAATTTCTAGAAAACCACTATTTTAAAATTCATATATCATGACTTCTTCTTTTATATGGAAATCTACCTCTTTAGATTTTTTTGTATATAAATCTGATACAACGGATACAGTGGGAAATAAAATTTACTAAGTTTTTGAACATCAGAAATAAGCCAAATGAACTATATTACATGCTAATGAATCTATTTTCAATAATTCTGTTTTGTTATAAGTGGACAATGATCCACAATTACATGGTTTATTGTTTCTCATAACATGCCACATGTGGCTTAGTCCTTTTAATATGGAATATATAATAATGATAAAAGTGTAAGTAGGTAATTAATTAGAACAATAAATTGATGCCACTGTTTAACTAAATAAACAAATTAAACTGAAAAATATGTTTAAGAAGAGGAATTCAAATGTTCTCATTCTTTTTCACATTTTACATTTAACACTGTCACATGTGATGCTAGGCCATACTTCTAGGATGATTTTCAACCAGCGTGCCACAAGAACTTTAAAACATGCAATATCTGACGATCTAGTCAGGGACAATGACCTCTTTCCCTTAGATTGTTAAAAAAAAAAAAAAAAAAAAAAAAAAAAGACAACAGCCAACACAACAATAGCCATCTGGTGTAAATAAATCAAAAGTATACCTATTTTTTGGTCATATAGGCAAATATATATATTGGCTGCAGAATTTTAGTAATTAGTTTATATGTGCCATGAGATGAAAAAGGTTGAAAATCACTGTTCCAGGCTATAGATCATTATTTGATACATAAGTAATTGGTTTCTGGTGATGAGGTAATGTTATCATTTTTTTAAAAATTCACAAATAGCTATTTACTGATAAAACTAGATATTTCCTTTGAACAAGTCTTTTCAATTCCTCAAGTCTTCAGTTTTCCTCACTATAAAATAAGAGTTTATACGGAAGGCCTTTCCAGCTCAAAACATCCATCATTCTGAAACTCACAAGACAAAATAGACTGCCTACAAGTAATTTAGAACTTTGACTTTGAACTAAGAAAAACTGTTTATTCAGAATTGATCATTTCCCAACACTGTGCTAGACATTTTTCATCTATCTACATAATAGAGGAATATGCAAATTAGCCAGGATGCTGTAACCTCAAGACCAAACAGCAGGGACCTGAGTCAGCATGGCGCCTGTCTGAGGCGAGGGACCCGCAGGGTTTGATGAGGGACTTCAGGCCATGCCCCCCACACCAGTACCAGTTGGGAGACCTCAGGCTGCACCCCACCACCCCCGGCACTGGGCTGAGGGACCTGAAGCTGTGTCCCCCACCTGGTGGGGTTTGATGGGGAACCTGAGGCTTCGCCCCTTGCCCAGAGGGGCTTGACAGGGGTGTGGCCGGCCAGGTCTGGGTCTCACCCAATTGGGGGGGGGGGGTCCTTGGCCAGGTCTGGGTCTCCTTTGTTTTTGAAGTGTGTGTGGGTGGTGGGCAGGGTCTTGATTCAAGGTCCCACAGCATGCCCCAGACTCTGACAGGCATGACAGTAACATGTATATGAATATCTTACTATTCATATACATTTTACTAATTTTCTTTCATCTCTGGCACTTCTATTATAGAGAAAGGGCAAACAGCAATTAAATATTAAAATATTTCCTCTAATGAATTCCCATTTAATGTGCTCAAATTTTGTGCACTGGGGCCACTAGTACTAGTATATTACCTGTGGCACTGAAATGCATGTGCTATATTCCCATTTAACAAAAAACAAATTGTAGGGAGCCCCCTGGAAGAGACCTGGACATGTTTACTGACTGAGCTGGGATATTGACAGAATCATGCCAGTTACACTCCTGCCCTGGAAGTGCCGAGATGTTCTTAGTTCCTGCTTGTGTTTGTCAGGCAGGAAGGAGTGGGTGGGATCTGGCCCCTCCTAGGCTTCTTGTTTTTTCCTGTGAAAACCCCACCTTTTGTGTTTTTGAGAATAAATAGAGGTGCTGTGTGGCTCAGGGGTTGTCAGTCAGTCTCTCCAGCAGAGGAGGTCTGCAACCCACCTGGAGCCCAGCTTAAACCCATCTCTTCGTCGTCTCTCTTCATTTCTTCATTTCTCAATCCCTGGCTGCCTCTACAAAGAACCAGTTTCATCTCTCTTTCCGTGCTGGCCACGGAGAAGGGAGATCCCCGGCCATATCAGGTCCCCGCAACAAATAGGTTGTATAATTTGGACCTTTCCAACTCAAGTTTCAGGTACTTTGCATTATACCATGCTGCCCACACACCAGTCAAGAATCTTCAGCTATCTAGTAGATGAATGATGATTTTTGTGTGTGTGTGATGTGACAAAGACATGGAAAGTACAATTGTATGACATGTCAAAAACTCTAAGAGCATTGGTTTTTACATTATTAAAGAACTCTAGAATCAAAGTGACAAAAGATTAAATTGAACTGTCAAGAAATAGGAACTTCCAAGATTCATGCATGCGAAGGCAATGGGATATAGAAAGTGGACACATCTTAGTGCAAGAACAATACTAAAAACGGGACTCTTATTATGAGTCCCCATTCGCTTCCTGCTCATTAGTACCCATTTACACCTAGTCACACTCAAGTGATTAATCACGGATTTAGGTCTGATCAATTGAACTTTCTAAAAAGTATATGCTGGTAAAAAAATAATCCTTATAATAAGCACTTAAAACGACAGATACGACTTAGTGTGGGCCTTTTTCATTAATCTGAGCATTTTTCCTATTAACCCGCTGAAAGCACTCTTTCCTTGTCATTGAGGATGAGGCTGATAATGATGCTACCATTCAGGGGACCACGTTTATTTACAAGACCATTGTGCATTCACAGGCTCCTTCCATTATCTACGTGATCTTGTGTCCAATAAGTCATTTTATGTACTTTTTACTGAATCAATAATGGCCCTTGCCTGTGTTGTCCGTGGAAGAGGCCCCCAAATGCTTTAGAACACAGTGAATGAAATCCTGCCTCATTATCTCGGAGACTTCTTTGCTTCAAGTCCCAATGTTACACCCATCTAGGTTTTTGTTGTTGTTGTTGTGTGAGAGAGTGGTCTGATGACAGATTTCATTTTCCCAGAATTTATTACCTATTGTGCATATTGCGGTGCGGTCACAATGACCCCATCTGCATTTACGTTGAATGGGGAGCCCCAACCTTGCCCAATTTAATAAAAAAAAATAATAATGAGGCCACTCAAAGCTCATAGATGTGTCAGTCCTGTGAAAAGGGTCTATAATCAATGCAAATGTGATGTTTTTCCTGCTTTGTGGAGTGCAGGGGGTTTGACATCCATCTCTTTTGCTGGGTCAAATCAGCCTCCCTCTTTGCATTGAGAATCTAATGAAAGGTATGGACTCTCTTCTTCCCTCAAAAAAAAAGAAGAAAAAAAAATGCCTGCGACTGGATAATTTATTGAAATGTTAATTGGTGGGTTGTTTCGTGCTCTATTTGTACCTCCCTCCTGCTCCTAGAATGTGGTCAAGCCTCTTGAGATGTGAATGGTGCCCCTGAGGTTGTGTAGAGCATAACCTGCCAATCCGTTCAGGGGAGGCCTCCCAGAAAATTCGGGAACCTTTGTGCTGCCCAAGGATGGGGCTGGGAGAGTATCAGTAATGACCAAGCTTGGATTTGTGGCTGTCCAAGGCAGATGGGGCCTTAAGGTCAAGTTTATTTTGATTTAAAGTTTATTAAAGGATGTGAAGTTTTTTGCACACTTACATATAAAAATAAGTTCCCATTCTCTCTATAGTTTTACACACCTGCAAATAAAACAGTATTTCTGACCCTCATCCCCAACTCATCCTACTCTGCTCCCTGAGGTCAATAGTAAGACCTTTAACATTTATTAAGTGCTTACTATGGAGTTTTAGCAAAGAATAATTCATGTAGTTTTCATGAAGAGGAGTAAGGGTTAAGGGGTTAAATAACTTTCTCAAAGTCACAAAAGCTACACTGACAGAGACAGGATTTGAATCCAGACATGAGTAGGGTAGTGGGAAGCTATGCATTTGCCACAAAAGTCACTGTTCAAGAATGCTAATCTCAGGACTGCATGTTATTTCTTTTATTTTCCTTGGTTTCCTAAAAATACCCTTTACTAACCCACAACCCTGAACGTTAGTGAGAATACACCCAATTCCCATGCAGGGATTAGTCACTATTCACACTCTGACGTGTCAAAGAGGCCCCTCACTGCATGACCTTCCCGGCTAGAACCAGCTCCTCAGCATACCACCCCCACATCTTAGAAGAACTGTGTGACCTTGACTGGCTACTCCACCTCTCTGAACTTCAAGATTCCTTATCAGTAACATGGGGATGATGATAATACTGATGACATGCAATGGCTGTAGGCATTATATAGAAAGCACAGGCAGATTAATTACTTGGCTTAGGGCATACTAAGAGTTCAGGGAATGGCAGCTCATTGTTATAACTAACTGCCCTGTTCTAATTGTGAAGACTTGCTCTTGGCTGACATTTCTTTAAAAGCAAAGAAGGCTGTGGGCCTAGAGCCCCAGAAGGCCTCCTTCAGGCTTGTGCGTCCTACCTTTGCACCCCCATCGCACATTGGACATATTTCTTTGTTGCTTTTTGGATTCCATCAAAATGTTGTTTCCAAGAGATGCAAATCAAAACAACAATGCGATACCATCTCACACCTGTCAGAATGGCCATCATCAACAAAAAAACAACAAATGTTGGTGAGGTTGGGGAGAAAAAGGAACCCTCGTGCACTGCTGGTGGGGATTGCAGGTTGGTGCAACCACTGTGGAGAACAGTATGGAGCTTCCTCAAAAAACTGAAAATGGAACTCCCATTTGACCCAGTAATCCCACTCCTAGGAATATATTCCAAGAAACCAGAAACACCAATCAGAAAGGATATATGCACCCCTATGTTCATAGCAGCACAATTTACAATAGCTAGGACTTGGAAACAGCCTAGGTGCCGTCAGCAGATGAATGGATCAGAAAATTATGGTACATCTACACCATGGAATACTATGCTGCCATAAAAAGGAAGGAATTCTCATCATTTTCAGTAACCTGGATGGAATTGGAGAGCATCATGCTGAGTGAAATAAGCCAGTCAATGAAAGAGAAACACCACATGACTTCATTCATTTATGGATATTAAAGAACATTATAAACTAATGAATAGAAAGATAGATATACAAACAGTAAAGCAACAAGCAGACTGTCAAATGACAGCGGGGGAGGAGGGTAGGGAGATCTGAGGGAGATAAGAGATCAACCGAAGGACTGGTATACATGCATATAAGTACAACCAATGGACACAAAACTCTGGGGAGGGAAGGCATGTATGGGAGGGGGGTGCAATGGTAAGCTATGTACACATATAATACCTTAATAAATCAAAAAAAGAAACTAAAAAAAAAAAGTTGTTTCCACATATTTGTTTCCCCTAACTAGACTGTTTCCATCATATTGGTTTTTGACATCGTGGCATTTTGTGTAGGAGCAAGCACTGAGGCCAGGGCCTCTAGGGGGCACCATTCACGTTGTGCTAATTGTAAATGGTACCCTCCCTCCCAACCCAACCCCATTCCCCACAGTGGTGCCTAGCTATTACCTAGGCATGTTCAGATAAAATGTGGCTATAATAATAATGACTGTAGGAATACTAGATGTGAAATCACATTTGAAATGGAATAGAAAAGAATGAAGTACTGCATTTTCAAATATTTCCCCCCTAGTATTCATCTTTCCCCCCTAGCTTTATTGAGATCATTGGCATATGAGTACTATTCATTTTTCTAATTCTTCAAAGGTATCATTTCATTTTTTTTTTCTGTAACAGAAATCATGGTCTATTGTAGCATTCCTAAAGGTAACACTCATGTTAGCCATCAGGTCTGATAAAGATTTTATTAGAGGTTCTTCATAGGATTGAATGTAGAGTTTAATATGGGGGAAAATAAGTTATCGTTGATGGTACACACAGAACTTCTCCACCTTTCCCTACTCTGTGTGAATTGAGATCATTATACATCAAAATTGGTGACATAAAGTGCCTTCAAAGCTAGTGCACAAAGCCCCTATCCCAGCAATTTAAACGGATTCTCAAAAGGCTGAAAAGAATCCTGATTTGGTTCAATTTACTATTGATGTGACTCATAGAGAAAAAGGTTGACTATTAACAAAATTGTTAAGCTTGAGGAAAGGTTTCAGAGAAGGAAAATGGAAAGCATTTAAGTTTTAAAATGTAAATTAAGCTTTTAGCTTTAGAACAAAATATAATTCAGGCCAGGGTAATTTCAAATTTATGATAATTTCATTAACTGCATTGAAGCTTTCCTTGATCCAATCTGAAAAAGAGTAGTTTGCTAATTAATAATTACAAAATATGGGAGATATTTACGGCATTGTTTTCAAGCACTATTTGCATTTGTTGTTTTTAAGCACCATTTGCTCACAAGTTGCTAATTATAATTTTAATTCATTTATTAATCTAGGTCTAACAGAATCTCCAGTAATGTTTTGCTATTCATTACTGATGTTATTGTAATTATTTTAAAATCATATAAATGCATTTATGTTCAAATAATACGATTCAGAATTTTTAACATAATTAAACTTCATTTTCGGATATAGGCTATGAGTTAGCTTTTAATTTACTCAAAAAGATTTAACAGATAACCTCTAAATTTACACTCTCATCTGTATAGTAAAAGATTAAACTGCTATGAAGTAAATAAATAAAACATTCTTGTAAATACTGAAAACCTGTCAATGATTTTTTTATTAAGCTATGAAACTTGTATCTATCTGTTTTAAATGCATACTCATCAGATTAATAATTTGTTTAAGCTATCTAATGCAATAGGGTGTCTTTCCTCTTTAAGTAAAATGTTTACATGGTCCTGGCCAGTATGTTCAGTAGTTAGAGTAGGGGCCCAAAGTGTCTTGGGTTCAAATTCTGATAAGGGCACATATCTGGATTGCAAGTTCAATCTCCAGCCCTGGTTAGGGCAAGTGCAGAAGGCAACCGATCTATGTGGATGTCTCATATGGATGTTTCTCTCTCCCTCCTTCCTTCCCTCCCACTCTCGCTCCCTCCTTTCCACTCCCTCTAAAAAATCAGTGGAAAAAATCTCCTTGGGGAAGGATTAAGAACAACAAAAAATCCTTCCATGCCCATAACTGTTATAATTATTTACTTTTATAAATTATGTTGATTTTAGTGGTAAAACAGTAATAGTAATTATTGTAATGGATGATTAAGTTAAAGACAACTTATATCAATCAATCCATGGTTGTTTTTCAAAATGGTACTTTTTTTTTTTTTCCTATTTCAATAGTCACAGAGACCTCACTGATCCTCTAGTCCGCTCTTAAACCTTTGATAAATCTTTTTAGTAGTCCCTCTGTGACCCTCCTTCTTTCTCTTTTCTCTGGGTTTCCCTTGGGATTCTCACCCAAATTCTTTTTTCCCCCTCTGACCAAACAATTTTCTGATAAATTTAAGTTAGGGAAATTTTAGCAAGTTCTGCTACAAAAAGGATAGATTGTTATAAATGAAGAACTTTCACAGTGAACTGTGCAATTTTCCTTTTTCTTTTTAATCTTCTTATTGAAAGCATCACATAGGTCCTCCTTTTCCCCTACCACCTAAATTCTTCCTCTTTCTTCTTCTCACTCACCTTTCATCTCCACGGTTGCCATGGAGTCAGCCATAGTAACGATTCCCAAATCAATAGCTGTCGGATTTTTCACAAGCAGCTCAATCCAATCGCTCAGTTTGTCTCTGTGGTATTCCTTTCTATATGTAAAATAAAAAAAATAAAAAAACATTCCAGTTTTAAATATTCATACGCTTCAATAATTGATATTTTTGCCGAAATTAGTATTGCTTTGCATATGGCTTCCGCATTCTCAATAAGCATGATTTGTTAAGTGAGCTTTAAATGTGTTTGTCTTATATTGTATGTCTTTTTACCCAGAATAAATTTATAGAAATGAACATTCTTTATACTCTCGTTCTAGGTGGCTGCTTTCTTTAGCCAGAGCATTAGGGAAATATGGGCCCAACAGGACAGAACGCTTTAACCATACCTGCCTGATCTTGGTGTGAACACGCAGAGGGGAAAAAAATAATACCATCCCTTGCCCTCACCACAATAGGTACTGAGGTGGCAGAACCAGTGGGCAGAGCTCTATTTCCACTCTTTCCCTCTGTAGTAAAGAGGGGGGTGCCCCGGGGGCAGAACTCTGACCTCTCCAGGCCCTGGTAGCAACAGGCAGTGCTCCCCCCTGCAGAGATTTTGGGCAGAACTGACTTTGCCTTTCCTCCTCAGTAACAGGGAAGTGCCCCTTGCCCACAGAGCCTGTGCTCTCCATCTCTGACTTACAAAGCCGAGCTTCAGCTACTGGGAGGTAACCTTCCCCGTGTGAGTCAGAGGAGGAAACCTTGTCTTCCAAACTCTGCCATGCAATAAAGAGGTGGTGCCCCTACACCGACCCGTTCAGTGCTGAGACTGTGGGACGCAGTGCCATCATCGCGGCCACACACAAGCAAAAAAAGATCAGAATAACATGGCAGATAACCTGAACTGACCTGAACTGACCTGAACTTGATAACCTGAACTGACATTCGAGCTACAACACACAGAAAGAGTATTAGGATATGCATTCTGAACCTAAACAGGTTGATAAAGATGTAATGGGAAGCAGGGTCTTATAACACAATATTCGAAATGTCCAGAATAAAGTACAAAGTGATTTCTCATACCAAAACTCGGGAAAATCTAGACTCAAATGAGAAAAGACAATCAATGGTTGATAATGTCTAACAAATATTGGATTTGTATAAACTGTTTTTTAAAAGCTGTCAAAATATATTTTAACAAGCAATTATGAACAGTTTGAAACAAATTTAAAAAACAGAAAATACCAGTAAAGAAATAGAAGATGTAAAGAAAAACTAAATGGAAATTCTGGAACTGAAAAATACAATAAACTCAATAAAAAATTAACTGGAGCCCTGCCTGGTTTGGCTCAGTGGATGGCGTGTCAGCCTGTGGACAGACAGGCCCCAGGTTCGATTCAGGTCTAGGGCACATGCCTGGCTCGATACCTTGTCTGGGGTGGTGGGGGTGGTGGTAGGAGGCAGCCAATCAATGATTCTCTTTCAGTATTGATGTTTCTATTTCTCTCTCCCTCTTCCTTCCTCTCTGAAATCAATATAAAAATATACATTTTTAAAAAATTCACTGGATAGGTTCAATACCAGAATGGAAAGGACAAGGATAGAATCAATTAGTTTTAAGATAGATCAACACAAATTATTCAATGAAAAAATAATAATTTTATTTTAATAAATTGAGCCAATGAGACCTCTGTATAATAAGAGATCTAATATTCATGCCATCAAAGTCCCAGAAAAAAAAAGAAAAAGGAATGAATACTTGAGAAATAATGGCTAAAAACTTCCCAAATTTGATTAAATATATAAACCTACATTTCAAGACACTGAACAAACCACAAAGCAATCCATATCTAAATACATCATAGTCAAAATTCTGAAAATTAAGAGAAAAACTTTTGAAAGTAGCTAAAAAAGAACCACTGTATCACTTATAGAGAAACAGTGATTCAAGTACATAATAGCTGATTACTCATTAAAAATCATGGAGTTCAGAGAAAATATTACAAAATTTTTCAAGTGCTAAAAAACCTTTTTTGACCCGAAATTCTATATCCAATGAAAGTAGACTTCAGAAATAAGAACTATACATTTGAAGATTTTTTTTAAAAAGCTAAGAGAGTTTATCACCAGCAGAATTGAAGAACAGCAAAAGGAATTATTCATACAGAAAGAACATTATACCAAAAGGAATCTAAGAAAATTAGAAATAAAGAAAGAACAACTTAATGGGTAAATATATGGGTAAGTCCAATAGATTATTTTTTCCTTGCAAGTTTTTAAAATTTTGTTTAGCAGTTAAAAGTAAAAATCATGAGAGATGCAAATCAAAACAACAATGCAGTACCATCTCACATCTGTCAGAATGGCTAACATCAACAAATCAACAAATGACAAGTGCTGGCGAGGTTGCAGAGAAAAAGGAACCCTCATGCCCTGCTGGTGGGAATGCAGGTTGGTGCAACCACTGTGGAGAACAGTATGGAGCTTTCTCAAAAAACTGAAAATGGAACTCCCATTCCACCCAGTAATCCCACTCTTAAGAATATATCCTAAGAAACCAGAAACACCAATATGCACCCCTATGTTCATAGCAGCACAATTTACATAGCTAGAATTTGGAAACAGCCTAAATGCCCATCAGCAGATGATTGGATCAAAAAACCATGGTACATCTACACAATGGAATACTACACTGCCACGAAAAAGACGAAATTCTTATCATTTGCAGCAACCTGGATAGACTTGGAGAACATCATGCTGAGTGAAATAAGCCAGTCAATGAAAGAGAAACACCACAGGACCTCACTCATTTATGGATAATAAAGAACATTATAAACTGACAAACAAAAAGATAGATACAGAGACAGTAAAGCAACAAACAGACTGTCAAATTACAGCAGGGAGGATAGGAAGATAAGGGGGAGATAAGAGATCAACCGAAGGACTTATATGCATGCATATAAGCAAAACCAATGGATGAAAAACTTGGCGGGGGAGGGGGGGCATGTATGGGAGGGGGGGCAATGGAAAGATATGTACACATATAATACCTTAATTTAAAAAAAGTAAAAATTATAATAATGTCTGATACAGTTCTCAATATTTTAACCTCATCATAAAGAGGAGGTTAAAATGACCTGAATGATGGTGATGTATCCATATCCCACTTAAAGTGATAAAATATTCATAATAGTAAATTATAATAACCTATATATGTAACTCCTAGAACAACCACTTAAAAAAACTCTATGAAGAAATAAACTTTATATGAAAAGATGACACTAAAGATAAATTAAAATAGAATATTTTTAAAAAATGGTCAAGTAGCACAGAAAAAGACAAGGAAGGGGAAACTGAGGAATAAAAGAAAGAGGGAACCAACAAAACAAATGATAAAAAAAAGATAAATTCTGAAATGTCAATAATTACCATAAATCCAAATGGCCTGAGCACATCAATTAAAAGCAAAGATTGTTATACACCTTGACTGACAATCTGGTGTATACCACACTCACTTCAAATGTAGTGATATAAGTAGGTTAAATGTAAAAGATATAAAACAGAGCATGCAAACACTAAATAAAAGAAAGTCTGAGTGCCTGTGTTAATATTAGATGAAGTAGACTTTAGAACAAAGAAAATTACCAGGGACAAAATAAGACATTATATAACGATACAAGCATCAATTCGCCAATAGGATTGTTATCCTAATATATAAAAACCCAGCGTCCATAGCATTCAAAACAACCGAGGGCTCGACCGACCAGAAGTTAGCACTGACTGCCTCAGCTAAGGATGCCCTGACCCAGCACATACTGCTGAGTGCGAGGAGCCAATGGCTGCCTAGGAGAAGGAGCTTTTGACACTGATTAGCATAGAAACCAACCAATCAGAATCTAATCTGGGTGAACTGCAAAGGTAGAACCTAAGGTGGGGACTGAGGAGGGATTTTAAGAGCAGCAGCTGTTTGGTGTAAGATATAAGAAAGTGCTTCAATTTTTTAATGACTGGCTTGGCAGTATAGTGCATATGGCTGGCTATCAGTCCAGATATAGGGATTATGTACTTTTGTCTGACAACAGCATCTCCTCTTGATGAAAAAGGCTGCCCCCCCCCCCATTTAAGCAATCCTATCCTATATAATCTATCTATACTAATAAAGGAGTAATATGCTAATTAGACCAGGAGACCTTCCAAAGACCTTCTGAAAGTCCTTCCGGACAAAGCTGGGGGCTTGACCAGCCTGCAAACCACCCTCAAATTGTCCCAGCCCCTCACCCAGGCCAGCACCACCCCAGTGGGGACCCCCACCCTGATGGGGGCATGGCTGGCCTACAAAGTGCCCCAGGCCCCTTACCCAGGCTGGCCCCACCCCCTTCAGGGCAGACAAGCTGGCTCCCACCTGTGCACCAGGCCTCTATCTATGCTAATAAAAGAGAAATATGCTAATTAGGCTGGGAGACCTTCTGGACATCCTTCCAGACAAAGCCATGGTGGTGGAGCCAAGGCAAAGAAGGTTAGGGACAATCAGGCCAGGAGGGGAGGGCAGTTAGGGGTGATCAGGCCAGAGAGGGAGGGCAGTTGGGGGCGAGCAGGCCAGCAGGGAGGCAGTTGGGGGTGAGCAGGCCAGCAAGGGGGGCAATTGGTTGGAGGCAAGCAGGCCAGAAGGAGGGGGGGGGCAGTTGGGGGTAGAAGGCCAATGGGGGAGGGCAGGTGTGGGGGTGGGAGACTGGCAGGCAGATTGGTTAGGGGCAATCAGGCAGGCAGGCAGGTGACTGGTTAGGAGCCAGTGGTCCCAGATTGTGAGAGGGATGTCCCTATGGGATGGGACCTAAACAGACAGTTGGACATCCTCAGAGGAGTCCCAGATTGAAGAAGGTGCAGGCCGGGCTGAGGGACAAAACCCCCCATGCACAGGGCCACTAGTTACATAATAACAATCTTAAGTATTATGCATTGACTATGAGAGAGAATTACAATGTACATGAAACAAAATAAATGGAGAAATCCAGAATTATAACTGGGGACTTCAATACCTGTTGGCTAAATTCAAATTCATGGATTGTAAGAGTCATCATTTTAATTATGTCAATTCTCCAAAAATCAATCTATAAATTTAGTATATCCCATGTCTAGGATCAATAGAATGTTTAATAAATTTGATGTGCTAATTATACAATTTATATGGAATTTTAAAGAATAATCTACATATTTTTGTTTTAAAAAGAAATAACTGGTCTGGGGTAATAAAACTTGTTCAACCTAATATGCAATCATATTATAAATCCATAATGATTTAAATGGTGTGTTATTGGCATGATAAAAAATCAATATAAAAAAATAAAGATTCTAGAAAAGACCCATGAATATATAAGAAAGCCTTGGCTAGGTGGTTCAATTGGTTGGAGCATTGTCTCATATACCAAAAAGTTACAGGTTTTATTCTCAGTCAGGCCACATACATAGGTTGTGGGTTCAATCTTCTGATGTGGTACATACAGAAGACAACCGATTGATGTTTCTCTTTCACAAAGATCTCTCTCTCTCTCTCTCTCTCTCTCTCTCTCTCTCTCTCTTCCCACTCCCTTCCTCGCTCTCTAAAAAATCAATTAAAATACATAAAGCCAAATGGTAGAAAAAATTACAATGGCAAATGAATATCCAAAAAGATACATGGCCTCATAAAAACTCAGAAGAACACAAATTAAAAGGAAAATAAAATATTTATTTTCATGCAACAGTCTGGCAAAGAAATAAAACAGTCACTAATAGGTAAATATTAGAGGAAAATATATTCACATTGCTGTAAACTTACTCACAACTATAAACCTACTTCTGCCCCACCCTGTATTTAAATCATCCACCAAACTGGCAAATGAGGATAAAGATTGTTTTTATACCCAAAGTGTAAACTGGTGTAACCTATTTGGAGTGCAATTTATAAATACCTAAGAAAGTAGAAGGTACATGTGTTGCATAACCCAGCAATTTTACTCTTAGGCCAAAATAAGCTCTTAGACATGTGCACAACAGACATATATAAGAACACATTTCCATTTTTTAATTTTAAAAAATTAAAAAAATTATAATCAATATGATGTTGTATAAGTGATTTACTGATCTATATGTTATAAACTTATTTAAATAAATAAACAAGATATAATATTGATCAAAGGACTTTTGCAATGATTTTAAAATTTTCTATGAACAGAATAATAAGATTTATAAGCTCTACCTTACACCTAAGATCTAAGTTTCATAAACTTTAATATACTACTAATTTTTAAAGCCAAAGATAAAACTCTGCAGTGTGTTTTCTATAGCAGAAAACCAACCTCAAGGCATAAAATTAAAAAAAAAAGTGAGTTGACAATATTGTTTAGTAAACACACATTAATACCTTATGTTTCTATAGATACAAATATAAAAAAGTAATAGACAAAGAAAAGAATATATACAAAACAAATTCTGGTGTTTTCCTCAGAAAAAGGTCAGGAAGGTTTTGATTTTATCAGTCACTTTTGAATATTTTGCTATGGGAAAGTATTCCTGTGTTTCTTGTGTAAGTAAAAATAAATTAAAGAGAGTCCTTTGTCAAGGTATGTGTACCCATTTGGGTTCAATATTCAGGGTCAACATATGTACTTCCAACTCTGTGTCAGAGGGAGTAAACTTCACTCTTTTCAGATGAACTCAAAGCCATTCTCCTAGCACCATGGTCGGCAAACTGTAGCTCATAAGCCACGTATAGTTCTGTGGCCCCTTGAGTGTGGCTCTTCCACAAAATACTACGTGCAGGCAGGCACGTACACTGCGATTGAAACTTCGTGGCCCATGCGCAGAAGTCGGTTTTCGGCTCTCAAAAGAAATTTCAATCGTTGTACTGTTGACATTTGGCTCTGTTGACTAATGAGTTTGCTGACCATTGTCCTAGCACTACTGTTTACAACCACCTCCCCAGTTGAGGGGCTCTATATAATGGATAAAACTAAAAAATACAACTAATACTCAATGTAATTTTGATGCCACCATTGAGTGTTTAATACTTGTCAATATTACCATGGTGAAGGGTGAAACATCCTATAATTTAAGGAATGTCGATGAAAGACGTAGGAAAGCATGCTTGAAAAGGAGCTCTGAGATGGCGAGCTATTGACACACAAGGCCATATTTTTCAAGATGGAAACACTGGTTATTTTCAAAGAGCTAAAGGAGGAGCTAAGGCTCTTTGTTTGCTAATAAAAGAACATACAGCCAGGTTATGTGAGAAATTGTAGGCTTTAGGGGGTGATCTGGAAGAGAAGGCAGAACAAAGGGAAGGTTCAAATCCCTGGCATGTAGGACTCCATTGTAGGGCAAAACTGGGAGGGTCCTAATAGTGAAGCCAAGTATCCTTGGATCAAAAGTCCCTTTAAAATTATTATCTACGGTCCCGTCTTAAAGAACAAATAGGCAACACTGGAGCGGGTACACAAAAGTTCCTGGAAGATGAGACATTTACTTAATATTTCTATTATCTGTTAAAAGCTTGTGCTTAGGCCATTTTGTTAGGTTGTAAAATTATGGGATTTAAAAAAAATTTTTTTTTCCTTAAGAAAAACATCACTAGTACATTTTGTCTTCCCTGGCTAAAGCTTTAGTAATATCTAATAGGATTACAAAAGTCCTTGCTTAAATTATCTTAAAAACTTGCCTGGAGCAGGAGACAGCCCCACTGTGACCTGGAAACCAGAGCCAGGAGCTGAAATATTTGACCCAATTTTCCTTTAAGTTAAGCCTTAGAGTCCCAGGCTATCCAGGTGAGACACCCAATTTCTGGGCAGAACTTAATTCTGCAGGAATCCTAGGCGGCCAGTGGCTCCCACCCCACCACCACCACCACAGAGGGCAGTGTCTAGGGATTCTGGCAATAAAGATCAGTTTTGTTCCCACATAGGATGTTAGGTACAATTAATCTACGAAAGGGCAATAGGGATTTATAGAGAAACATTCTTCAGTGCTTTCCTGGGGCAATAAAAAACAAACAAACAAACAAACAAACAAACAAAAAACACAGAATTCTAGTTTTGCCTTTGGAAAACAGAGGAGAGAGAGGGGAAAAAAGGAGAGGAGAGAGAGATGGAGAGGTACTGGATTGGGATAACTGGGCACAAGAAAGAACTAAGACCAGAGAGAGGTGTCCAAGGATGGAGATGTGTGAGAACTAGAACAAGGGCAGGCACGATAAGGATACCTAATAATAATTTGCATTTGGTTGAGCTGGAATGTGACTCTCCTCCATTCCCCACCTACCTGAATCTTCAGTGCTCTATGCATTAATTATCTTGCTAGTTCTTTGGGAGCTGCATACCACAGGGTGGAGAGGAGAGAGATAAGACACTGAGCAGAGGTGGAGAATTCCAAGTAAGCAAGAAAGAAGGGTGATATAACTGAGCTTGGGTGATGCCTGAACTTCCCGATGAGGAATCTTTGGAATAGATTCTGTGAGAATGGGCTTGCACAAGTTTTCAAATACAGTAAAGAGACAGGTTTATACATGTGTATCAGTGTCAAAGAATGTAAGAGAAATTATGAGACATGAATCTTCGGTCACAAAGAATACTGAGGACTTAATTTAGCAGCCTTGCTCCGGCTCTGCAATTAATCATACTTTGTGTAAACAGTCAGTATGTTTTTACATCATAGCGTGTTAGGTCAACCTGTGTGATAACCACTATCTGTGTCTGAAAGAAAGGAGCCAGCCAACCCTGCAATTTCCACGCTAAAAGTGAGCTCATCTTCTCCCTAAGGCATCCAGGCAAATTCAAGTTCCACAGCTTCTGTGAAATATAAAATAATAAAAGAAAATGTACAGGCTGAGAAAGAAATAATGATAATAAAACACTGAAAAAAAATAAAGGAAAAGACAGAAAAGGAAATAGGTCTCCAAAATAATTCCTTAAGGTTCTACGCTTCTGAAAGAATAGATAATAAAATCTAAATCCCTCCTGCTTGTCTGTGCTGTGTACACATAGTTCATGAGCAAAGGGGGTGGGGGTGTTTCTGGAAATGGGAGCATTAACCAAGGGAGCAGTGTCCTGGTGTTTATAACATTGCCCTCCCCAGAGATAGCTCTTGGCCTTTCCCACTGCCCATCGCTGTCCCTTGTCTGACCCCAACAATGGCTGCTTTCAGCTGCTACTCTAAAACACTGGCCTGTCCTCTTGACCAGGCTGCAGTCAGGTCACAATGTCCCTGACAATGTCAAGGCCTACCGTCAGAATCCCACAGTCAGCGGGCTAATCTCCACTTCCGTTCCTTGAATGAGCTTTCAGTCTCTGTCTAAAACTAAAATCCATCCCGAGGTTCTCCCTTTGTTTCCTGTGGCAGGTCCAGTTCTACTTCCTGCAATCCTTTTGTCCAGCTGTATGAGTCAAAGCTGCTCACCAGAACAAAGAACAAAGGGCATGCAGGGGCACTTGAAGAAGAAAATTGTGCCCTTTTCAGAAAACTCCCCTACTTCAAGAAAATACCAGAATAGTTTTTTACTAGTTCTTACTGGATAAGAGTATATGGGTGCCCTCAGAACTTAGGAAGAATATATATAGTTACAGTATACTGCACTGTATTTACAAATGCCTGTGCTAATTCAGTATAACATCACATTATATATATATATTTTTATATTTTATTGATTTTTTTACAGAGAGGAAAGGAGAAAGTTAGAGAGTTAGAAACATCAACGAGAGAGAGTCATTGATCAGCTGCCTCTTGCATGTCCCCTACTGGGGATTCGCCCGCAACCAAGGTACATGCCCTTGACCTGAATCGAACCTGGGACCCTTCAGTCCTCAGGCTGATGCTCTAACCACTGAGCCAAGCTGGTTTCGGCTAACATCACATTATAAACAGCTGGCACTATGCAAAAGGGAATTAAATGGAGTTTGTATGTTGTTAAAAGGAATGGTTTTTAAAAAGAAGTCACACATCAAAACAGTGTGAAAGAGGAATACCAGAAGGAGGGAGCTAAAAAGATGAGAGGTGGTAATTGTAAAATGATACTCTAAAATTGAGATTCTGGAGCTGGTGTAATTACCGGCAATAGCAACATCTTAAAATATCACCATAGACCTAGGTGATCAAGTCATGGGCAGAAAAGGGCCCGTGGAACAAAAGAGTTGGGTCTGGAAAGGTTATACATGTGGATGTTTAAATCACCGAGAATATTCACAATGCAGTATAAAAGGGGTTGACTGTGAGCCAAGAGCAAGAACCTTCTAGGACAGATAGGAAAGTGTCCCAGGGTTGGAGGTCAGTACATAACACAGAAAGCTAAAGAGAATGTTTAGGGAAGATGCTGAGGACACATGCTTATAAAATGATTTTGTTATGACTGGTGATGCGTTCCAGAGGACACAACAAAAGAGTTTGGGAATAGAGAGATGGGAGAAAGGACACAGCCACAAGAAAAGAGAGTCTGAAGGATGACAGTTGACTGGGGAGCCTGGGTGTGTCATGGTGACTGCATCACATATTCATAAAGGTTCTAATGAGGTGACACGGATATTGGAGGAGAGGCAGTGAGTGCTGAAGAGAGAATCCTTTTCATGATCCTGGGCTCTCTTGTCCCTCCGGCCAGAGGAGATGTAAAGGCCAGGAGAGGGGATGTTTTAGGCCAAGCACATCTAACTCTGGAGATTGCTTTGCAATTTTTCCACCTTCATCTTCTATGTGGTTTCCAGTCCCTATGGATGGGGAGCAAATGGGTTTCATTCTCTGTGGACAGGGCAACTTCAAAGCCCCTTCCAGATTCAGGAGAAAAGGCAGGTGGCCATTTCCATGCCATGGTCTGCTCTCCCTAGTTTAAGGCAATCCCTAAACTAGTTCAATTCCTAATTCTTCATCTCACTCCCCACTTTTCAGCCTGCCTTCCAACCACTAACACACACATAAAGCATTTAGGACCTTCACATGTACCATTTCGCTTCAGGCTACAACCTTGAACCTCCCTGAAGGCCATCTACTCTGAATGCTGCACTCTCTGCTGAGGATGATGTTTCTCTCTCATCGGTGTTTCTCTGATCCATACAGGTCCCCATGTCCATACAAGACCTCATTCCCGAGAACCAGACTTGTCTGAAATTGTCTCCTGGGCTTTTGTCGCATCAAATGTGCTCTTCAATCCTTCCTGTCCCTGCCATCATCCCAGTTGGGTATACATCCCAGTTGGTGTATACCCACTTGCCCATTTGAACAAACCAAGTCATCTTCACCTTCTTCTTTCCCCCAAGTCATGTTTAGTCACCATTTCTATTCATTCAACTTCTACAATTCCTTCAGTCTGCTCCTCCTCTCCCTCCCCACAGCCTCTGCCTTGTTCAGATCTGTAACTTCTCTCTAGTAGACTTGGGAAGTCTACTCCAACTCACCTGCCCACAGCCAGCACAGTGGCCTTTGTGAAACGCAGATGTTTCTCCCTTCTCAAACAGAATAAAGATCGAAGTTCTCAGCCTTTGACACAGAACACTGCATATATGTTTGTCCAGCGGCCTCTCTTTCTCACTAGACTATGACCTCGCACAAGGCAGGGAAATGTGTCTCCTTTATTTTGAATTCCCAATTACTGCTTGGAGATGCAGAATACGTTCAATAAAATGTTAACTGGCGTAATGCTAGCAGGTAGAGGAAACTTATAAAAAGCAACGTAATTTTAAAGACTCTCTCTCGTGAGAGTGAGACAGGCTGGGTGTTGGAGTCTAAGTCCAGTAGGTCATAATAAATGCAATAAGTCTTCAAAATGTTGAACAGGACTCTTTCAGCAGGGCTAAAAATCTGCACTATTACCTGCTGCTGAAACAGCCGAAGGCAATTCCCCTAACCTGATAATCCTTCACAGTTTACCAAACCTTACCTTTGATATGTATATCTGCTTTGCTAAAGGCAAAAAGAGTGGGTTGGGGAGATTCGGGAGCTTAGTCACTAGAGCTAAGTTTCTGCCTGGCTTTCCCCCATGCCTTCCAAATTTCTATTTCTTGTCTAGTCACTCAATTCATTTACGTCGCAGCTCCTTCTCCAGACTCTTGAACCCTTGTGGAGAAAAAGACTGGTGCAGCTGGGCCTCTTTTAAATGCTTTTTATTTTTTTTAAATAAAATACTTTGCATTTATTTATTTTTTTATAAAAAATGTTTTTATGGATTTTGAGAGAGAGAGGAAAAGAGAGGGATAGAGAGATAGAAACACCGATAAGAAAGAAACATCATCCATCAGCTGCCTCCTGCATGCCTCCTACTGGGGACTGAACCCTGACCAGGAAGCCAGCTGGTTTCTGGGTCAACACTCAGCCAACCAGGCGGCAGTTATTTTGTTAAACCTCTCCTAAATAAGTTTGAAGTTTCTCTTTCAGCACTCCCCAAAGAGCTTCGCTCTGCACCTGAAGCACTGGACTCCAGCATTGGAGCCTGGGAAGCAAAGAAATATCGGCGCCTGTGTGAAGAACCCAGCCCTACATAAGCCCAACCCAGCAGTCCCCGGAGCCGTGCTTCTGTTAGTGAGTGTTGCCTTGATGCCCCCTCTCCCCTTTCCTTCCGCCTTGTTTTCAGTAAACCTCTTTTTTGAATCCGGTTCGCCACCTCTTCTGACTTTTGTCCTGAGGGAGAACAAGAACCCCTTCACGGGTGGCAAGATTTGACAGGAGATGGGTCTCTACAGTTCTTACCACCTGCTCATTCATCTCAGCTCTTCCCGCGGATAGCAAAGGAATAGCAATCTTTTAATTTGATAATTAGCAAAAGATAGATCCAGGGTGGAAATGGGGGTCTTCATATAATTTTTCTTATGTTGGATTCTGGCTCTATCATTGTCCACGCGTGTGATCCTGGACAAGATCCCTAAGCTCTTGCCTCGGTTTCACCACTCATAAATTGAAATAATAATAGTACCTAATTCACATGGTTGTTAGGGGGATTAAATGAGGTGGTAGATAGAAAATGTATGGAATAGGAAATGTTTAATACATAATAGTTGTGGTGGTTATTTGCAAGTGCAGTCCATTAAAAAAAACAAAAACAACTAGAAACATTATCGATATATTGCTACATTGGAAAACATGCATGTATTTTCTAGAGTTCAGGCCATCTCATAGTCAGCCCACGAAGGAGAGTGAAAGTTTTTGTCCTCGATGCCCCTGATTTTTCTTTCTCCCAGTGTTTCTACCCCTCATTCCTCTCCCTCCTGGGTCTGACTGCTCCTGGAAGATCAATCCTACAGCCCCCTGTAGAAATAGGTTTGGGTCCAACAGGAATGGGTGGGCCATCTGGTTGACTTTCAGCATTATCTCAGAATTATTATTATTATTATTATTATTGTTATTATTATTATTCTGCCAGAGAGATATATTGACACAACTGAAAAACTCATTCATTTTAGACTTGAGTTCTGTTACTGGGCCACTCCTCCTATAGTAAACTACAAATAAGTATTTTTTAAAAATAAATTGCATAATGATTTATAGCTAGCATATTCCATTGCGTTTTATATTTGTGTGTGTGTTCTATAAACAGCAAATTCACACTGTTCAAACTAATAATTGAAGAATATTAATTTGTTAACTATAAATATTTAAAAATATATGCAACCATTTTTCTGTTTTTGCATATCTTCACTCCCCCCCCTCCCACATTTTTTCCTTTTCTTATGTGCCTCAGGCATGAAACATCTCTGGCCACCCACACAGGCATCAAGCTAGGATGAACTAAGGGCTGTACATCTGCTTTGGCCCTGATTGCACCAATCAGGTGACTCCTTGCCCATTGCCCGGGGCGGGGTTCTTCACTTTTTAATGTATTGGAATTCTCAGAAAATGGCTTGGAGAGTGAGTGGGGGGGGGGTCTCCTTTACCCTCTGAGAAGCCCTAGAGTGAAGTATTTACAAAGCAAATCTTCCTTTTACTGGTAATAATGATCTTTAATAACATCTCTTGAAGGTATTTTTTGGGTTAAAAGATTTGTCCCCTTTTTAAAACAGAGGTAAGGAGAGGAAGGAAATAAAAGGGATCCGGGGAGACCAGCTCCTTAACACACAGGATATAAAATGGCCATAATCATGAGTCACTTATTTCAGGAGTTACCAGGAACGTTGTACATGATTAACATGCTGCAGAGTGATAGATCCTCCCTTCTTCCAGTTGATGGACAGATGTAAACCCCACCTGTGGCCAGACATTCCTGAGCTCTGAACCACCAATCAGCACCTGCCAAATACCCTAAGTGCCCTATCCCCCCCCCATTCCTAAGACCCTAGGGTCCCTAATCACCAATCAGCGCGTGCTGAGTGCCCTAGGCCCCGCCCCCTATCCTTAAAGGTGCTTGTATACCCGATCCTCCCTCTCTTCCGCAGCTGGCAGGGGTACCCTTCCCTCCAATAAAGCCTGTGTGTGTCCTGCCATCCCGGTCTCCGGTCTACCTTCTCTATTTAATCCATCACAGAGAAGGTTAGAGTTAGAAGTACAATCATGAAAGGCAGTCCACTGACAGTGTGCTCCAAGGAGCATTTTTAGTCAGTGAACTCTTGTTTCTGGTCCAGGGTGAGATAAGTAAGAGAATTTGAGAGTAGGCATTTAGAAACTATTATAGAAAAATGGACAAAGTAATTTTACATCTGTTGAATCAAATAATAAAAGATCTGGGCTTGTATGTCTGATTTTTTTTTTTACTTCATTTATTTCATTTCCCGGTCATTTATTTTCATTGTACTTCGAAAGTCAAAAAGAAAATTCTTCACTACACATTGTTTAAGAAGCATTGACAAAAGGTATTATTGTCTCAGAAATTTTGCCAAAGACCAGTTAAATTTAGAATTGTAAACTAGTTGCGTGTCATTATTTGAGAAACACTGTTTCATGCCAAGCATAGGGAGTTGCCAGCATACAAACAAGTTCCAGAACAAGTTTGTTTGTATTCAGCAACTTGATTATTTAAGCACATGAAACAGCACAAACCCTGGGTTATATTCTTGGTATAGCCTATAAACCCAGGTATCTCAAAAGATTGCTAAGCTATACACAATAAAGTTCCTGGTGATTACCTGAGGGAAAGAGGGTGTGGGGAGTTAGAAAAGGTTACAGGGGGAATAAATGGTGATGGTAGGAGACTTGACTTGGGGTGGTGAACACACAATACAGTAGACAGATGATGTGTTATAGAATTGTACCCCTGAAACCTATATCATTTTATTAACCAATGTCACCCCAATAAACTCAATTAAAAAAAAGAGAAAATTCAATAACTGGTATGTGCTATAAAATTAATACCCAGTCTTCTCTAACCTCTTACAGTGGAGAAGAAAGGCTTTTGAATTCCAAGTCAGAAAAAGATCTCTCTTGCCGAAACCGGTTTGGCTCAGTGGATAGAGCGTCGGCCTGCGGACTGAAAGGTCCCAGGTTCGATTCCGGTCAAGGGCATGTACATTGGTTGCGGGCACATCCCCAGTAGGGGGTGTGCAGGAGGCAGCTGGTCGATGTTTCTCTCTCATGGATGTTTCTAGCTCTCTCTACCTTCCTCTCTGTAAAAATCAATAAAATATATTTAAAAAAGAAAAGAAAAGATCTCTCTTTCCCATTCGTCTGTGAGAAATGGCGATTCCTAGCCCTAGCGTGGTGGTGTGGATGGCAGGCAGGAAGGGGCCACTTCTGCAGAAGCTGTTTCCACAGCAACTCTCAGAAGGAAAGAGAATGGAGCTGTAGTACTCGTCACATAGTGTAATGGGGGAGTTAGGAGGCCAAATTTGAGAGAACTTATTGGTGATGTTAATAACTTGCCACTGAGGTGACTCTCAGAGACTCAATCTCTGAGATTTTGCTGGACTTGAAAGTCCTTCTTCCTAAACTCCGGGGCATCGTTCTGATTGGTGGCCTAGCACCACGATGGTGACCAGGCTTCATTCTTAACCAAAGTAGTCCATGGATAGAATTCCCATGGCTTATGACCTTGGGAAAGAGAAAAATCTTGATTTCAAATGGAATTTGGCATGTCCCTCAACAGAGTTCAATGCAAGTAGAAAGCAAGTTTGACTCAAAAGCATTAGTAGTACTTGTGACTTGGTTTTTATTGGAAATAGTTATTTTCATTACGTCATTGCACTGTTGCACGTATCTTGAAATAACATCCATGCTCATCACTATTTGAAAGAATGGTGCTGCGTCTTCTTACGTATTGTGTTAATGACGTAGCACACATTACGTGACTATATTACTATAGTCAAAAGAATATTCTGATAATTGCATCTGAATGTAATTGCTCCCCTTGGCAATCTTGTGGCTTTATTGTACGCACTTAAAAGTATTATTCTGAGAAGGTGTCTATAGGTTCACGCCTGCCAGAGGGGCCGGTGGCACAAAGCAAGGTAAGCCTCCTGGGCTTTCAAAGGACAACTATTTAGTCCTGTAGCTACCGTTCACATAAACTAATATCCCCTAGGACTCAGTCAGAGATACAAGCAACAGAAGAAGGATTTTTTTTTTCTGAGTTGGGGGGGAGAAACTGGCATCTGTTTTTTTGTTTGTTTGTTTGTTTGTTTTCTTTTTAATCCTCACCTGAGGATATGTTTTTATTGATGTTAGAGAGAAAGGAAGGGAGAGCAGGAGAAACACCAATGTGAGAGAAACATTGATCTTTGCCTCTCATCAAACCCCAAACCTAGGGATGTGCTCTGACCGGGTATCAAACCCTCAGCCTTTTGGTGTACGGGACAATGTTCCAACCTGCCAGGGCTGGCACCTGCTTTTATTTACTACTTGTTTACAAAACGGATAGTTGCTGAAAATTGGCACTTGTGACATCTTCTGCCTACATACGTAAGGTGGCATTAAACACTGGCACCGTGAGCAGCTAATTTCAGGCCTGCTCACTCTTCATAACTGTCTCCATCTTAATGGGTCAGTTTCTCTTTTATATACTGTTTTCTTTATCCGTGTTATGGTTGTTAAAGTAAAAGAAGGAAAAAGGAAGGAGGGAGGGAGGGAAGGAGGGGGAGAGAGAGAAGGGAAGGGAAGGGAAGGGGAGGGGAGGGGAGGGGAGGGGAGGGGAGGGGAGGGGAGGGAAGAAAGAAAGAGGAAGACTATCCTTATCCCATAAGTTCAGATCAAAAAAGGAAGGAGGGAGGGAGGGAAGGAGGAGGAGAGAGAGAAGGAAAGGGAAGGGAAGGGGAGGGGAGGGGAGGGGGGGGAGGGGAGGGGAGAAGAGGGGGAGGGGAGGGGAGGGGAGGGGAGGGAAGAAAGAAAGAAAGAAAGAAAGAAAGAAAGAAAGAAAGAAAGAAAGAAAGAAAGAAAGAGGAAGACTATCCTTATCCCATAAGTTCAGATCAAAAAAGCAGTGTCCAAGTCCTGAGGTCTCTAGATGAAGTATGACTACAAGTAGGATGTTTCTTACCTTTCACCCACATCCTATCATAAAAAGTAGTGATTCCAACATGAACTATTTACAAGACGTGGACCCTGCATCCTTCCCGGTAGTAAAGAATGTTTTTAAAACTTGACTCCAGCTTCTCCCTCCCGGGCATGTGAAGTGAGGACTGTCTTTGGAGGCCGGGGCGGTGAGCAAGGCACAGGCTGGCAGCCCGCTGGCGGGGAAAGGAGGGGAGGGAGCTCCGAGTCCCGAGCCCTCGGAAAGCCTACACGGGGGCAGGGGAGGGCGGCTCCCAGGCCCGGGAAGGTGTCAGGGGAGGTGAGCTTGGGGTGGACGGAGGCCCAGGGCCGGGCGAGGGCGGAGTCGTGAACCCGCCTCGGCCGGGCGGACGGGGCGGAGCGCGGCCGGCGCCCTGGGGCCGGACGCGGGCGCCGCCCACAGTGCCACCCGGCCCGGCCGCGCCGCAGCTCCGGCGGCTCCTCTCCGCGCCATGGGGCGGCTGGTGGGACTGAGCCTGCTGGGGATCGCGCTGGGGCTGGTGGGCGAGCGGCTCCTGGCGCTCAGGTAAGCGGGGCCCTCCGGGATCCAGCCGTCCGGGCCCCCTGCCCCGAGCCTCCCCGCCCGCCCCGCCCGCGGGTCCCGCACTCCGGTGGCCGCGGCCGCGGGAGGGGCGGAGGCCGCGGAGGGCTTAGCTTAGCGCAGGATCGGCCTGGTGATTGCTCTCTGGATTGCTCTGGGCACCTCTCCCCTCCCCTCCCCTCCCCTCACTAAACCCCCTGCACCCTCCCCCAGCTTCCAGCAAAACCCTGCACCCTCTGGGCTGAATCTGGAGACTTTCTGGAAAGTTTACAACTCTTTTTTGCTGTTTGCAAAGTTCTCTTCTCCCTGGATGGGCCAGCAAGCGCGTTTTTTTTTTTTTTTTTTGCAAGCCCTAGCAGGGGCAAACTGGAGCGCTTTCACTTGCAGACAAACACGATTCCTCACGCATTGGAACTTCATTATGAAGGTTCATTCCGGGTCACCGGCGGTGCTGCCTTCTCTCTGGAGCCCAAACCAGCTCCCCCCTTTCATCAAATTGCTCTCCATCTCCCTGCTGCTCCGGTTTGCGGAGCTCTCTGGCTTTTGGCGGGGCGGGTCCAAGATACTTGCAATGGTTAGCTTCTGGTCTTACATCACTTCCTTATTTACCTCTTCACCCGCGAAGCCTGAAGCCAGAATGCCAGGCAGCACCAGCCTAGTCCACCTCACACTGTAGGGATGATGAAAAATACACGGGGTGGGGTGGACGTCTGCGTTCCTAAATGACCCGCTCAAACTGTATAAGCCACTTGCAAAAGAATTTCCAGAAATACTGAGCACTTCCTGTGTATGGTGCGTTTTTCTAGGCGCCCGTAATAAAGCACAGCCTTACCCTTAAGACGTTTACTTCATTCCAGGGGAGGAGAAAAGGCATATACACTGAGTGGCCGGATTATTATGATCTCTGAACGCATAATAATCTGGCCACTCAGTATATATATTAGAGGCCTGGTGCGTGAATTCATGCATGGGTGGGGTCCGGCCAACCTGGCCAGGGGAAGGGGACATGGGCGGTTATCTGGCCTGCCTAATGGTCGAACTCCTGGCCAAGGGGCCAATTTGGATATTAGCCTTTTATTATATAGGATATACACTGAGTAGTCAGATTATTATGATCTCTAAATTTCTTTTTTTTTAAAATATATTTTATTGATATTTGCCGAGAGGAAGGAAGAGAGATAGAGAGCCAGAAACATCGATGAGAGAGAAACATCGACCAGCTGCCTCTTGCACACCCCCTACCGGGGATGTGCCCGCAACCAATGTACATGCCCTTTGGCCGGAATCGAACCTGGGACCTTTCAGTCCGCAGACCGACGCTCTACCACTGAGCCAAACTGACCTTGGCATGATCTCTAAATTTCTAAATGCATAAATGGCCACTCAGTGTGTGTGTATGTGTATATATCGGCCAGCCTGGCCAGGGGGAGGGGACATGGGTGGTTGGCCAGCCTGCCTGTTGGTCGAACTCTTAGTTAAAAGGACAATTTGCTTATTAGAGTTTTATTATATAGGATTATATAGGATATACATTGAATGGCCATTTGATTATGTGTTTAGGAGATCATAATAATCTGGCCACCCAGTGTATATCTCCAAGGCAGGTACAACCTACCCCTATAGGCTTAAGGAGGAAAGATTACATCCCCTAAAGGTAGAGTTCAGGGGGCAGAGACATTGGACATTGGCCTTGAAGGATGAATGGAACATATACGGGATGAAGGAAGCCCAAATGAAAGTAGGAGGAGGAGCGGGGAGGACAGATTTGAGAAGAGATATGTTGAAATATGTTATAAAATTGGGGCCTGCTTTGATAGGCAAAGGGGAACTAGTGATGCTTGTTTATGTTTTGTTTGTTCGTTCTATGTTCTGTTTGTTTTAAACAGGAACTGGGAAACCACACACCGCACAGCCAGTTGTGTTGGGCAGAGATGAACTTGGAAGGATGGGTCGGAGTAGGCCAGTAGTTCTCAGTGCGTTTGGCTGGGCATTTGGGCCTCCTGGGGGCTGATGTCTGGGCTGTACCCCTACAGATTCCAGTTCAGTTTGTTTGGGTAGGGCCCAGGCATGTGTGTTTTTTTAAAAAATAAATTTGTGATCATTCTATGTGCAGTTAAGAGTTTAGAAGTACTAGAGTAGAGAGTGAATAGAATGGGGAAACTAGTTAAGGGATTGCAATAGTTTGGAGAGAATAGCAAGGGCCCAAATGCTGCAACCCCAGAAATGGGAGCAGCCACAGGTGATAGATACCAGAGTTCTCAGCTCTATTGCCCAGTAGCTGTGGCTTCATCTGCACACGAAAAGATGCAAGAAGGAGGAACAGTGGGTGTGTGTTGGGCGGGATGGTAGTTGAGTTGGAGGAGGCTCGCTTACTGACAGGACAATGGACACGTTGACCTTAATTTTCATGTTATGTAAATGCCCATCCTGCTCTGCAGAACATTCTTGGGTTGGGTGATTTTGTCTGATCTGACCAGCTCTCAGTTCCCAAGGCAAACTTCACAAGCTCATTAAGTTGTCCCTAAACTTCAAAACCACCAGTGTTACTACCAGCTGAAGTGTTCTCAACAAGCTTCTCTTCTTACTGACCTTAAGGCTTTACATTTACGTTCCTTTCAATGGTAAATGTCATTGTTGTAAACCTAAGAAAAAGTAAATAAAGCTTATGTACATAAAATGTACCTGATAGGCAATTTATAATTTAAGGCACCTTTTAATAAAGATTTGACTATAATACATGTCATTGAGCAGTGACTTTATAGGGTAGTAACTTCATTGGATAGTTGAAGTCCCAAATGGGTTGATGTGAGAATGTTGGAATGACTGGTGGGTGGGTGGCCAGATTTTACAAATAAAAAGTGCAGGATGCCCAATTAAATTTGAACTTTAGGTAAACAATGAATCATTTTTTTTAGTGTAAGCATAACATATATAATACTTGGTACATAATTATACTAAAATATCATTCATTATTTATATAAAATTTAAATTTAGCTGGGAATCTTGTATTCTAGCTGGCTACTCTATGATTGTAGAATATCAAGTACCTATTGTTTACAGAGTTTGGTGGAGTGCTCAAATGCATACATAACATTTCTCCTTTCAGAACCTTAGAGTCTATTTTGAAAAGCAGCATGTCCTCACTTCCCCATAAGGAAAGGTTCTTCAAAAATTGTGTGGGGTGTGTGTGTGGTTGCTTTGTTTTTTGCTGTAATGTGCTACCTGCTATTTCATCATTTCTACTAGACGCGAGGTGCACAAAATTCGTGCGTGGGGAGAGGTGGTGTCTCTCAGCCTGGCCTGCACCCTCTCCAATCTGGGACCCCTCGGGGAATGTCCAACTGCCAGTTTAGTCCTGAAACCAGCAGTTGAACATCCATCTAATAATCCGGGTCTGCTGGCTCCTAACTGCTCGCCTGCCTGCCTGATTGCCCCCAGTTGCTGTCCCCTGCTGTCCCCTAACTGCTTGCTCCCCCATGCCTGCCTGATTGCCCCTAACGGCTTGCTTCCTTGCCCTCCAGATCACCCCTAACCACCTCTGCCTCAGCCCCCGCCACTGTGGCTTTGTCAGGAAGGAAGTTGGACATCGGAAGATGTTCGGTTGACTTGGTCTAATTAGCTATTACCCTTTTATTAGTATAGATTTTTAGAGATGGTACTTGGGCACTCAAATTATTTTTCTCCCCCAGGCTGCTCACTTAAATTTCAACTTGAATTTCAGATAAACAATGAATATCCTTTTAGCATAAGTGTGTCCCAGATGGATAAATGGAACCAAAGGTGTCTCTTTCCTTCTGAACTGTAACTGGCCAAGGTTCCCAGGGGAGGATGGTATAATACACCCAACTTTTCCACTCTTTCCTGGTTGAACAATGAAAGAGAAAATAGAAACGCACAGATATCCCCAGGCCAGTTGCTTCCTGATGCAAAGTACACACCTTGGAATGAATCATGGGACTCGAGTACATCAGAGACCTGCGTGTGGGCAGGAACCCCCAAACAAGCACCTGCACATTCTGCTTCTTCCCTGACACCTTTTATGACAGCTGCCCTAGGACGCTATCCAGTCAGCTTTTGAATACTTTTGAATACTTCCTTAAACCCCACCCACCCTCCTTAGCATTTATTGTGTGACTACAGTATGCTTGTCCCGGTGTCAGAAGTGTCCAAGTTCTTTATATTAAACCAACATGTACCTTTTCTGACCTTTGGAAGATAAGCCCTTTTGCATTTCTGACTTTATATATACCTTCTTTTCTATATAATACCTTCCTTTCTATGTTATACATGTAAAAACTGAGGCTGGGAGACATTAACCAGGTCGTTCAACAGGTAATTAGTGCTGATCCTGTACACTAAGCTAGGTCTTCCGATCCTAAATACCCACATACCGCTTACCAGCTCCCCCACAGCCTCCGAGCTTTGCTGCCCTCGGATTAGATTTTCCCCAACTCTGCGTGCCTAAGCACAAATTCTAGGTTACTAAGGGCAAGCATTACAGGGGCTCAAGAGGTAAATTCCAAAGGGTTTTACCGGTCTGTATATAAAAGATAAAGCCCCCGTTTGTCTGTTTTTAAGTCTGTACTTAAAAGATAAAGCCCCATCAGTGGCTTATACATTCAGGCTGTGGGATAAGGAACAAAGTAATTCCTGGAAGTAAGACCGTGTTCCAGTTTGCTCAAGACATGTTAATACCACAGACTGGTGCACCCTTACTGCTACTGCCCAGCTAGGCAAGGGAGTAACTAACCGCCCCTGTCTTAGTCCACTCCGGGTGGGTCCTACTATTTCTCCTGAATGAAAGGAATACTGATCAATTCATAGTAATGATATTGGTTCATGCTTGGTGGGTAGACAGCCTGAATTCCTTTCCTAGGTCCACTATTTATGTGAGACCTTAGCTTTTTATTTCACCTTTCTGTGTCTCAGTGTCCTAACCTGGAGGATGGGAATAGTAATCCAACCTGCTCCATAGTGGGGCAGAGAAAAATAAATGAGGTCATTCTTGGAAAGTGATAGAACAACGTCAGACATTTGTGATGTAAAATTACCTGTGGTGGCAAGGATGTGCGAGCAGGGTTCTTAGACTTTTTATGCGGTAGATCTCTTCAGCAGTCCGCTGAAGCCTTGACTCTGAGCATTGTGTTTCTAAAAGCATAAAATAAAATACAGGGAGCATAAGACAAACTTAAACACTATTTAAGGTAATTCATTTAAATGCTTAAATACTATTGCCAAAGTGTTTTTTAAATCAAATATATGATATAGTAATATGGCGCCCACTCTATCTATCTATCTATCTATCTATCTATCTATGTAATTTATTTCAGAGAGAAGAGGAGATGGATAGAGAGATAGAAGCATTAATGATGAGAAAGAATCAATCAACAATGAGAGAGAATCATTGATCCGTTGCCTCCTGCATGCCCCCCACTGGGGGTCAAGTCTGCAACCAGGGCATGTGCCTTGACTGGGAATCAAACCGTGATCTCTTGGTTCATAAGTTGACACTCAACCATTGAGCCATGCCAGCCAGGCAACATGGCCTTCTTTATTAAAGCCTTAAACATATCTAGAGGTAATTGCCTATCTAACAGTAGATATTTTGAAGTAGTGGTGAGTATAAATGATATTTAGATATGTCTACCACAACTGACATGTGCTATAACAATTCTCTAATTTCTATTAATGACAGAGTTGCTGGTACTGCTGGTAGAAGGTTCCATGGTTTGTTGCCTATACTCATCATCAAAGAAAATGCTCAATTGCAGTTAGAGGTTTAAATAAAGATTTATTTTTGCTCCATCCAAGTTCATGGATCTTTTAATTTTAACCCATAGACTCCTTTTGAAGGTCACTGACCCCAGGTTGAGAACCCTCGGGTATATGTTTTTGGTGGCCGTCATCTAGAGAATGATTGCTGATTCAGTTGAAAAAAATCGGTACATATTCTTTCCTGTATTACACCTATCATACAGGATAGATATGAGGGGTCGGATTATTATGATCTCTGAACTCATAATAATCTGGCCACTCAGTGTAAATCCTATGTAATAAAAGGCTAATATTCAAATTGTCCTCTCAACCAGCAGGCAGGCTGGCCAACCGTCCATGTCCCCTCCCCCTGGCCAGGCTGGCTGGACCCCACCCATGCACGAATTCATGCACTGGGGCTCAAATATAATAATCTGGCCACTCAGTGTATACTTTTAACTAAAAGGAAAATAAGTACATTTTAATGAAAAAAGAAAAGTAAAGTAAGAAAAACAAAAGGAATCTAAAACAGAAGGCAAATAGCTTTCATCTTCAATGTCCACTTTAATAGACTGGTAGTGGTTTCCTGGAAATTGTGTCTGGAGCTAGCTCTGGGTTATAGGAAAGAGTTCTGTGATTGATTAGCAATGTCTGCATGACAATGGAGTGGAAACAGCTATACCAGCTGACCTAGTTCATTCATAAGCATGCTATGGGCATAAAGTGTTAGGGAGCAATAAGTGGTAGCAAAAATATCACTTATTTGTGTTTGTAACATTTTTATTTTTATCTTCTTTTTGTTTTTTTGTTTTGTTTTTAGCATAAATGTATTTAGGCTTTTTAATTTGCTAGTACAAACAAGTTTGTATAGCTCTCGTATATTCTCCAAACTTCTTAAATCCATTACCAGTTAGGAGTGCTTTCAACTATAGGAACATATGTCAAGTTAATGGTAGCTTATACAAACAGAGGCTTATTTTTCTCACATTATAAAAAACTTGGTAGGTAAATCATTTAAAAAAATATATATATATATATATTGATTCCAGAGAAGAAAGGAAAAGGAGAGAGAGATAGAAACCTCAATGATGAGAGAGAATCATTGATTGGCTGCCTCCTGCATGCCCCTGACTGGGGATCCAGCCTGCAACCCAGGCACGTACCCTCACCAGGAATCCAACTGTGACCTCCTGGCTCATAGGTCAATGCTCAACCACTGAGCCACACCTGCCGGGCAAGGTAGGTGAATCATTTTAGAGCTTGTCTACTGAGTCACTGGTCACATAGAAGAGCAAGGTTCTTATATTTTTGTTTTTAGATCCTTTACTAATGGCTTTATGACTTCACACTTGTCATGTTAGGGATGCTGAATGGTCGCTGTAGTCCCAAGCACTGTGTGTGTGTGGTCAGATCATGAGGAAGGAGGGAGAAAGAGTGGTGCCTGTCCGCTCTCTTTTTTGAGGCTGCCTTTTCCATCAGGAACAGAAGCTATATTTGCCAAAAGCTTGGGTTATATGATTATCCTGAAATGCAAAGGATATTTGGTTTGCCTGCCTCTGCAGCAAAAAGGTTCGAGGAAGAAAGAGGGTTAGAATGACTTTAGTTTGTCAGCTAGTAGCGTCTGCCACTCTGGAATTAGAGGCCCATTAATGAGCCGGGAACTGGTGGTTCTGCCAACAAAAAGCCTAGCAGTTCGCTACTGAAAGAATTTGAAACGTGATGGGTCCCGAAGACTGGAAGTGAAATTCTCTCTTTTATCATAAAGACAAGAAAACATGATTTGATTAACTAGAAGCTATGCATGGTCCTTGTGTAACTCTTCAATTTTTCATAGCAGTCAGTCTGCGTATCAAGAGAGAATACTGCATAACTAAACTGGTTGATGAAGATTGCCCTATTAGCAAAGTGTAATCATCAGTCACTTATGCAAACTAAGTTGACTCTGAAAAATACCCCATATCAAACTGTTCAGACACATCTGGATTTTATTTAACCCATATAGTTCATCTCCGAAAAAGGTAGATGTAATCATCATCATCCCTGTTTTTGTACAGTCGAATGGGTGTAATAGTAAGTTGTATAAAATCTGTACTTAACCAAGCGATACTGCAGCTGTGACCTGCTGACATCGCTACACCTGGAATAGGCAGAACCTGGGATGTCATCTAATTTCATCTTTATTTCACACCTAAAGGAGGCCGAGGCCTGTGGAGAGGGACTGACTTGGTGGTCGTGCAGTCCTACTGCTACGACAGAAACACCGTGTTTCGCTCCTTTCTGAGAAAAATGCAAGAGCGGATGCGAGTACTGCCTCCATGTGGTACCTCCTAGCTGGGTGCCAAATCTCGGGAGAGTGGCTTCACCTCTGAGTCAATTTTCTCATCTCTGGAAAAAGGAATAACGGTACCTTACTTCTTAGAGCTGAGCTGAGAATTAAATGAATTCACTCAGGGAAATCATATAGGCTTGTGGCAGAATCAATGACCCCTTAGCTGTTTTTATTATTGATTTCCTTTTACCACCCATAATTATCAGCAACAGCATCCTCATCACTAGTACGACTACCACCGCTACTTACGTTAGGCTAAATATAGCTGCCATCCCCTTTAAATCACTCCTGCAACTCACAACCTGAGAGTTATTATAATTTTTATTTTTAAGTTTTAGTTCTTTTATTTTTCATTTTTATTACAGCTATATATTTTATATACTTACTTTATTCATTTATTTTTTATTGCTTTATTGCTATATTGTTTCAAGAAATTTACCACTATTTGAGTTCCACGATTCTAAATACGTAGTGATTAACATTTTAATTAGAAACTTTATATAGGTCAAAATATATAGTAGCTGCCACCAGTTGTTGGTAATTCTGGGTTATCTAGGCTTAGTTCTTTTGTTGTTGTTGTTTTTGTGGGTTTGTGTGTGTGTGTGTGTGTGTGTGTGTGTGTGTGTATGTGTGTGTGTGTGTGTGTATGTGTGTGTGTGTATGTGTGTGTGTGTGTGTGTGTGTGTGTGTGTGTGTTATTGAGAAACCAGTAGTCTCCCCCATATTCAATGTCCAGAAGTCAGACGCTGTCGAGGAGATAAATAGGAGAGAGACAAGTGGCATATTGTCCTTTGGTCTCTTCAAAGTGTGGCTGGGTGAACCACTTTGAAAATGTAAACTGCTCTGCACTCTTGGCATTATTTATGACTGCAGAGGGGAAGGTGAGACAGTGGGGGAGGAGAGGGGAAGCCTGCAGCACGTGGCTTTCAAGACAACAGATCCCAAATGTGTTTGCCCAGACTGCTCTGTGGCCTACTCTAGGGAGGGGAGAGGGAAGATACTTTATTAGAGCTCAACATTATTCTCATTGTTTCTGCATTTTCGTTTTCCTGAAACAACAACAGCAAGTACTTTTCCAGAGTCAGTGGTGTTCTCCAACCTTCTCACTCCAATAGATACTGCCCCGGGGACGGGACCCTCTCCACTTCTTCCGGAACAGCTGCTTGTGGGGTGTCCTCTGTGTGCCAGGCTCTGAACAATGCCCTTCTCTCTTGGCCTCCCTTTCGTCACCATACCCTCTGGCAGAGGGTCTGAGCATCTCCTGGCTCCCCTGGATCCCCAAGGGAAGCCGGGGCTTCAGGTTATACCCCTAGGGGCTCTTCCCACAAGCCCAGAGCTGTGCGACATGTGACCTGCAGCCAGCTGCACATTTGCATAGAAATTCACATTAGAAATTTTTGTTGTTGTTGAGTGTTGACTTTCTTTCACAACCCCACATTCACCTATAGAACTTGGTGATATGCATTGTTATTTTAACGTCATTCTATGTTTTATATTCCTCCCCTTGTCTTCTTGCCTTCCCTTGTCTCTGCTTTGGATTTATGCTGTGTTTTCTGGATGGCCGTAAGCCTCTTAAACCCTTTCTGCAACAAAGCAGGGAATACCTACATCAACAGGTGGTTGTTTTTTTTTTAAACAGGAATCGACTTAAAGCCTCCAGTGAAGTAGAATCCGTAGACCTTCCCAACTGCCACCTGATTAAAGGCATTGGTGAGTATGAGGAAATGCTCGTATACTTCCGCTGTTTGGCCACCAACATTCAACTACTCATTAGCAGTGTTTTGGCACGCCAATTACCGTCTATCAGAGGAACAATCACATGAGAGCAACGAAATGTTTAGCCAGTCTCTTTGGATCTCATGCCCCTTGTATTTATTTACTCTTCTTCTTTTACTCTCACTGTAATTTATTATTTGCATAATCCCACATTTATTGTTTGCTTTCTTGCTTGCTCGGTGACATTTCTGAACTATTTTTTATAAAGGATGTATTCTTTGTTGTATCTGGCCACGAAGGTCTGGGCTCCATTAGCCTGGTAGTCAGCTAGTAGAGGTAAGATGGAAGGAAAAGAAGTTATGAAATAGAAAGTAGCAATCTCTCAACAAACTTCTCTATTCCTGATACTTCCAATGCAAATGCAAACACATACATGCATACGTCAGAGGTATTGCTGGTTTGGGGCCCAGACCATTGCAATAAAGTGAGCTGCAGTCATTTTGCTAGTGGAGGGTCTTTGTTTTACTTTGTAAATCAATCAACATCCGGGAAGCACATACTAGTATACAGCTACCTTTTTTCACAAGTGGCACCTTAGTATAAGATTATGTTCTGTAACCTGCTGTATTCCAAACACAGCGTGAGCAGCTTCCCACATCAGGTCATGTGGGTCTAACCCAGGGGTGGGCAAACTTTTTGACTCGAGGGCCACAATGGGTTCTTAAACTGGACCGGAGGGCCGGAACAAAAGCAACCTGACCGTGCTGGCACTCTCATCTTGGGCTGCTGGTGAAGGAGCAGAGGGGAGAGCAAGAGAACCCTCCACTCTTTTGGCTCTGCAGGCCAGATAGAACAGCCGAACAGGCCGTCGTTTGCCCATGGCTGGGTCTAACCCATTCTTCGTTCTTTTTAATATTTCCATGTACCATGACTCTGTTAACCATTTCCCCCTAATACATATCTTTTTTTTGGCAGTGACACACACATTAGTGAACATCATTGCAGGCAGAGCTCTTGCCTTTGTCTGTCTGTAGGATAAATCCTGAGCAGCGGATTGTTGTTCTGTTAGTGTATATGCTTAAAGTTTGGGCAGTCCATGCTCTATGGCCCTCAAGTAGGCAACACGCATAAACTCAATACCGCATGTGTCTGACCCCCTTCTCTCCACCCAGGGTTCAAAGGGTTCTTCTGGCAGAGCTAAAAGGGTAGTGACCTTTCTTAATCACACCCAGGAAGGCTGCACGCTCATGAACCCTCTGCGTTTCCCCGAGAGAGCCTCTTGCACTTCAAAGTTTCTTCCGTTCTGCTGCTCCTCGCCTCTCCTCGGCACATCTGTTTCCTATGTGCTCCGGCTCCTTGTTTCCGTTGCTGCTTTTCTGCTCTTCCTGGTCCCATCTCTCTTCCCCTGGACGCCTTCCTCGAGGGGCTTCTCTGTGTTGCAGCTGCTCAAACACTTAACAGGAGGACACGCACTCCGTATCAAGGACCAGATGGGCCAGATCTGCGCCGAGTAACACAGACAGTTCTAGAACTAACGTCGCCTGGGATCCCCAAGAAACTCAGCCAGGCCCCCTGCCTTCTGGCTGCCTGCATCAGGAAGAGTCCCCTCAGAATCGGTCACGGAGCCAAAGCCAGATGGCATCCGGAAGGAATGTTGTACAAGGTTGGGAGGTCGAGGCGGTGATCTTTAAGGTTCCCTTCGCCGCCGAGTTAATAATCGCCCAATTATTAAGCGGCCCTCGGCCTTGTGAAGCCCCCACCTCCCGTGAATTCGAGTCCCAGGATAGACAGGAGGGCACAGCCGGACACAGAACAGGACAAACTGCCAAATGGTTGCCGTTACAACCCCCCGGGGATGGGACGCGCTCCTCCGAGGAAAACAAGCCCAACAACATTTGTATTCCGGACGAGCATCTGCCTGTGCTGCTGACCTTTATGTGGCGATGTGTGAGAGCTGCTGTCTGGAATGGGAAAGAGCGGGGAGATGTGTCACCTGTGGCCCCTCCCGCCAAGTGTTTAATGCCTCCGAGGCGCTTCGAAAGGCAACAGAGCGGAGACGATGAGTGATTAGAAGCACATTTGGGATACAGTTTTAGATCTAATTAGAATTGGGCCTTTTTTTTCTTTCTTTCTTTTTTGGCTTACGCTCTGTGGTTAGCACACACTATAGGAACACTTGTCGAATGCTATGTTAGCGATGCATAATGGTTAATAATAGCTTGTTACCACAAGTTACACGTTTTTAACAACAGTTGCCTCTCCGGTGGTCTTTGATTACATGGAGCAGCAGGGCGCTGGGTATCCTTTCCCATGTAGGCAAAAGCGCTGCTCAGGGTATGCAGCAGGGATAGAGAGGTTCTCATTTTTAGTTTCTGCTTTGGAAACAGTAGTAGCCTACACTTGAGACAGAGCAATTCCTCCAAGAGATAAGACCACCACCACCACCACCACCACCACGCGCGCCCCTCCCCCCCCACCGCACCCTTTCCTCCCCTCACCCTTGCTCCCCAGAGCACACACACCAATGCTACATTTGCTGTGGCTAGAAATGAACTCTTTGCAACTTTTGGGTGCTTTATACATACATACTGTTTTAATAAATAATAATCACCTACCACATAAAATATAAGATATGTACCTCCTGTGGAATAGAGAATGAGTTCATCGTTCCATCTTTTTTTTTTGTATTCCTTCCCAATGTATTTTTTTTAAGACTATATATATTTTTAAATATATTTTATTGATTTTCCACAGAAAGGAAGGGAGAGGGATAGAGAGCTAGAAACGTCAATGAGAGAGAAACATCAACCAGCTGCCTCCTGCACACCTCCCACTGGGGATGTGCCCACAATCAATGTACATGCCCTTGACCGGAATCGAACCTGGGACCTTCCATTCCACAGACCGACGCTTTATCCACTGAGCCAAACTGGTTTTGGCCCTTCCCAATGTATCTTACAGAGAGAAACTAAAATTTTACCCACCCAAGATTTAGCACACTGTCAGTATCTAAATAATAAAAATTATAACAATAAGAACTAGTTAACTCTGTTTGAGGCTTGAAAGTTTGCAAACTTAAAAAAATTTTTTTTTTAATGCTGGCATTCAGAGTTATGGACTAAAACAAAATTTTGAATGTATTGTCTCTCTCAAGTGACTTAACAATTTTATATACTTGGCAATCAAGACCTTTACAACAACTGCTGCTTGGCAGATTTAAAAACCACATTAAAACTTATAGCCTTTGTCATTCAGTATTTTATAGTATGCCTATGAATAGGAAAACAACACAAACCCAGTGCTATGAGATATAGACTTTTTTTCTTCTTTTTGTAACAGATAAAGACCCAAGGCTCAGGGAGATGGAATAACTTTTGCAAATTCTCTTTCTAGTATCACTCTCTCTGAGTGACTCATATACATGCCTAAGTGGTAAACTAAAAGTAAAAAAAAAAAAAAAGGCTATATTACATATTGGACACTCAATTGGGTATGGCAAGGGCTGATTTGCTATTACAATAAGGAACGTAGAGAAGAGGGAAACTTATTTCCTCTTACATGATGGTCCAAAGATAAGCAAATGGCTTAGGGATCACATGCCATGGTCATCCTGGGACCAAGGCTGGTGAAGCCACACAACTCCTGTTTACGTATCACCTCCTTCTTGGTCCAAGACTAGAACTCTGGATAGCTGCCATTTCCCATCAGAAAGAGGAAGAATGAAACTTCACATGGATATTAGTTTTACTTCATTTTACCTGGTAGTTGCATACATCTTGTACTATCAGATCCCATTAACCTAAACGCAGACAAATGACCAGCAGGGAAGAGCAGGAAATATCCAAAGCTCTGTTGCCATGTGCCTGTAGCGGAAAAGGGGGGAATGTGGATGCTGGGGAGCAGGTGGCCATCTCTGACACAGAGAGGTAATTGCTAACGGAACAAGAAGGGATCAAAATCAGATGTGCTAAGCCAGAAGGCTGTCTAGAGAAAAGGAGTTTTGAAAAGTTTGAAAGAAAAGAACAGGATATGAGCTGGTAAAGATCTTGGTGAGAGGCATGGAAGCAAGCATTTTTGGGCAGAAGCCAACATATGGAACTGACCGCAGTTGAATTTACAAAGTGAAGTGTCTGAAGAGAGGAACCAGGGGATGGTTCTGACAGAAAATTCATTAAATGTGAGGCTGTATTTCCCCCCCAATGTGCTTTTAAGTCAGAACAAAAGGATTTAAGTCCCAGCTTTCCAGTCTGTGATCTTGAATAATTTGCTTAACCTTTCAAAGTCTCCATAGTTTGTACCCTAAAATAACAGATGATTATTGCTTTCTAGAGTTATGAAAGTTATATGAAAAGATGTAGATAAAGTAGCCTGATACTTGGTAAACAATATATGTAAATAGCTACTACCTTTACTTTATTATGATTATTGTTGGAGAAAAAATTTCTCCAGCATTGACTACCTTTCAGTAATTGCACCTAAGAGGTGACAGAGGTGAGAAGAGGTGATAAACACCTACTATAGTGATGGCAGTAGAAATGAAGATGAGGGAGTAGATCTGGAAAACATTCTGAAGAAAGCTACGGGTAAGACATTTCTGCCCTCCCCGTCCCCTTGGAATTAGGCCGTGGGATTCAACATAAAGGAGTTACAATACAGTTGAAATGAAAATATATTTTAAAAACATTCTTCTTTCTTGATTATTTAAACAATACTAATATTTGTAGAAATTTTTAATTAAAGAAAAGCATAAGGAAGAAAATGAAAATCACTCATAATCCTAATATCCAAAGAAACATTGTTGATTTTTTTTCTAGATATTTTTTGTCTGTGTGTAAGGATGTATACATTGAAATAAAATGATCTTAAATAATTTTTAGGAACTACAACTTTTAATTGAGCTCCTACTAAATGGATCCAGAAAGCAAAACTTGAACTAGAATTGTGTGTGTGTGTGTGTGTGTGTGTGTGTGTGTGTAGGGTGTCCCCCCCAAAATGTATATACACACAGTTTGAATAATTATAAAGAAAGTATTTATTAAAATATACTTCATTTCCAAAATTGAGCTTTCAGCTGTTAAAGTGTGCCTACATGTTTGGGACATCACGTATATATATAACTGTAGAATTCCTTTGGTCCCTACTCGCTACTAGTTGAGACCCACCATGGGACTAGAGCCTGGTGATTCTTAAACTTTTTGAGTATCTCAAACCCTTTTTGAATCCGCTAAAGGCCCAAGACCCTTTTCACAGAAACATCTGCACATACAGAAAACATTTTACATTGCATAGAATTTCAAAGATTCATAGACTCTTTACAACCCATTTTGACTCCTCAGGGATCCACAGACCCCAGGTTAAAAGTTCTTTCACCAAATCTCCTTCCTAAGGAACAGGCAGATGATCTTTACAAAGTGAAGTTCTTGGCTTTTCTTTTTCTTTCCCCCCACTTTTCTCTACTATGTTAGAGCCAGCAACACTGGAAAGAACCAGCCAAATGCAAACTCATGAATCAAAACGAAAATGACCAGGTAGATGCTGGGTTTTTTGTTTGTTTGCTTTTTTGGTTTGTGTGTGTGTGTGTGTGTGTGTGTGTGTGTTTGACAACCAGGGCTGGGCGAACTATGGCCCACGGGCTGGATCCGGTGAGTAAAACTATTGAATTAAAAAAAAAAAAAAATAAAGACCGTACCCGTTTATGTAATGATGTTTACTTTGAATTTATATTAGTTCACACAAACACTCCATCCATGCTTTTGTCCCTGCCCTCCAGTCCAGTTTAAGAACCCATTGTGGCCCTCGAGTCAAAAAGTTTACCCACCTCTGACCTAGACAGTAATCTTGGTGCAATCCTATGGAAAGTTCTTGAAAGGGAAGATTGGATTTTGTGGACTCAAAGATTCTTTATGTGTCATGATTTAGCTTAATCTAAGCCATTTTTATTCCTCTTTTCTTGTGTTGGGGTCTATTATCTGTCTGCGGAATTTACACAGTGAGACTGCTGGGAAGGCCTTATGTCTAATTATTTGCTGTGCTGTGTGGAGTGTACTGCAGACGATCAATAAACAATCAATAGTAATTGTAGTCTGCCTCAGAGACAAGCGTTAGAAGCTTCAACTGGCTTAGATGCCTGGTATTTTTCATTAATTTTCTCTTGCTAGTTTCCCCGCTCTGTAATTTAAAGCCCGAGTTTAAAGATTAAACAGAAAGCTTTCTTTGCTCGTGAGAACAAGCAGGCATTGTTTTTTTAAAGCGGGACTATGTAATCCCAGGTGTTCTGTCTCCGTTAATGAGGGAGATGTCGGTGATTGCTTCGGATTGCATGCGCGGAGAAAGGGACAGGGCTATTTTGCATGGTTAAATGGCCAGCAGCCCTTCATTTTGAAAGTAATATTCCCCCGATGTCAATTACTTTTGTACAGACATCTGGATTTTATCAGCAGCGTGTGCAGATGTCAACTTTTTTCTGCATTATCACTGGAAATGTGGTGATTACTTGACTTTGATGGGAGTAAACATAAAATATCTAGCATTTAAAGTCAGAAGTTCACTGCAAGCAGGGATGTAGACTGACGTTTATTGAAGAGAGTAGTTCCTTGGAAAAAAAAAGTCAGAGCCATTCCTAAAGATACAGACACTGGTAGAGTAAACAAAGTCCTAGTTATGCTCTGCTTAACAAATAACAGAGTTTGAGCATGCCATTTATGTGTTTCTTGAACCTGCAGAAGCTGGCGCTGAAGACATTGACATCCTTCCCAATGGCCTGGCTTTCCTTAGTGTGGTGAGTACCTTCTTTCCCCCCAACCTAAGAGGAGGTGCAAGGGGGTTTGATGAGGCCGGCAGAGCAGTATCTTATGTTTTAAATTCCTCACTTTTAAAAACATGTTGTTTTTGGGTTTTTTTGGGGGTGGGGGGATTGGGGACACCAAAAACAGATCCAATAGGATCTTGGAAAACTACCTCAAACTTATTTGAATTCAGAGATGAAAAATTCTTTAGTAGTTGATTTATTGTCCTTTCTATCCCCACTGCATTGCACTAAATATCCCATTGCAATCTGTGTCTTAAAAGTTTGTTGTGAAAAAGATTATTTGGGGCACTATTGTGAATATTCGATACTACATTATATTGTTTCAAATACAGCATCTACCTCCCCCCCCCCATTCGATATTCAATTTTGAACTAATATTCTTGCTGTTATTTATTTATTTATTTATTTTCAGACAATATACAACTTTCCCAGACAAGGCCAATGTTTTCCTTTCTCTTCCTTTCCCACTGAATAGCCTGTCATAAATAGAAAGTCATTCACTGAGTTTATTCAACGCCTTCACTATTCCTCCATTCATATACGCTGAAAAGTAATGACCTCTGGCAGGCATATGTTAGAAAGACCTCAAAGGTGATTGGCCTGTGAGATGCTGGCCTGCATCAGTGTACAGTGCCACTAGAAAACTGTATACGTGGGCTGACGGGGCCATTCTGACCGCCTTTCTTCCCTGGCCAGGGCCCAAGTGAGGGTGCTGGGTGGGCACCTTCGTGGGTTCGGTTTTGCTTGAGAAGGCAGGCTCCACCTTTGGAAGCAGCCTGTCCTTACTCTTTTCTCTCTCAGCATCCCTTATTTTCAGGCTCTGAGATTCTGGGGGGGATGTGGAAAAGGTGAAGATGCTTTAGAAGAGAGTCACAACGCTAATAAAACAGTTGTCAGACTTAGGAGGAAGGCGAGAGAACTCAGCTTAGATGAGAATGAGGCGAGACCACTCCCCAGGCTCCTGATGGTTTTTATAGGAAAGACAGAGAGCAGCTGGCTGTCAGCACTGAGGGGGAAAGGAGATGCTGTGGCCTTGGGCAGAAACACCAATGTTGATATTACATTTTTAAAATACGGTTGTAGCCGAAACCGGTTTGGTTCAGTGGTAGAGCGTCGGTCTGTGGACTGAAAGGTCCCTGGTTTGATTCCGGTCAAGGGCATGTACCTTGGTTGTGGGCACATCCCCGTTAGGGGGTGTGCAAGAGGCAGCTGGTCGATGTTTCTCTCTCATCGACGTTTCTAGCTCTCTATCCCTCTCTGTTCCTCTCTGTAAAAAATCAATAAAATATATTTTAAAAAAAATAAAATACGGTTGTAAAAAAAAAGTTTATTTAATAACCTACACAGAATTAGTAAAACTTCTTATAGTACTCCGGGTCTGTTTGCAATATATATGTCAGCTTAGGGAAAAAAACCCCAGTAGGACTAATAGTTAAAATTATACATAACTAGAGATGTAAAAATCCTAAGTAGAAGGCAGTTGCTTTTAAAATTTTTTTTGAAAAGGAGGTGTTGTCAGAGATTTGTGTAACCCAGAACACACCCATTTCAAGATTTTCTCCCCACAGGAATAAATCTGAATTTGGAGGAGTGAGGTCTCCCAATACATAAATGGAGAGCAATTTCAGCGGAAGGGCTTATTATATATAGCCACAGTGATCTTGGGACTGTCTACAACCGAATTGCCTCTGGTGGTTTTTTTTGTTTTGTGTTGTGTTTGTTTTGTGTGTGTATCCTTCCTTAGTTATATAACTCGCTTTTCTTTTTTTTCTTTTTTTAAATATATTTTTATTGATATTTTACAGAGAGGAAGGGAGAGAGATAGAGAGCTAGAAACGTCAATGAGAGAGAAACATCGACCAGCTGCCTCTTGCACACCCCCTACTGGGGATGTGCCCGCAACCAATGTACATGCCCTTGACCGGAATCGAACCCGGGACCCTTCAGTCCGCAGACCGATGCTCTACCACTGAGCCAAACCAGTTTCGGCATAACTCGCTTTTCTATTCTTTTTTTCAAAGTTAGAAATGAGCCCACTTTGTTTCTTTCATTTACTCAGCATTGTTTCTAGTATTTCTTAGAACATGCTCCTTTCTACATGACTAACTCCTACATCACGTCAGATGTTTGTTGTTCTTCCAAGCAATTTAGTTCAATCAACACATTCTGTTCATTGGTAATGGATTTGAGGGTCACCTCAAAACGAACATCACACTTAATGAGGAGTTGGATGACATAGAGTCGACCATGAAAATGATTTAAATGGCAGTGTGGCTACTCTTAACACTACTGAACGGTGCGCTTGATATGTTGTGAAGGTGGTATGTTTGCGTGTCTTTTACTGTAAGTAAAAATAAACTAATTTTTTAAGAAGAGGAAAAACAGATTTAAATGTTAGGGAGAATTAAAATAACCAGGAATAGTCATCACCATCCCCCGTGGGTGGAAACCCTGCTATTCTCTATGGGATATTGATAAAGAATAGCGATTATTAACTACTGAAGTGGTGTTGCCAGATCGCAATAGCGAAGTTCCAGTTTATTCTGCTGGCTGGCCCTGCCAGTTGTGAAGTTATGTTATTGTGATAGATTTCTTTTTAATTGGAGAGAATTTCTTTTATGTCCAATTTTGTGCATAGAGTGAGACTTTAGTACTCTTAAATTTGCATAGAATATGATTGAAAATTTTTAAAAGAGGAAAGACTTTGATTATTTCAGTGAGTGCCAGAAAAGTATTAAATAAAACTTAACCTGATTAAAAGGTCCATGAAAACTAGAAATAGAAGATAACTTTACAGAAACCTATAGCAAACATAGTTCTTTGTGGTTAAATATTAGTTACTTTCCCATTAATGTTTAAAGAATGTTTAGAGAAGAAAGAAAATGCTCCCCCCTATCACTATAACCACTCTCAGTCTACTAGAGTTCTTCATAACCCAAGAAAAAGAAATATGAAGTAAAAAACAGACAAAACTGCTATTATTTTCAGATAGTGTGGGTACCTGGCTTTTAAATTCTCTAATGGTTGGATTTAAAATGAACATATAAAACTAAATGGCTTTCTCATGCACTAAGAAAAACCAAATAGAAAATGTAATAATAATAATGATGATGATGATGATGTTTTATTCAGCACACCAAATTCTCCAAAATTTATACAGAAAAATAAATGAGCAGAAATATTTAAGACTATTGTGTAAAGATCAAGCAATGAGTATACAATATGGGGATATATATATATATATATATATTATCATATCTTATCAAAAAGCTATAGTAATTAATATGGTAATTCATGTGAATATGCATGAGTCCCCAAACTGACCAATATGTAAACAGGAATGTAGTGCATGATACAGGTGACATTCAGAATCAGTGGGAAAAGGACATACTGGGTGCCACCCACTGACCCAGTTCCCGGGTTCTAGCCGTGAACAAATGAGACAGAGTTCTGACTCATGTTCCAGTGGGGGGGAGAACAAATTCACGTCAGATAGAGGCAGCATTTGAGCAAAATATAAGACAGGGTGAGGCATTGGAGAGTGGCAGCTAAGGTGAGGGAAGCATCCGGCTGCCATTTATATTTGTATACATATGTGTATATGTCAAATAGCAATAAATGACATTTGGTATAGATACAATATAAAGAAATTGAGGGAAGGAGTCCTAAATCTTGGTGTGTGTGTGTGTGTATGTGTGTGTGTGTGTGTGTTTGGGGCGGGGGGATTCCAAGGCAAAGGGGGTAGGGTGTATAAAGGCCCTAGGGTGAAAATGTGCTTGGTTTGTTTGAAGAGCATCAATGGCCAAGGCAACACGAGTGATGACCGGGTAGGGGGTGAGGGCACAGAGATGGATGTTTGGGGTGGGGTACGGTAAAGGGGGTGACCAGGACAGATCATATAGGGCCTTCAGGCTATCCTAGGAATTTTTGCTTTTAATCTGAGTAAGATGGGAGTTTTTGATCCAATGTGTGACATCATCTGACAAAATTTGGAGGTTGATGTAAGACTAGATTTTTGCAGGGAGTTAAGGACAGAAGCAGAAAGGCCAGTTAGGAGGCTACTGCGTAATCATGGTGGTGGTTTGGACAGGGGCAGTCTTGGAGGAAATGGTGAAAGATGTTCACATCCTTAGGAAAGGACATATTTTCAAAGAGTCAACAGGATGTGAGACAAGGAGGGGAGTCTGGACTGACTCCATTCACCGAGTCTTCCGGCTTCATCGAAGCAAAGTGCAGGCTGTGGGCTCGAGGGTCCACAGCCAGTATGTAAATTTTCATGTATCCCCACTTTCAACTCCATCGGGTGTCTCCTAGTCCATAAACCTTCCGGTTGCCCTCTGAAGAGACTAAACCCCTAACTCAGAAAAAATCAGTTATTGTTCGTCTTTCATCTTTTCAGCTCCCAATTATTATTTTCTCCATTGTCTGTCCTCTGCTTTCTTTGTGTTTGTAGCTCTATGCCACCACCTTTAACCAAAGCCTCTATTTATCTTTTATTTATAGCTCCCACTTTAGTCCATAAAAATACTTAAGCCTTTATACTTAACCTTTCTCTCTCTTTTGAAAAGGGTCTAAAATATCCAGGACTCCACAGCTTTGCACCAGACAAGCCGGGAGGAATACTAATGATGGATCTAAAGGACGAAAACCCCAGGGCATTGGAATTAAGAATTAGCCGTGGGTTTAATTTGGCTTCGTTTAATCCACATGGTATCAGCACTTTCATAGACAGCGGTAAGAGCTGATGAGCTTCCAACATTAAGAAACTTATAATGGTTTGTAAATGACTGTGGAAAATAGATTCGGATCATGTCTGAAGTAAGAGAACAATTAACTCATGAATTATTCCTGAATTCTTCATACAAATAAGTTGAATTGCCTCTGTCGCTAACTGTAAAGTTATGCCACATCTTGAAATTTCCAACAGCGCCTTAAAGAATGCTTAGATTTCATGACCTTTTTACATACCTCTGATCATCGCATTAAAAAAATAGCTATATTTCTGAATTAAACTATAAACAGATTATTCATGAATTCTGTGTGTGGAGTGAGAAACACTCTTTCTTAAAGGTCAGGGGACCAATGATCAGAAATAACACCAGACAAACAGTGAGGAGAAAGACAGGGAAGAAGAATGATCCGGTAGGTCGTCTAACAGCTTAGACATTTAACCTTTCCTTGCCTGGTATTTAAATGTCAGTGCCTGCCTGAAGGTACTATGGCTGTCTTGTAAATTAACTCTGTTCTTTCAATTTCTTCAGATGACACGGTTTATCTCTTTGTTGTGAACCACCCAGAATTCAAGAACACGGTGGAAATTTTTAAATTTCAAGAAGAAGATAATTCTCTTTTGCATCTAAAAACAGTCAAGCACGAGCTTCTTCCAAGGTACTTAGTCTTTTTGTTCATTCTCCAATTTATCTCCAACATTGTCAGAGATCCCTCACGGTGGTCCTCTCACGTATGCATTTGTGTGTGTGTGTGTGCGCATGCGCGTCTTTGTAGAGCAGGGAAAGTCAATGTCCCTCATTATGGTAATCAGTGTTCAATGTGGACTCTCTTGAGAACTGATGAAATGCTTGTACAGGGGAGATGCTCTTCAGGGCCCTCATGGGAGTAGTAGACAAACCTCACCATGTTCTCTCCTGCGTTCACCTCCCATCTCAGATGACTCAGCACCCAACTAACAACCATACCTGGCCTGTCAAGGAATGGTAGCCTGCTTTATATGGAGTTTGCGTGTTTTGTGTGGGACTAACACAAAGAGCTTTCACAGGGTTAATGGTAGCTCTGGGCTAATGGCCCTGCAGAACTGGAGAGACTCGGGTGGGAAGTGGGTCGCTACTACTTCAAGAGTGCGGGACTGGTTGACAGTGCTACTGAAAGAGAATTGTGCTCCTCTCCAGCTCAGTTTGCATTAGCCTACTGCTTCCTTAAAGTGTGAACTTGATGGATATTTTTAATTTCTACTTTCCTAACTAGGGAAGCATGTAACTTCCAATCATTCTTCCGGAATGATTCATAATAAATAGGAGCATAAATACCACCCTAGGAGCCTCTGCATGACAGAGCTCTCTCAGAATGAGGGGACCCACCGACCCTGTAGCTCCATTTTTATGTAACAAAGGAGAAAGCAGCTCTTTCAGACAATTTTGCATCGGGTAATTGGAATTTAAATTTAATAACACTCTTGCCTAACTGGTTTTTAAAAAAAATGTAATTGTTTTTAGCATATAAATCTCTCACCTGAAGCATTGTATCATGGCAATTTCATCATCCATCTCTCTGCAAGTGTTTATGGAGTGCCTGTTCATTCTCGGCTGGTTGGCTCTGTGAGTTAGGTAGAAATTGAACAGTCAACCTGAGTTTGACTAATTACTAAAGCAGAGAAACTTGGGAGAATCCAGCAACTTAGTAAATGGAGGCGAGGCAAATGTTATTGGCTTCCCAACCAGTTCACCAGCCAAGGAGGCTCCTCATCCAGCTCCTATAAAAGATAGCTGGTTCCCTACATTTCTTGCTGTCAAAAAAACAGTACTGGTGCCCAGCGGCATGGCTCATTGGTGAAGCAAGAAGTCAGGGCTTGATTCCTGGTCAGGGCACATGCCTGGGTTGCGGGCTCAAACCCCAGTGTGGGGCATGTAGGCGGCAGCCGATCAATGATGCTCTCTCATCATTGACGTTTCTCTCACGCTCTCTCCCTCTCCCTTCCTCTCTGAAGTCAATAAAGATATATATTTTTAAAAAAACAACAACATACTGTTGGCACCAAGACTTTTTATCTTTTATAATATCCCTGCCTTCATTGCTAAATGACATGTCTTCCAATTACCGGGTACCATACAAAATTGTTCTTTGGCAAATGATTTTATAGTAGGTTGTATATGACAATAGCCATGTGATTTTAGCTGAGCTTTTCTTGGGAAACCTCTTACCAAAAATTTAAAGCATGTATTGTGTAAACCTTCTGGAGTCCTAATTTTTAAAGTGGAGACCAACGGGCTTTTCATGTTCTCTCACACGTTATTCTTCTCTTTCAGTGTGAATGATATCATAGCTGTTGGACCCGCACATTTCTATGCCACCAATGACCACTATTTCTCTGATCCTTTCTTAAAGTATTTGGAAACGTACTTGAACTTACACTGGACAAATGTTGTTTACTATAGTCCAAATGAAGTTAAAGTGGTAGCAGAAGGATTTGACTCACCTAATGGAATCAACATTTCACCTGATAAAAAGTATGATCCCCTATAAAAGTCATTTTATTTCTTCTCCATCATGGTCATAGCCAAATTCTTCACTTTGTTTTTTTCTTCAGTGTGTAGTTTACTGAGGCTATTTTATATAAATATTATATGTACGTATTTTATATTATTAACATAACAGTATAATCATGTATTTATTATATAAATGTGATATTTGTATATATATTATGTGGTACATGATTAAATATGTATATATAATATATTAATTATGAAATTATATGTACTATCCTATATAATAGAGGGCTAATATGCAAATCAACTGAACAGTGTAACCACTGGTCGCTATAAGGCACACTGCCCACCAGGGGGCAGATACACTCAGTGCAGGAGCTGCCCCCTGGTGGTCAGTGTGCTTCCACAGGGGGAGCACCACTCAGCCAGAAGCCCTGAGCCAGGCTCAGAGCTGACAAGCGCAGTGGCTGTGGCGGGAGCCTCTCCTGCCTCCATGGCAGCACTAAGGATATCAGCCGGACATCCCCCAAGGGCTTTTGGACTGCAAGAGGGTGCAGGCCGGACTGAGTGCCCGCCCCCCAAGTGCACAAATTTCATGCACGGGGCCTCTAGTATTTATATTTTATGTGTTTATATACAACATCTAAATTTTGATACATATCATTATAGAATCTAACTTTATAAATGTAATTTTAATAAAATGGGATCATATTTATATATGCATAGCAAAGTATCAGGTAGGTGGTTCCTTTTAAGTGAATATCTCATTGTTATATTGGCTGTATATTACTAAACTAATTTAACCCATTCTCTGTTGATGGATATGTAGGTTGTTAATTTTTTCTGTATAAATACCATCTTATATTTCTCATTTACCGCTTAAACTTATCCAAATATTTTAAAAGAAAAAACTTCCAAGGGTAGCTTTATGGTATAATGGTTAAATCTTCAGATTTGGGAGTCATACAGACCCTGGATCAAATGCCAGCTGGGCATTGGCTAAATGCAGTGCTAACGAGCCCTCCTCTTAAACATTTGTACAGACAGACCCTTAAAATAGACCTGTTTGCTCTAAGAGTGAGCCTCTCAAACATCTTTAATTGATATTGTCAAATTGCCTTCCATAAGTATCTTACTATTTTTATACGTTCAACCACAGCTTATAGAAAGGATGATATATTCTTTTAAAAAATGTGTTTATTGATTTCAGAGAGGAAGGGGGAGAGAGAGAGATAGAAGCATCAATGATGAGAGAGAATCATTGGTTGGCTGCCTCTTGCATACCTCCCACTGGGGATCAAGCCCACAAACCAGGGATGTGCCCTTGATTGGAATCAAACTCAGGACCCTTCAGTCCACAAGCTGATGCTCTATCCACTGAGCCAAACCAGCCATTGCAGGATGATATATTCTTTATTAACTTTCCCTTGTACTACCTTAACCTTCTGAACAATTTAAACTACTACAAATATGAAATAAATTTTGCAGTCCTTGACAACTAAATGTCTTTATTTTCATGACACAATTTCTTCTTTCTTGTTGACTACAGAAAATGAATGTCTAATCATTCAATTTAAATTGTCTATATCTGGCCTAAACCGGTTTGGCTTAGTGGGTAGAGCGTCGGCCTGCAGACTGAAAGGTCCCGGGTTTGATTCTGATCAAGGGCATGTACCTTGGTTGCAGGCACATCCCCAGTGCAGGGTGTGCAGGAGGCAGCTGATGGATGATTCTCTCTCATCGATGTTTCTAACTCTCTATCCCTCTAACTTCTTCTCTGTAAAAAAATCAATAAAATATTTTTTTTAAATATAAAAAAATAAATAAATTGTCTATAACTGACCTAGTGCCACCTCTCCAGCCAAATATGTTTTTCTTTCCAACTCTCATCTTTCTGAGAGTCAAACTTTGCAATCATTCAAGCTAAAAAATGATAAAAAAAGGGCTTTCGCTTTAACTCCTCCTCTTGCACCATTCCTTGCTAAACAGTGAGCAAGTTGTGTTGGTTCTACCTTTGTGTCTGTCCCCACTTTAACCCTCTTTCCTTTCCACTGACATCTTAGTTTCTCACCCTCTCTGGCTGGAGTGTTAGACATCCTTCCATCTTGTTTCCAGGTTGCTTCCATTCTTTGCCATTACCAATTTTTCTCTCTGTATTTCTCTACCCTTTAAGAGCCTCCAAAAGATGGAGCTCTGTCTGCTTCATCTTTGACTCATGCTCAGCACTGCCAGGTGCAAAGCAAATGCCTGCCCAGTAACTGTTGGATGGAAACGACCACTTGTTATCATGCCTCTTTGTTATTCTAAAAATTCAGCGGAACCCAATTGCTAAATCAAGGCAGGCTAACGGTGGTTTGGATTTCTTTGATAGGCTAACTCAGACCACCCTTTCGACTGTTTTGGTGCAGTCCATGCTTTAGACAAAGAACTCATTATTTAGTAAATATGCCTTTCTTATTCTTGCCCCATGAGCCTTTGCTCACATGTTTTCTCCTGTCTTGAAGGTGTGTTGTCCTCAGAGCCTCAACTCCAGCCTCTAGATCCATATCCCTGCAGATCCCCCTTCCTTTGTGAGCCCTTCTGTGTTCTCAAGAGTTAGATATTTCTTCAGTCTCTAGACCGGAAGTATTTCTTATGGTAGCCGTCATGCTGCATTATTTGTTTAATGTGTATAAGCCAGTCTGATCGTTCCAATATACTATAAACTTCTCAGGAAAAAGGCTGTCTTTTTTATGTTTCTATTTGTCACAATACTGAGTTCATGGCTTTACACGTGATAACTGCTCAGTAGAACAGTTGCCACGGAACGGTCAACTCAGTGAGTGAAATTACCATAAAATAGTCCATTAATCCGCCCTTTAGACAGTCTGTTCTGAATACTTAGCTTTTACGCTTAAAACTCTCAACATGTAAATAAATATGCTATTAAGTACGTTAATGCACATTCTAGTGTTCTGCTCTGTACCATAACATGTAAATGACATCTAGAAGTATCAAGTTATATTGCAAAATATAAAACCTTTTTTTTCCTGAGGCCAACCATCTATTTTATTGTCCTTTCAGTGGCAAATATCACGGACTTTATATTCACAATGACGTCCTATATTACTTTTCCTTACAAACCTTTTGAAAAATAATTGAACAATTCCGTGACTGTTGTAGCAACACAGAATTGATTTGGGGAGCTTACTTTTTAAATAAAAATTGACCTTTATCAAGCATTGCTTGAGGGCCCATCATTGATTAACTTCTTGGCAGGTTATTAAGACTCATTCTTGCATACTGTATTAATGAATCTTTATGTTGTCATGGAGCCTAACCAGTGTGTCCTTCCTGCAAAGGTACATCTATGTAGCTGATATATTGGCTCATGAAATACATGTTTTGGAAAAACAGCATGATATGAATTTAACACAAGTCAAGGTAAAATATTTCTTTTCATATATATATAAAGTCAACATTAATCTAATATACTTTGAAATTACATATTATACTATGCTTTTGCAATACCTCACTTAGAACAGACTATGGAGTCCAGTGTTGCTATTTTGGGTTTTTAAATATCCCCGTGATATAACCGCTCAAGTCTCCTATTCCAGCAATCATGAGAACTGACCGGCATTACATGTAGCGGTGGGCTGGGAGTAATATGTCACCGGATGCATTCCAATAAGAATTTCCCCAACTGAAAAGACTAATAGATGAATTCTGAAATGAAGATTTATGCATGCTGTCATTTCTTTCAATAATAAATGAAGGTAGAAATTGGGTACCACACCATTATTATGGTCTTCCTACTTGACAATATAGTTTAGATTGCTTAAGGATTTCCTATTTTGCTTTGAATGAGTTCTTTGAACTCACTGATCATTATGCATCTTCTAAGGAGTTCATTTCTTAGAGGTTGGTTATTAGCCTAACTTTCTTAATTTCAGGGAAGATGAAAAGTGACTCTAAACCAGTTGATTAAGTTTATTTGAACCAATATTGTTGTTAAAAGGCTGGCAGCAGGGAGTTGTGTGTAATCCCCCCTTTCCCAGCCACCTACGCAGAAAAGGTTAGCCCTAAATTATCTAATCAAGCTTCCCATGTCATTTAACTATTGACATTTTTAATTTGGAAGGTCCTCAAGTTGGATACGCTGGTGGATAATTTATCTATTGATCCTTCCTCGGGGGACATCTTGGTAGGCTGTCATCCTAACGGCCAGAAGCTGTTCATTTATGATCCGAACAATCCTCCTTCCTCACAGGTTTTTATACTTTTCGTTTTTCAACCTTAATTATTCAAGTCCTTTTGAACTACTAACACAATAAACTGTCATGGGGATGGTTTATGTAGTCCTTTTCAACCAATAATACAGTAAACGAATGTAGTGGTTTTGTAATTGCTTTAAGCCAATAATTGGCAGACTTTCACATTGCTCAAATACTTATAGAAAGGTAGTCTTTTGATGTATGAAATTATGGTGGCAGCTAGTCAAGAGGCATTTTTATAAAGACATGTGGGCTCCCTGTGTGGTATCTGGCAATTTTTAAATACCTGGCTTATTGTCAGCTCACCACATGACATGGCTTTTGTTCGAGCTAAAGTTGTGTCAAAGTAGGCACATTAGTGTGGAAGTATTCCTATTAATGCTCAATTGCTATAATAACACTAAATCCTGTGTTGGCAGGAAATAACTAGATAGTTTAAGAAAGTACTTTCCTTGAAGGTTTAAGAAAGTGCTTTAACTTAAGCATTAAAAAAGGTTGGTAGCCGAAACCGGTTTGGCTCAGTGGAGAGAGCATCGGTCTGCGGACTGAAGGGTCCCAGGTTCGATTCTGGTCAAGGGCATGTACCTGGGTTGCGGGTGCATCCCCAGTGGGGGGTGTGCAGGAAGCAGCTGGTCGATGTTTCTCTCTCATCGACGTTTCTGGCTCTCTATCCCTCTCCTTTCCTCTCTGTGGAAAATCAATAAAATATATTAAAAAAAAAAAAGGTTAGTAACTGCTATTTTTCTTTTTTCTTTTTTTTAAAATATATTTTATTGATATTTTACAAAGAGGAAGGGAGAGAGATAGAGAGCTAGAAATGTCGATGAGAGAGAAACATCGACCAGCTGCCTCTTGCACACCCCCTACCGGGGATGTGCCCGCAACCAATGTACATGCCCTTGGCCGGAATCGAACCCGGACCTCTCAGTCCGCAGACTGAGGCTCTACCACTGAGCCAAACCGGTTTCGGCGGTAACTGCTATTTTTCAATAGCACGTCCTCTTAATCATTGTTTTGTTGTGGGAGACAGGGATCATTGGTGATGGAGAGATGTGGGTGTATGGTGGTTCTGTAGTAATCCTTTGTCTCTCCTGAATAGGTTCTCCGCATCCAGAATATTCTCTCCGAGAAGCCTACAGTGACCATCGTTTATGCCAACAACGGGTCTGTTCTCCAGGGAAGTTCTGTGGCCTCTGTGTACGACAGGAAGCTGCTGATAGGCACTCTGTACCACAGAGCCCTGTATTGTGAGCTCTAACGTGGACTTCGGGTATGCCGGTGTGCTCACTTCTCTTAACAATTAGTTTTCTATGAATGGCTCATTCTGAGGGAATGTAACTAGTAAAGTTGAGCCAGGATGTATGACGTGTTTAGCTAATTTTATTTCAGGAAGGAAAGGCCCCTTCAGTCCTTGTTGCACTTTTAAGATAAAGGAAAATGAACAGGTTTGTTTTGTGGTGCGTGTGTGTGTTTTTTTAATGCCAAGTAAAGGAGAGAGAAGAAAGCTGCTTTCGGTAAAGTGAATATACTTTGCACAAAATATGCCTCCCCTCCTCCTTCCAACTGCCAGAGCACGAATTCCACTGAACCAGGGTAGATCTCATTTCCTTAAAATGTGAGTGACCTCTGCTCTACCAGTGTGATCACTGTGACTGTTCGGAACTACTGATAGGTAACGTGAATGGGTGTTTTGTATTTACATCTTTGTTTACTATTAAAGAGTTGGAGTTGTATTAAAGACTAACTAAAATCCTATCATCATTGGGTCTGTGTTTCATTCTCAAGGCAGGTCCTCAGGGACTATGAGAAAGTGGCTGTTTCCTCGCGGAGTTTCTTTGGGACAAGCAGGCACGGAAGTGTTTGGCAATGTTGATTTCTCTCCTTTCTCATTGAAAGCTGAATATCAATGAGCTCTTTATTTGCATAAAATAAAACAGTCAACTAAATAGGGCAACTCAAATTCTCCACTAGTATGGAGTGTTCCATCAGCTCTCTTCCTACTTTTCTTACAAAGAAGAGATCAATGTTGGAGCTGGGAGGCCAAGCAACCTCCTCATGGAACTCAACTGTGAACTTCATCAGGAGAGATTGAAGACAGCTGTCAGGGGCCTAGGCTCAATCCCTTTTCTAGACAGTTCTTTCCACTCACTGTACTTCCTATAAAATCATCTTAAGCCGAAACCAGTTTGGCTCAGTGGATAGAGCGTCGGCCTGGGGACTCAAAGGTCACAGGTTCGATTCCGGTCAAGGGCATGTACTTTGGTTGCGGGCGCATCCCCAGTAGGGGGTGTACAAGAGGCAGCTGATGGATGATTCTCTCTCATCGATGTTTCTAACTCTCTATCCCTCTCTGTTCCTCTCTGTAAAAAATCAATAAAATATATATATATATTTAAAAACAAAACAAAACAAAAATCATCTTAAGCTCTTGAGAATTATTGTAACGTGCCAAAAAGCACTTTACTTCACTTATGGTTTTCCCTATCTTCAGCATTATTATCATCAAAATATTTGTGTTTCTTACCAAGTGCCAAACAATGCACTAGAAATGGTCCATTCATTATCTCATTTAATCCTAAGTACAGCCCCGAGAGAGTAGGTACTGATGTTATATCACTGTTAACCTTTCAGATGTTCAGTCACACACCCAGGAAGGGGTAGTCCTCTATTTCTGATGCCAGAGGCTGGACCAGCTCCCACTTTACAGAAAGCTACCGCCACGGAACTAACGAGTATTTACTCTTTGCTCTCATATATAGTTTCTTTCATTTTCTTTACATATTAGTTGGATTTCTGCTTTTAGATGGTCATTTATTGGCTTTTTAATGTTTAGACGTTTTCTTAAACCTGGCCTCTCTCTTCCTTTGGCCTGTGTTTTTATTTAATTTTTAAGTACTCTGTTATTAAAGTGTCTAAAATATTGGAACTATTTTTTGCTAAAATAATTACTGTTTTTTGCTGTTTCCATTATCCATAAGAAAATGTTAAGTCATAGGTGAACAAAGCAAGATTAAATACTATTCACTAGGGACCCAAAACCAAGAGGCATAAAGTTTAATTTTAGATTATAACAATGACTATCTAAAAAGCTACTTTTGTTAAAAGTACCAGAACATAGTAGATACAGAATAAACTTTTTACATTGTACTTACTAAAAATTTTATTTGGACAAAAGTAAATATAAGTTAATAAGCACATATACTCCTTGTCTTAAAAATATAAAAATAATTTTTAAATAAATTTGGCCTCTGGGCCATGGAGGGTTCTATTTTATCACAAGTATATCGTGTGTTTATTTATGGTGCTCTTACTGTGATCATGTATTGAGTTTTCACAATTTGGTTGGTTATTAAGAGATCAAGTCATTCAAAAAAGACTGAAATTGCAATTGGGCTATGCCACCACCAGGTGGATATAGGTCGTGAGCACATGTGTGTGCGTGTGCCTACATGCTTGTGTGTGTGTGTGTGTGTGTGTGTGTGTGTGTGTGTGTCTATGCGCTAATCCCTTTTAATCCAAGATCTGGTTCAGTGAGAATAAATACCCTTTTCACAGTACCTCCATTCTTCTACAACAGCTAAATGTAAGCATGAATATCTAATACAGGGAAGAAGGAAAATAAAATATAAGCTATATTACAACATTTTTGTCTCATTTTTGTGTGTTGCTTATGTAACTGGTTAATGATAAATAATCTAGGGCCGATCTCTTTTCTAGAGTTTGATTTGTTCAGTTTAATTATTTCTTGGAGTCACAACCTACCTAGGCTGGGGAATGTGTACCTGGCAAAGCAGTGAAGAACTAATAGCACCCACCACCACACCACCCACCACACCTTTCTCTGGCTACTTGTGCTTCTCATCACTCACTTGGCTTTCCATGAAAGGCTTTCCATGTGTGAGAGGACGAGGAGGGTTGGGAGGATCCCAGTAGCTCTCTTAGCTTTCTGCTCCTGGTTTCCAAGATTTTTATTCTATAAAAAAGAAGGCAGAGAAGAAGATAAAAGAGCCTAGTATAATTTTTAACGACCAAAAAAAAAAACCTTTCAGTTCACTTTAAAAATTTTAGTATACTAAATAACTTCTCTGTCACACTCTGAGTTAGGCATTAGGATACAGTAGTGAACCAGACACTGCCTATATCCTAATGGGAGATTCAACAAATGAGAAAACAGAGTATTAGATAGATAGATAGATAGAGTAGAAGTAACTAAGCAAATGTGATTAGGGAACCAATTCCCCCCCAACTTTTGAAAAGTTTAGAGCTGGGGAAAATTGAAAATCCAGTTCCATGACTGCCTGTATTCACTTCACCTATATCTACCAATCACCAGCTATCAATCTGCAACATTGCTTTGTCTTTCCAAGTGTAGAGGGTTTTGTTTTTCTGAGCCATTTGAAAGCAAGTTGGAGATACCATAAAAAAGCATTTAATACAACTAACCTACTGGAGATCATAGCTTAGCCTAGCCCCGTGGTCGGCAAACTGGCTCGTGAGCCACATGGGGCTCTTTGGCCCCTTGAGTGTGGCTCTTCCACAAAATACTATGGCCTGGGTGAGTCTATTATGAAGAAGTGGCGTTAGAATTTCAAGTTTAAAAAAACTGGCTCTCAAAAGAAATTTCAATCATTGTACTGTTGATATTTATTTGGCTCTGTTGACTAATGAGTTTGCCGACCACTGGCCTAGCCTGCGTTAACCAGGTGCAGAACACAATATTCGAATTACTACCGTCAACACAGTATACTGTAGGGCAGGGATTTTCAAACTTCTTAAAAAATCTCATGGCACACTTAAACTAATTATTAAAATTCTGCAGCACACTGAAAATTACCTATATTTGCTGATCCAACAAAAAATAGGTGTAATTTTGATCCATTCTCATCCGACAGCGATTGTGTTGGCTTCTGTCCTTAATTTTATTTGACAACCTAAGGCAGTGTCACTTTCCCGAACTTCTCTCATGATGAGAATCACCTGGTGGAGTTGTTAAAAATACAGATTCCCGAATCCCAACTAAGAATGGCTAAACTAGAATTTTTGGGAACATGTAGTAGGTAAAATTGTATACTTAACTAGTGCTCTAAGCTTACAAAAAGTATACAATTTTACCTACATGTTCCCCAAAATTTTAGTGCTGAGCACTTCTTAGTTGGGATTTGGGAATCTGTATTTTAACAACCCCACCAGGTGATCCTCATCATGAGAGAAGTTCGGGAAACACTGAGAGGGAAAAGAGGTCAGTGCCCCTGACTGAACAGTCGGGTATTGCATGTCTTAAAAGTTACTGTGGCGCACTGGCTGGAAGGCGCTGCTGGAGAAATGCAGCTGTTTTCCTGGTGATGGCGTGGCGGACCGCCCAGCACAGGACAGCCTATGCTACTGAGCGGCACCTGCGGAAAAAGATCAAAATTCGTACGTCCAAGCACAGTTTCTACTGAACTGGCATCACTTTCACACCTTCGTAAAGTCAAACGATGGTGAATCAAACTACGGTAAGCCAGGGACTGTCTGTACTGCAAAATTAATATTCTTGCCTCTTCCTTGGTTCTGCCTTTGTCCTTACCCACTCTCCAACCCATTTCCTCTCTGCCCCTTAGGTCAGGGGCCACCTTTTCTCTCCTTACTATCTCCAGGCCGGTAAGTTCTGTTCTCTCAACACACATTTACTCAATTGAACTCACTAAAACGACGACTTCTTTCAATTCCTAGGTGGAGTGAATCCTGTTCTCTCAACACCCATTTACTCAGTTGAACTCACTAGGACTACCCTGTTTCCCCGAACATAAGACAGTGTCTTATATTAATTTTTGCTCCCAAAGATGCGCTAGATCTTATTTTTCTGGGGATGTATTATGTTTCCATGAAGTAGGTCTTATTTTCGGAGGATGTCTTAACTTTCGGGGAAACACGGGTGGTATTTCCGTTTGTAAATAAAAGCAGACCATGCCAAAACCGGTTTGGCGCAGTGGTAGAGCGTAGGTCTGCAGACTGAAAGGTCCCGGGTTCGATTCCGGTCAAGGGCATGTACATTGGTTGCGGGCACATCCCCAGTAGTGGGTGTGCAAGAGGCGGCTGGTCGATGTTTCTCTCTCATCCACGTTTCTAGCTCTCTATCTCTCTCCCTTCCTCTCTGTAAAAATATCAATAAAACATATATTAAAAAAAAGCAGATCATGCCGGAAGATGCTGCTTTGCTTTGCTCAGACTCCTCAGCCATCCTCACCCTCAGCCCCTCTCCCAAGCCTGGTGATCTTCAGGAGATGGGGGGCGTGCATTCTTCACTGGCAGGAACAGAAGACCCAGAGGGAAGAAGGGTCAAGGAGGCTTTTGATAGTCTAACTTCCACCCAAAGCTATTTCTCCTCCCCCCTAACCCCCCGTCTGCTCAACTTCCTGAAACTCAAGTCTTTTTCTTCACTTTTCCCTATTGTTCATTATCCCATCAACAACGGTGGCGGTGTGGGGTTACTGATAGTTGCAAATCCACCCACTCAGCAAATGGGCTGGGAAGCAGGACTTGAGAAGGCCTTGTTCTGGGAGTCTTGGAGAAGGGAGCGTGAAAGCCCCGCACTTCGATGCAATTATATGCAGGTACCAGCTCTCCCACTGTCTGGAGGGCAATCCTCCAGCCCAGCTCACTTCTAGCCCTCCAGAAGCCTGCTGTCGGGACTCTGAATGCCTCCCCAGAGCTCCCCGCAGCTCATTGGAGGAGCTGAGTTTGAATTACGCAGCTTTTGGCAGCAAACTCCCTCTACACACCCACCAAGGGGCGTGTTCCTGACAGAGCTGCCAAGAGGAGGAGCACCAGACTTTCACCTGCGGCTCCGGCTCCCTCTGTACTTTGGGCCTTGAAGAAAAAGAAAAAAGAAAAGAAAAAGAATCCCTGTATTTTGCGCCCTGGAGCAAAAGGAAAAGGAAAAAAGAGAAGAAGAAGAATCCCCCTAGCCAAGATTTCTCCTTGAATCTCACGCTTAAAGATGACCTTGAGCCTCCAGTGTAAAGGCAGCCTAGGACTCCCGCACCCCCGGGGAAAGAGAGCCTTACCTGGGGCGGGGCGGGGAGAGGCCGGGACCGGCCGGGTGGTGGAGGCGGGCGGCCCCGGGCGGGGCGGGGGAGGGATGGGGCGGCACCAAGGGCGGATCTGGGAGCTGCCCGCCCCGCCTCCTGGAGGTCCCCGCTGGGCAATCGGCACTGGGAACCCGGGACTATGGGGAAGCTGATGGTGCTGACCCTGCTCGGGGTGGGCCTGGCCCTGCTCGGGGAGAGGTTTGTGGCGCTCAGGTGAGTTGACACCTTGGCTGTCTTTCCTCCTCCAAGTCAAGCCAGGGCTGCCCGCTGCCGGCTTCCGAGCCGGGAGGAACTGACAGTGTGGGTGACCTCTCCCCTCGGTGGCACCCAGCAAACGGATGTGGAGAGTGAGCCAAGTTCTTGCTTTTTCTAAGATAGATTAGGTCAGGAATGCCCCCCATATATATTTTCTGAAAGCCACCAGGCCAAACCCTCCTTCCAAATGGCTCTAGGCATTGGAGTAGGGAAGACCTAGGGGGTGGGGAAGGGGCAGGGGAGAGGAGGGAGGAGAATGGGAGATATCTGTAATACTATCAACAATGAAAATACATTCAGAAAAAAATAAAAATAAATAAAAACTCTGCGGGAAGGGCTGGCTTGGAGAGAAGGGACAGGCCACCAGGTGGGTGTTGGTGGCAGGCTCTGCCATGGCCCAGGGGCTGTTAAACATTGAGGAGGGCTGGGTTGCTCAACTCATCCCGGACTAAGAGCTATTCAGACAGGAGGGGGAGGGGAGGGAGATGAGCTGAAGTTGGCAGATGTTCACTGGCATTTCGTAGGTATCTGACCTTTGGAAGTGGAAGGTGCTAGTGGTGATAGAACTATCTCAGGAAGAGTCAATACTGGGCTCAGAAGAAATGTTGGGTGACGCTACACATTTCCGAGCAGATCTGGAAGCTCTGTTTGTCTTCAGTTGTCTTCGGGGAGCTTTTATTTATTTCTCTAAGTAGAAGCTGGGATCTCTTGAGGAGGCCGATGCCCTTTGGTAATACCTTCTAGTTCAGCTTGAGTGTGTTCATTGTAACACTGCTCCCAGCTCACCGAGTGAGAGACTCCTGAAAACCAGTATTACTATAGAATAGACCTGAGGTGTATTTTTTTAAAAAGTGACAGTGAGGTGAGTCTGTGTGTAGAGTCTTCCTGAATGCTGTTTAGTAAAAATTTAAACTTACCCCTGGTATTGAAAAGAAAGTTTCACTATGGAAACAAGAAAACTGTACTGAAAAATAATATGGCCAGTTGTTTAGATTTTGGTCATTTGGATAAGTTGCAAAGTAAGTCAGCATAAAAATTTTAAAATAATGACGTTAAGGCAAAGGCTGCAGGGCTCAGTTAATTAGGGGAGGGTTGAATGTGGGGAAATCAGTTTGAGAGAGGGAGGTGGGTTAAAAGGCAAAGACATCGTGAATTAAGGGCAGCCAAAGTGCAGATTTATAATAAGACACTGCTTTATCAAATTAAATACTACAACTTGTACATTTAAATCGATAATGCTGTGCAGTTACGCATACTATGAAATATTATCAAAGTGTTGTCCGTGTACAATTGCATTTTAGTCTTCCAACAATAATTGGGTGAGGGTAACTGACACAGGCATTTTACCCACATCCTGTCCCTGTTGTGTAAATAAATATAAATAAAAGGAGCTGCCTACTTACTTGTTATGTTACTCATCATATGCAAGAGAGATCATGAACATAAAGGTAATTAAAAACCACGTGTAGACCTCCATTTTGGAAGCCCCACATTGACCCCCGTGTTTTTTATCTTCCACAGAGAGAGGATCAATGCACACCGAGAGGTGAAGCCAGTGGAGCCTCAGAACTGCCGCCTCATTGAGGGAATTGGTATGTAGGCGACAGTACCAGGAGGGCGGCACAGTGTCTTGGTCACCTTCCAGCTGAAAGAGGCTGCCAACTGACTTAACCTCCTGCCACTCCTTAGACCTCCCACTTTACCCAAGCTGACTCACCCCAGCTCTTCAAGGGGTCTCTTTAATGTCAAAACCAGTAGCTCTTTCTTTTTTAATATATTTTATTGATTTTCCACAGAGAGGAAGAGAGAGGGATAGAGAGCTAGAAACGTCAATGAGAGAGAAACATTGACCAGCTGCCTCCTGCACACCCCCTACTGGGGATGTGCCCGCAACCAACGTACATGCCCTTGACCAGAATCAAACCTGGGACCCTTCAGTCCACAGGCCAACTCTCTATCCACTGAGCCAAACCGGTCTCAGCCAGTAGCTCTTTCTTAGTTCTCTTTCTTGCTGATGTCTCTCTGTCATTTGAAGGATGTCATTGCCCCATACCTTGCCAAACTCTCCTCCTGTCCCTTCTGTGATATTTCGCTCCCCTCTCTGTCTTCTTTTGTTGCCCATCTTCTCTTTGTTTCTTCTTTCCTCTCCTTGATATTTCTGGCTTCATTGTCACTTCCTTCAAAATGTACCAAGAAGAATATCCCTTAGCCCTTATCCTTCTAGACTCACAGTCTACAGAGATGTCTTCACCTCAGAGGGAAGGCAGGGGAGGGCGGGTGGGAAGAAATCAACCAATGAACTTGTATGCCTATATGCATAACACATGGACATGGACAATGGGGTGGAGAGGGCCTAGGGCAGGGGTGGGCAAACTTTTTGACTCGAGGGCCACAATGGGTTCTTAAACTGGACCGGAGGGCCGGAACAAAAGCAACCTGACCATGCTGGCACTCTCATCTTGGGCTGCTGGTGAAGGAGCGGAGGGGAGAGCAAGAGAACCCTCTGCTCTTTCGGCTCTGCGGGCCGGAGAGAACAACCGAAAGGGCCGGATCCAGCCCGCGGGCCGTAGTTTGCCCACGGCTGGCCTAGGGGGTTGAGGGTGGGGAAAAGTGGGCTGGAAGAGGTTAATAGAGGAGAAAAGGAGGACCTATATAGTGCTTTCAACAATAATGATTAATAAATCAATAAGATACTTGAAAATCCATAGCTGGATCCCAAACCTCTCAAACGGCAGGCCTTCTTTTCCAGTCTGAAATTAACTTGATTCTACTAAACATTTCTAGTGTATTCTCCCTTAAATCCCCACCAGCTCCTTCTAGATAACCTCCACCCTTAGACCTGCCTGCACGACGCCCCCATGCTCAAAGAGACGCGTTTCACAATCCAGGAAGCGTTGTTTTCCTTTGTGCCTCATAGTCCGCCTGACGCTTGCAGAAGCGTCCCCACACAGGGCTCAGCTCACCTGCCAGTGCCTGCTGAGACCGCTTATTTTGGGCTCTGGGCCTCCAATTTCCCGACACTTCTACTCGAAAAGAAAAGTTCCGTTAGATTCTGTTCACTGTCCTGAGCATGAGTGTTTGTCACTCTCTCACCTTTGCTCATGCAATTCCCTTCACTGATTTCTTCATCTCTGCTTGCTGAAACCAGCCGCAGATGTCCCTCCTCCCTCTACAGTCTCACAGCACTCTGAAAGTCTGGGTCGCTTATGACACCTGTCACATGCTTTATTTTATAACTAGCACTGTTTTCTCTTTCTCTCAGTATCAGATTGCAAACTCCCTAGGGTCAAGGACTCTGCCTTATTTATCAATATGGGACAGGATGACAGCATAGTTTATTGTGATAAGAGTTTGTAAGATAAGATATACAAAATCAGAAAGAATACTGATTTTTAAAAAAAATATATTTTATTGATATTTCACAGAGAAGAAGGGAGAGAAATAGAGAGCTAGAAATGTCGATGAGAGAGAAACACCGACCAGCTGCCTCTTGCACACCCCCCACCGGGGATGTGCCCGCAACCAATGTACATGCCCTTGACCGGAATCAAACCCAGGACCTTTCAGTCCGCAGACCGACACTCTACCACTGAGCCAAACCGGTTTCGGCACAACAGGCATCTTTAAGAGACTGGACAGTTTTTACTGTGATTCCCAACCTGAACCAAAGTCAGGTGCCCATGTAAGACACGGAAGTGGCAGAATTGTCTAAATCAGCAATTTTTAACCAGTGTGCCACAAGAATTTTTAAAGCATGCAATATTTGAGATCAGGGTCCCTGACCTCTTTTCCCTTAGATCAGTGGTCGGCAAACCAAGGCTCGTGAGCCACATGCCGCTCTTTGGCCTGTTGAGTGTGGCTCTTCCACAAAATACCATGGCCTGGGCTAGCCTATTTTGAAGAAGTGGCGTTAGAAGACATTTAAGTTTTAAAAATTTGGCTCCCCAAAGAAATTTTGATCCTTGAGTTTGCAGACCACTGCCTTAGAGCAGTGGTTCTCAATCTTTCTAATGCCGCGACCCTTTAATACAGTTCCTTCTGTTGTGGTGACCCCCAACTATAAAATTATTCCCGTTGCTACTTCGTAACTGTAATTTTGCTACTGTTATGAATCTTAATGTAAATATCTGTGTTTTCCGATGGTCTTAGGTGACCCTGCTAGGTTGAAAGCTAGGCAGGGTGCTGCTGGCTAAGAAAAGTGGAACCTGCTATGGAGGGATATGGCATTTTCCCCCTTCTATCCCAGCCAACTTCCTTTAAACTATTCTCTTCAAAATATTTGCATAATCAGTATGTTGACTTATGTCTTACAACATTAGCTGTAGTTTCATCTCTTAAAGATAGATGCCTTGTTGCCATTCCTTCCCAGGTCTTGCGTCTTCCCCAGGACACTGCCAGGCAGGGGGGTGAGGGTCCCTGTTATTTAAAAACCCCACATATTCTCATTCCTCCTCTATCAGAGTCCCTTGCAGGAGCTCAGATTTTGAAAATGAAAATCAGGAAGGAGTTGGTCTTCAGTTCTTTCTGCTTTCTAGCCGTGGCAATAACCTCTCTTCCAGCCCACTTTCGCCCCACCCTCAACCCCCTAGGCCCTCACCACCCCATTGTCCATGTCCATGTGTTATGCATATATGCATACAAGTTCATTGGTTGATTTCTTCCCACCCACCCTACCCTGCTGTCTCGACCCGCAGGTTGAGAACCGCTAGCAGGGTCGCCTAAGGCCATCGGAAAACACAGATATTTACATTACGATTCATAACAGTAGCAAAATTACAGTTATGAAGTAGCAACGGAAGTAATTTTATGGTAGGGGGTCACCACAATATGAGGAACTGAATTAAAGGGTCTCGGCATTAGAAAGGTTGAGAACCTCTGCCTTAGATTTAGATTGTCAAATAAAAAAATGGCAACAGTCAACACAACAATAGCTGTCCAGTACAAATGAATCAAAATGATACCTACTTTTTTGTTAGAATGATAAAAATATAATGTTTGGGTGTGCCACAGAATTTTAGTATTTAGTTTATGTGTGCCTGGAGAAGAAAATGGTTGAAAATCCCTGGATTAGCTCTAGCTGGATTGGCTTAGTGGATAGAGTGTTGGAACTGCAGACAGAAGGGGTTGATTTCAGTCAAGGGCACATGCCGGGTTGTGGGCCTGATCCCCAATAGGGGGCATGCAGGAAGCAGCTAATCAATGATTCTATCTTATCATTGATATTTATATTCTTCTCTCTTCCTCTCTGAAATCAATAAAAATATATATTTTTAAAAGAGAAAATTACTGGGTTAAATGATATCTAGGTCTACTCTCAGATTATGTAACTCAAACAGATTTGAGAAGTTGAAACTACAGCTAATGTTGTAAGACTTAAGTCAACATACTAATTATCCAAATATTTGGAAGAGAATGGTTTAAAGAAAATAGGCTGGGATAGAAGGGAACATATGCCATATTACTCCACAGCAGGTTCCACTTGTTTTTTTAGCTGGCTGTGAGAACCTATGTTCCAAAATGTGACATGATTATAGGATTAATGGGTAGTCCTGCTTTAGCATAATCTTTTCTAAGGATGCCTTAGGGCCTCCTCTTTCTACTTTGTGTGACATCTTTATAGTTTCTCCTTAGTAGCTTGAAAGTAGCCAGACTTCTTACATTTAGGTTCAGGGCTCCCAAGATTCATGGAAGGGGGAGAGGGAGAGGGGAGGGAGGGAGGAAGGGAGGGAGGGAGGGAGAGAGAGAGAGAGAGAACACTAGCAAAAGCTATAGCTGTGACTTCAAATTTGTATGCCAGTCCTATTGCATCACTTCCACTTCATTCTATTTGCCAAAGGTCTACCCAGGTTCAAGTGAACAGAATATAGACTTTACCTCTTGATGGGAAAGTATGAACATCACATTTTAAAAAGAGCACATGGGCTTGATACATACTGATTCTACCATATTTGTAACATACATTTTGCCACACTAGATAACCAATGCCTTCACTCTCAGTCCTGCCTGCTTGGGCCATATATCCTGTGGTTCTGTCTCTCTCCTAGGAGACATGCAAGCCCCTTTCCATCCTGGTCTCAGTCATAAGTTACTGGTTGTATGCTTCTTCCCAGAGAAAAATGCTCAGGACCAGCTCTTAGTGGAAAGAGTTCTGACCAAATTCTTTTACATTCATTTGCATTTAATAGTCCATCTTAAGACATATTGCTTTTATAAAAGAGAGAAATCACTCAAAAATTTCCCATATGATTAGATAATAGTAGAATTTTTAAGCCTATAACACATTGGAAGACGAGAAATGCTTGGGAGAGAGGCCTTCAAAATGATGGCTTTCTGAATGTTATCGCTTGGTCTGTAGACCAAGTTTTCTGTGGGGAGTAAAGCTGAATCTCTCAGCTAGATGTTATTATTTGAAGAGTAAATCTAGGATATCAATTTATTTTACAGTTATTTGCTTTTTCCTCCTGAGATGGAATTCTAAGAAAAAAAAAATGTGTATTGGAGTCTGACTCAGGTTTCATTGTAGAGTAGCCTGCCTGTGGGATTCTTGAAAGTTAATATAGTTTCCCAAGTAAATAGCTGCAAAAAGTCAATGGAGTTTCCAAAAGAAATTTAAAGTTTTGACTGCGAGATTAATCTTTTAAGCTTTCAAACACGCATCTTCCTGATCCTCTACTTCTTTTGCAGAAAATGGCTCCGAAGATATTGATATACTTCCTAGTGGGCTCGCTTTTATCTCCAGTGTGAGTATCTTCCATACCCCCTCGGATACTCATGCCGATAACTGCATAGACAGCACATTAGTGTTGCCGACTATAGCTGCCAGATGGACCCCTACACACTCACCCCACCTGCGGGTAAACCACACAACTCAAAAAGCCAAACCAGGATTCTGGAGAGCTAATCAGGACACCATAGGAATGCTCAGGCCTGCTCCCTGTGGGCAGTTTCATATTCAGTGGGGACTCAATAAATGTGTAATGATTTTTGTTCAGCTTCTAAACTAATCTCCAGATCTGTCCCTCAGCTTTGAGTGGTCACCTTCTCAGTAACTAGTCTTCCTCACATCATGCTTGCCTGTAGTTGGAGCTCAGTAAATGTTTGTAGATTGAATGGTAACCATGTTACTCAATTCAAAACCTTAAGCACTTTCTGCCTCAGGTTCCTTATCATTCTTTTCAGCCCTTTAGAGAGAGGTAGAGAAAAGCGTGCATTTTATTCCCATTACACCCTTCACAGCTTGGGATGATCAGGAAACTGTAAGGAACTGAAGATAGTGAACACTGTCATAAATTTGTTAAGTCAATTGCAATTTGGAATGGCATGGAATATGTTGAAAGAGATTTACTGACTACAATTTAAATGTAAATTCTGATTTATGGAATTGCAAGTTCTAATGTTCCGTTTTAGCCAAGAAAATACTACCAAATAAAATGAACTTTAAATCTATATCATTTTGGCCGATAAAAGGTGGGCACATATAATAATCCTTCACGGTTTGTACTTCTAAATTCTTATATATGCCACATATCGTTAAGGTCTCATTTTTATTTTAAACTGCTTGTGGTGGTGATATGTGTCGGGGGTGGGCAAGTGGGGGGGATTTTATTTCTTTAGTTTTCCTTTAAAACCAAAGATAAAACAAAGCTGTCTAGAAAATCTTTTTCTTTGTTGAACTAAATGTTGTATGGCCAATTTAGATTTTTCAATGTTATGCCAAATAGATCTTTCAAAATGATTATTGTATAGCTAGGAGATTCCTTTGCTGTTAGGAAATAATATTTGCAGTTCCTACAGTATGCTTTTTCTATTTTCATTGGAACTGAATTATTGCTATATAGACAACAGAGGTTTTCATCTCAAATAATGCCATGAGAAACATTAACCCGAAAGTTTTAAACAATGGAGGTCTTTTTGTAAACTAACAAACAACTCATACTTATAGGCTAAGGGGGATGTTTGTTGCTTATTTTTAATCTTTATGACTTTAATAAAGATTATTCAAGTCCTTAATTTTGCCTGTCACCTTTCCTTGCCATTCTAGAACATGATTGGAAGCTGCTGATTTCAAGGGTAATTGTGTACGCTAGATCTTTTTAGTCTACCTGCTTCCTTACCTTGGCCCTTGGCATGCTTCTCTTTGCCCACAAGGTTACTCCCCTCTTTACACATGTCACTAATTTTTAGTTCTTTGTGAGGTTTCGCTGTAGTGGCACCTCAGTTCCCGAGGGAACTCTTTCCTAACGCTCTCTTGCTGGGTGAGGCCCTCTTCTCTGGTGCTTTGGATCCCCTGTGCTTAGACCCTTACATTCAATACCATATCTAATGAGCTTGCTTGATGCTGTCTCCCTAGATTTCAAGTTCCTCCAGGCCAGGACTTTGGAGTGTTCAGGACCATGCTCAGCACCTAACACACTACCTGGCATACACAGGTGCTTGAATATTTACTGAATGGCATGTGCTCATAAATGAGGCCAGTAGAGGATTTCAATGCCTGTCCACACATACCTGTAGTATGTTGGGGAAAATAAGATGCCTGCATCTCCAGGTGATTTTCACCATTTTCAGTGGTGAATGATATAAAAACAATTGCTCGTAGTCAACTGTCACAAATTCACACCCAATTGCCTTTTACAGAAAATCGAGTGAATGAGAAGTCATTTTATCAGAGGTGTTTCACTCATCATGACATGTAATCTAGGCCAAGTTGTTTGCAATGCTTCACCCTTCATCTCTAGAACAGCAAGACGTACTAGTTAGCAATGCCCTCACTCCCCCAAGCTACCATGGTACTTGCTGTGATCTTCTGCCCTGACCGTCTTCCTGGGCAATATTCTCTACCTTTCTTTATGGTGTTGGTAACGAGGCTGTTTAATTAACCATCTGAGTAATCTAAACAATTGGCTTCCCTGGGCTTAATTTTCCCAGGTAAAAAGGAAAGGATTATATGTTTCTGACATCTTTCCCCCTCAATGGTGCCATTATCTAAGCTATTGGACTGGATGACAAATTGACTAAAAGAATAGACTTAAAGACTGGATTTTATGGCCTGATATTTGAGAGAACAGTGATTCCTTTTTTAAAAAAAAGAATAATAGATATGAATGAGCAGCAGGATTTGAGGAGAGAATGTTTATATTGGTTTTGACAATTTGATTATGGGCTGTGCTTAGGAAGAAGTTGGGAATGCAAGCTAGAACTCCAGAGAGAGAGATTCCCGTTAAATGTGTAGATTTGAAAATCAGATAGAAGAAATATCTGAAATGCTATGACTGAGATATGCAAGGAAAGAGTATAGAGCAAGAAGGAAAGAGGGATGGATGAGGAAAGAAGGAGGAAGAGACAGGAAGAGAAGCAGGACTTACATTAGCAAATTCTTCTCCTCCCCCTCCTCTTCCTCATCCTATTCCTCCTCCACTTCCTTTTTCAAAGGGATATACGATAGTGTCAAATACCACAGAGATATAAGCAAGAGAAAGTACAGGGGTTTTCACATGGGATATTTTGGAGGCCATTGATATGACCTTTATAGAGGCATTTCTATAAACTACTGATTTCTGAAAGTTTGAACAAATCAAATCTGGTAACAAGATCAAGTGATGTTTCCAAGAAATTTGACAGTGAAGGGAAGACAACATAAATGCATGCTTGAAGAAGTAGTAAAGTTAGGGGACCATTGGTTTTGAGGAATGAGAAACGAGCAATTTTTCAAGCAAAAGAATGGGATATCAGTAAAAAAATAAATAAGAAAGAGAGGATGTACTTTCTGAAGACAGGGCCTAGAGAACAAGAAATCAAATAAACAGGTGGTGGAGTTAACAGGAGAAGGCAGACTTGTGCAGCCACTGTAGAAAACAGTATGGAGACTTTTCAAAAATAAAAAAATAAAAAATAGAACTGCCATTTGATCCAGCGATCCCACTTCTGGGAATATATCCTAAGAATCCAGAAATACCAATCAGAAAGAATATATGCACCATGGTCATAGCAGCATTATTTACAATAACTAAGATTTGAAAACAGCCCAAGTGACCATCAATAGATAAGTAGATAAAAAAAGGTGTGGTACATTTACACAATGGAAGACCCTCTGCTATAAAAAAGAATGATTTCTGCCCTAGCTGGTTTGGCTCAGTGGATAGAGCATTGGCCTATGGACTGAAGGGTCCTAGGTTCAATACTGGTCAAGGGCACATGCTCAGGTTGTGGGCTCATCCCCAGTAGGGGTTGTGCAGGAGGCAGCCAATCAATGATTCTCATCATTGATGTTTCTATCTCTCTCCCTCTCTCTTTCTGAAATTATATATATATATATATATATATATATATATATATATATATATATTTTTTTTTTTTTTTTTTTAAGAGAATGATTTCTTACCCTTTGTGATAGCATGGATGGATCTGGAGAGTAAGTGAAATAAGCCAATCAGAGGAAGAAAAATATCATGTGATCTCACTTATATGTGGCATCTAATGAACAAAATAAACTGAAGACTAAAATAGATCATAGGCATGGAACAGAATAACAGATCTCAGAGGAAAGGGGGGTTGAGAGGAGGGGAAGCAATTAATGATTACATAACCCATGGACACAGAAAAGGCCAGGGAAGGGCAGGGGTTGGATGGAAGTGGGGACTTCTATACTACTGTCAACTATATACATATGACCAAGACTAAGCTACAGAGGATTCATTAACTGAGCAAAAAGACAGGCTTGAGGATGAGCTTTCAGTCCTCTGAGTTCCAATCTGGGTCTGTTTCCAGGAAGATGGATAGGAGAATCAAGAAATCCCACCTTACTTCCCTCTTTAATATCTTCCTTTCTTCTCCCCTGAAGTAGTTCCTTGCCTACAGTCTATAAATACAGAAAGAAGAAAGGAGAACATCTTCAGACATTGGGTTAGTGCCCTCCTTTTGGAAGGAAAGTGGACATCACAGCACAGAACTGCTACATATGCATGCCTCAGATCCCTCTCTCCCAGGCGTCTGGTCCTGGTGACAGTTTCTGACAGGCTGATAAAGAGGGTGCTGTTGGCCCCCATACAGGTGTCTTGAACATCAACATTTAAAACGAATGTGGCATGTTGCTGAAAAATTACCACATAAGCAAATAAATGGCTTTTTATTTAACTCCTGAAAATACCATACATAGAAAGACATTCTTAACCATCTGGAACTTATTTTGAGGAAATTAAAGTTCAACTCTGTCAATTCTGTCAAGAGGGAGAAAAGAAGAGAATTGATAAAATTAAAGAAACATTGAGGCGGAAAGCAAGGAGTCAGAGGAAATTCGTGTTGGATGGCATATTTGTTTGATTTTCCCACCAGAGAAATAGGAGGTAAAGTTACTCGTTGAGAATACTGGTAAAGAGGAAAATAAAGAAATAAATTTAGGATAAACACTTGGAGATGTGCAATAGATTAGCTATTAGAATGAACAAAAAGGCTGATAAACATCATTGGATGTATGATTAAAGTTGGGATGATAACTTTGCATCTAAGTTTTTTCTCCTGATTTAGACTAGCCTTGTGGACCAGGGCAAAGGGGGATGGTAGGGGATTTGATAAGGAGGCAGCAAGCAAAGGGTGTGGCTTCCTTAGGAGCAAGCTGTTGATTGATGATAACAGATGTGAGGTCTGGAAAGTTGTAGCTCAGCTTGCCGCTCTCTCCTCCAGGTGTGGTGCCTTAAGGAGGATGTAAGAGGGCAGAGCACCTCCTCTGACGTGCTTCAGTGTTGCCTGCAGGAGAGCCAGCTCTCCAGTAAGGTTTAGGCATAGAAGGATTATTCTAAGAAAAGCTTGAAGGTTAGATTCACTCCCCCAGGGGTGAAGGGCCAAAATTAGTGTTATTGTAAGTAAGTGTGTGTGTATGAGTGTGTGAAAGAGAGAGAGTGAGAGAGAGAGAGAATGTGTGTGTGTGAGTTTATAAGGAAAGGGCAAAGAAGAGAGAGAGAAGGAAGAGTAGGAAAGAGAAAATTTAAGTTGAGTATAAGTGGAAAAACGAGGGTATAAGAAAGGATATAGGGTTGATGATAGGAAGTTTGATATTATCAGAGTGATGGGGGAGGAATGTGGGGAGGAAGATGCAACTTGTATAGAATAAGTCAACCCCAAGATTTGATACAATGATCAGGGATACAGCAAAGGCCCAAACATTTGGGATGCCTATGTCTATAAATACCTGGTCCTCCAATACACAGGGCCACTCTCCAAGAACTTCTTGCATTACTTAGAAAAAAGATTCCTATTCGAATTTTCAGACATATCTATAAGAACAAAATTGGTCAGAAATAGTCAATTCTTTGAGGCTAGTTCCCCAAAGTTAACTCTTGGCTAATTTTACTATGAAATGTAATGGACGTCAGGATGAAAGCAATACAATGAAACTACACACCCCTTCTCTCCACTTTGATAAAGTTCAATTATAGAATATCAGGATTGGATAGAGTCTTAGATATCATACATTTTAACATCCTCATTTTCTAAAAGAGGAACCTGAGGCACAGACAAGCAAGGGACCCACACAAAGTAACACAGCCTCTCATCTCTTGCATGGTACTTTTTGTCTAAACCCTTTCTTTCTTTATTAAAAACTGACTTTGGATTCTTCCATTCCCAGTGGTTTAGATGACATTGCTAATCCCTCAGATCAGATAACGGCAACAGCTGACAGATAAAAATGTCCCAGAAATATAAAAGAAGTTTAGAGTTTTTAACATCTTTGTTAGACTTTGAGATTTTAATTTCCCTATGAAAACATTGTTTTGATATGTATATGTGTACATACTTATTCTCTATTTTTTAAAGGGATTAAAATATCCTGGCATGCCAAACTTTGCACCAGATGAGCCAGGACAAATCTTCATGATGGATCTGAATGAGCAGAACTCAAGGGTCCAGGCACTGACAATCAGTGATGGTTTTGACAAAGCATCATTCAATCCACATGGGATCAGTACTTTCATTGACAAAGGTAAAGCTTGAATGCTTAGGAATAAGGGGGAGAATGAGGGAAATGTCAAGGGAATTATATCTCAAAAAAGCTGTTATAAAAACAAAACATACATATTAATACATTGTTTATGCTTTAAAACAATTTCAAATATTATTTTTTATTTGTTGATAGTTCCTAATTCCAAATTAATTTAGTTTTTAAATGCCTGTGGGTCCATAGAACATGTAGAAAATAAGAACAGTGAATCTATATATTTTTAAAAATATATATTTTATTGATATTTTACAGAGAGGAAGGGAGAGAGATAGAGAGCTAGAAACGTCGATGAGAGAGAAACATCGACCAGCTGCCTCTTGTACATCCCCCACTGGGGATGTGCCCGCAACCAAGGTACATGCCCTTGACCGAAATCGAACCTGGGACCTTTTAGTCCACAGGCCGATGCTCTACCATTGAGCCAAACCGGTTTCGGCTACAGTGAATCTATAAAGCACCATAACCCTAATGGTTACTACTACATAAAGGGAAGACCAAATGGAAGGATTACAATTCAGAATGTTTAAAAGAAATGGTGCTTTAGTTCTTCCAAATACCTAATGGAACTACAATGTATTATTAAGTATAAATTTGGTGGACTGACTTAATGATTCATAATTATTTCCATCCACTTATCCAATAAGTTTGGTCTGCACCAACATACTTGTTCAAGTTTAAAAAATGGGTATCCTTAAAAATGGTTGAGCCGAAACTAGTTTGGCTCAATGGATGGAGTGTTGGCTTGCAGACTGAAGGGTCATGGGTTTGATTCTGGTCAAGGGCAAGTACCTTGGTTTCAGGCACATCCCCAGTAGGGGGTGTGCAGTAGGCAGCTGGTTAGTGTTTTAGTTTTTACTTATAGTGTTTATTGTAAGTGTGTGTGTGTGTGTGTGTGTGTGTGTGTGTGTGTGTGTATTTGCATTTGCCCACGCCTTATATATCTGCTTGCTTAGCAAGTCCTTCTTTAAAAGGTAACTTATACCTAACCAGTCACATAACAATTTTGTATTGCTTTATAGTTTACAGAGCACTTACGCGTATATGTGATTTATTTAGTCCCCAAATAAAACCCTGTCCCAACCTGAGACTTCTCCTCTCCCTGGGCCATTTAGTGAACTAGTTACGATGCTCTCATTTCCCTCTTACCCGTCTCTCCAAGCTGTCCACCTCTTCCCATCCTCACTGCCGCCATCCCAGTCCAAGCGCCAAGCATGTCTTTCCCATGACTGCACCTTCCCTCTAATGCTACCTCAGTCCATTTCCATATTCAAGAGTTATTTTTTATGCAAATCTGATCATGTCACTCTCTTCTTAAAATGCTCCATGTTGTTCCCATTACTCTGAAGATCAACCCAAAATCTTCCAAATAACCTGGGCTCCTAGGGGCTGGCTACTCCTGCACATTCTGGCATCGGAGTGCTCCCTCCAGCCTCATCAGACACCACTCTCCCCTGACTCTCCTGACCAGTCACATTGGATTTCTTTTAGTTCTATAAAATGCAACATGCCTCAGGGCCTTGGCATCTGCAGTCTCCCTCTTTTTCCCCTCTCCCCCCTCCCCCCAGCCTGGAATATCTTTCCACTACTTCTGGTTTACTCATCCTCATGCATCAGGCCTCAGCTTAAGTGTCACCTTCTTAGGGAACCCTTCCCCCACCTGTTTCAGGGCATGGACCTTATTATATTTCTTTGTGATGTACTTCTTTTAGCATTCATCACTTTTAACATTTAGTGTTTTCTTATCAATGTTAGAAGGTACCAACCTTCTACCCCTCTCCCCCCATTGCTCTATAGTGAGCTCCTGCTAATCTTTGGAGCCAAGCTTACCTGTCACTGTTCAAGATGCCTCAAGATGCCTTCATAGAGGCCTCTAGGAAGGCATCTCCTACTTCCATTTCTTTTATTTACTATTCATTTCTTCCCTGTTTTCCTCTCTAGAATACAATCACCACAAAAGCATGTGTGACTTGTTCATTGCTGGGTTCCCAGAGTCTAGAACCAGTCTGCTGCTCTAGAACACGTGTTAAGTGAATAAATGAATGAACCCTATGGCACAGGCAGTTCAGATATGAATGTCCAGTTTTATAGATGGAGAAATGGAGTTTAGAGAAATGCAGTGAAGTATGGCTTCACTTCTGCCACGAGTAAATGGTAGTTTCAGAAGTGAAACACCAGGGAGCCGTACTTCTAATCCTATGTTCTTTGTTTGAGTGAAATTAGGGCTTCAAGCTCTACTTAAATAATAATACAAAGTCACCACTTTTATTTTGCCTGACATGAAACTAGACATAATGCTTCACTGGAGAAGTTGTAATGAGTAGTCATATTAATCTGGAGCTATTTTATTTCATGGAATAGTTTTGGAGGAGGAGGTTTCTTTGTGGGGGATGGAGAGTGAAGGTGGGGAGGGGAGAGTGAGCATTAGTTTAAGGTTTTTATTTCCTCAAATGGGATCAGTTTTCAGATTAACCCTTAGGCATTTAATCAGGATTTCAGAAGCTCAGTATATTATGATTGACATCTTATTTTATTAGTCACCTCCCTTAATTATGCATTTAATTTATAAGGCAAAAGCATCACACAGATATTGGAATGGAATGAGAAGACAAAGAAGCAATTATTCTCACCAAGTATTGCTTACATGGACAGAGGGGCCCAGGGAGGCCTAAAGAAGGGTAGGGCCTGGGCAGCTCACATATTGTTCATGCCGTGTTTGGCGGGAGTGTCTGCTGAAGGGCTACATGAGGACTAAAATCCAACTCAGTTCTGCTTGCCAAGCCCCTGACCCCAGACCAGAGCTGGGTCAGACCAAATGAAAGACTCATCTGTGAGGGAGCCCCTTTTCTTAATTTGGGTCAAGGTATTGGTGTGTTTCAGGGGCTATCTCAGGGTCTGTGTTTGCTCCATTATAGGCTCAGGAACCCCATTAAGGGAGGGAATAGGGGAGAGCCCAGTAGGATAATGGGGGCTGCCCTTTCCAAAATCCAGAGCTCATCTGACCTGGAGCTGCTGAGAAGTAGGAAACAGTACTTTGAGAAGTCGGATTACTACCCTCAATCCTGTTCACAGCTGCTCACGGTCCTCTATGAAAGCAGATAGTTGAACACTCTTGAGTCAATACCCGCATTTGTCCACTCTGCTTCCTTGTGCATTCATGTTTACATTCCATGTCCACCAGGCTCACTAAATATTGGTATTGCAGCCTCAGGTGGTTGACTTGCATCAGAAGTTCATTCTCTAGCTGGGAAGCATTGCTTAGTTTAAGATGTTCACACAGCCCTGGCATTTCTGGAACGTGTGTTGCAATGTGGGGAATATCCACCAAAAAGAATTCTCAGCAAAGCTTTGCTTGCGTCCACTTCTCCCGTTGAAGAGCCATGTGGGGAAACCACATCATGCCCATGCACCGCTGTAGTTCTGTACCTCCCTGTTAGAAAGGGGAATGCAGGTGAGGAAGAAGAGACTATGAGGAAACATCAGGGTTTGGCTCTGCCACTTGGTGATGGTAAAATTGCTGACAAATCACTCCCCTTCTGAGTCTCAATTTCTTCAATAAAATAGTGATATTGGCAATTTGTCTGACTTGCCTATCGAGTGGACTGTGGGAATCCAATGCAAGATGGATGAGAAAAACTCTTGGACGTGACCTAGTTGCACACCAAGTCTAATAAAAGTTGCAATAGGAGTAAACTTATGGGAAATTATGCCTTTTCCCACTTAGACGGCACTGTGTACCTTTATGTTGTGAATCATCCCCACATGAAGTCTACTGTGGAGATATTTAAATTTGAGGCACAAGAACGTTCTCTGGTTCACCTGAAAACTATAGAACATGAACTTCTCCAAAGGTATGGATTTAAAGTATTTTGCACTTCTATTTATTTTGCACCTCTGCTGTGTGCTTTGTTTGCGTGTGTTCAGCAGGCTTCCTTAAACTATTGTTCTGCAGCATTGTTTTCTGGAACTTTCTAAAGGTTCCCATGGTGACACTGCCCAGCACCTCACTAGAAATTGCTGTATTAGTATTGAATGTCTTTGTATTTCCCAACTCCTTGAAAGTGTTTTAATCCTATGAAAGTGCTCAATTAGATCCCCAGCTCTAATTCCACAACAATGCAATACTAACTATGAGGTTCTCTTTAAACACCTACACCCATTTTTAGTTATCCTGGTAGGTCATGTCTGAGAGCCACACCCACTGGGGGTTACAACCAACCTCAAGATGGGCTATTCCTTTGTTCAATGAGAGCTTCAAGGTGGAATTTGAAAAAAAAAAAAAAAAGCCTGTGGGCACAGATAAAAACTCACACTTATCAAGCTGCGGTGTTGTGCCAGGCATTGTATAAAAATACTTAATTTAGTTCTCACAACGGCCTTCAATAACAGGCATGAGTAAGCTGACATTTGGTGTTTCAGATTAAAAAATTGCTCATGTTACATAATTTGTAAGTGGCAGACCCAGCGTGTAAACCTAGATCTATCTGAATTCAAAGCTGTGCTCCCAAGGGCAATGCTAAACATCTTTCTTATTGTGTTGCAAAACAATAGTATGATTTTTAGTGGATAGGTTGCCTGTTTCAAGGCTGTAACAAACAATGAAGAATCTGTCTTACAAAATGGACTCAACGCTGAAAGGCAGGTTCTAAAACAGTAGAGGTTCATCTTTTCATGAGACAGAAAAATGGGAAAATAAATGGAAGTTCACCTTCTTGTCTTTGTTCTCTTTCTCAACATCATGTATAGACTTCTCCCATAGAATCTGGGAGCAACAAAAGCAGAGGGCAAAAAAAGTGAGATTAGTTGAAGTTACTGAACTCTTGAAAAATAAAAATAAAAAATGGGTTTTTATTGATTTCAGAGAAGAAGGGAGAGGGAGAGAGCAATGGAAACATCAATAATGAGAGAGAATCATTGGCTGACTGCCTCTTGCACGCCCCACACTAGGGATCAAGCTCACAACCTGGGCATGTGCCCAGACCAGGAATTGAACCATGACCTCCTGGTTCATAGGTCAATGCTCAACCACTAAGCCATGGCAGCTGGGTTCTGAGGCACAGTGGGGACAAGGCCTGCCATGGAGTGACTGGGAAACTGGACAAATCACTTAACCTGTGCTTCAATTTCCTGAGCAAAATGAGGTTCTCTTATTGGTCTGACTCACCACACTGGTGACTGTGAGGCTTAGATGCAATAACATGACCTCACAGGAAGAGTTCCTCAGAAATCACAGCCGAAGGGAAAACTCCATACATGACAACTTGATTAGAGAGTACAATCCCAGGATGCAAAAGTGAGAGAACAGCTTGAGGCAGGGAAGAGGGAGTCATATGGGTTGAATTGTGTTCCCTCAAAAAGACATGTTTGGGTTTGATTCCGGTCAAGGGCATGTACCTTGGTTGTAGGCACATCCCCGGTGCAAGAGGCAACTGGTCAGTGTTTCTCTCTCATCAACGTTTCTAGCTCTCTATCTCTCTCCCTTCCTCTCTGTAAAATATCAATAAAATATATTTTAAAAAAAGAAGTGCTCTGATACCCACATTGACCAAGCGTTTTATGGAGGAGAACAAGGTGTTACTCTTGAGAGGATTCATTTTAATCTATGGGGTCAGGCAATACCTTTTAGAGGAAGGAATGCTCACGCCGAGACCTGAAAGATGACCTTGGAAAAGTATTATTCATCAAAACCTAAAAATATTTTCCTGATTCATCCAGTTTTCTTTCCCAATTTAATCTAAAAAGATTTAACTTTCTTTTTTTTACATTTTCCAAGTCACTGTCTTTTTTTTTACTTTTTCAAAATGAAAATGACTTATTTTTTATGTTGTAAGAGTAAGACTTACTTCATTTAAAAAATGCAATGGTATTAAAGAACACAAATGGAAGGAATAGCACTACAGTTTCACCTACTCAAAGAAAATAAGGTCAGGAGGAACTGGGTTATGCTAAAATAGTAGAAAAGAAATCTCTACCTTCTCTACAAAGTTTTCTTACTCATGCTAGCCCTCTAATGCTGGTGATTTGGGGACTCAGTTTTGTATTATCCTCCTATAGGACCCTAGGAGAACCACACTATGCATCATCAGGAAAGTTGCTGGTTACTATAGAAGAGTTGGGGAAGCATGGTGGGTCAGGAACTAGCTCTTAAAGTTCTCCATCTGAGAGCCACACACAATTACTTCATTTCATTGGCCAAAGCAAGTCACATGGCCATGCCTAACATCAAGGACACTGGAGAAACCTAATTGCAGAAAGAGAAGAACCAGCTCCATTGGCAAACTGCACTATGACTGCCACAGATAACTATTATAAACATTTACAAGTCCAAAGATTTGGAGTTTGAGGCTTATTTGTATATTTATTAGGTTTTACTGACTTCTGCAAAAAGAGAGGAATGAGAATAACAAATGGCTAAAAAAACCCAAAAAAACAAAAAACAAAAACAAAACCCAGGGCAATGAAAAATCATTTACTTTCTGTGGATTTTTAAAATTCATACTAGTTCATGTGTACTTTTTCAAGTTGATGAACATATTGGTCTTTGTAGAGGTTTGGTGATTTTGACAACAATCACAGTTTAAAATTCTCTCTTTCTCTCTCTCCACTTTAGTGTGAATGACATTGTGGTTCTCGGACCAGAACAGTTCTATGCCACCAGAGACCACTATTTTACCAGCCGCCTCTTGACACTATTGGAGACATTCATAGATCTTCAGTGGACTTACGTTCTTTTCTATAGTCCAAAGGAGGTCAAAGTGGTGGCCGAAGGATTTAGTTCTGCCAATGGGATCACAGTCTCACCAGACAAAAAGTAAGCAAGCTCATTTATAATTTTTCTACCCTTTGACCTTGACACATTAGTGGACTCCCGTTAAGAGGTAGGTTACTTCCTAGCTTAAATAGTCAACATAAGAGTGGAGGGATCAGGTATGGCCAGGCTTTATACTAAATGTGTGGTCTTAAGCTAACCAATTTGCCTTCCTACACTTTAGATTCCACTCTTATCCCACAATGAAATGAGGCATTTTGACTCAAAGGTATCAAATCCCTGTGGCAATGTTCTTAGTGACTCTAGCACACTAAAATGGAGAATAAAAGCATGATACCTCTGTCTCTTATGAGGTTGGAAGGCCTTTAACCACTTATACTAAGTTCCGTTACCCTGAAGTTCTTATTGGAGATGATGTCCCAACTTAGACTGGACATTTAAGTTGCATAAATTTCAGACTTACTGATTCTCTGCAGCAGAATTTTCTATGAAAAACAAAACAAAACACTTTTTATGAAGCATGCAGTTTTATGGAAAATTCTTTTTCCATAAGTGTTTTAAAATGGAAGATATTTTAAAAAGCAAAGTACAATGGGCATTGATATATAAATTTGAGATAATTAATAGAGATGATCCCTGTGGAAAACAGCTCCAAATGTTCTTCCTCTTTTTAAAAATGATTGTGATTGAGCTTCATGGTCATCTGATTCTTCTTGCCAAGGACTCGTTTTTGGAAGTACCTTTTTGTCTTATAAGAGAACCACTTACCTCCATTCAATTTAAAGGTCCACTTACCTCCATTCAATTTAAAGACATTCAATTTAAAGATTCCCAAGTAATGAGATTGAGTCTATTTGTCATCTAGAAACACCAGTTTCATTATTTTATAGTCATATCTCATATCCAACACTTATATAAAGCACTGCAAGAATATTAAAAATACCACTCCATTATCTTTTTATTTTTATTTTTGCTGTGGTTTAAAATGGCAGTGAAGTGGTACTTTAACTGTTGTGAATTTTTATACATCTTCTCCACAATAAAATTTAATGTCATCTCTTAATACTACTTGCTTCAATGTAAATGTGATTTACTTCAAAGGTATATCTATGTAGCTGATGTAATGGCTAAGAACATTCATGTAATGAAAATTCATGATAACTGGGATTTAACTCGACTGAAGGTAAGAGTACCCTGGCTTGCCCTCACAACATGGCCTCTTACATTTGCTTCCATGCTTGACCTGGGAATGTGCTCTTTGAATGAAGAAAGCATGAGTAGTTAAAAAAAAATATTGATGGTGAGAGTGTGTTCTTGTTCCACTAATAACCAGTAACAAAGCCCATTAAAAATACTAATGTTAGCCCTGGATGGTGTTGCCCAATGGTTAGAGTGTCAGCCCATGCACTGAACCATTGCAGGTTCCATCTAGGTCTAGGGCATGTAATTGCATTGCAGGTTTTATTCCACCCTGGTTAGGGCAAGTGTGGAAGGCAGCTAATCGATGTGTCTCTCTTACATTGATGTTTCTCTAGCTCTTCCTTCCCTCCCTTCCACTTTCTCTAAAAATAAATAGAAAAAAATATCATCAGTTGAGGATCAACCAAAAAAAGATAATAATAATTTTTAGGATCCAGAAGGAGCTGATGCAAGGGGGGAGGGGTAATGAACGTCTTCACTGTTTCCTCTTTGTTGAAAGGTGATACAGTTGGACACCTTAGTGGATAACTTAACCATCGATCCTGACACCGGGGATATTTTGGCAGGATGCCACCCTAATGCCATGAAGTTGCTGACCTATGACCCCAAGGATCCTCCAGGGTCAGAAGTAAGTTCCTACACTTCTCTGAGCTCACAGGCAAGGCTGTACAACAAGCTGCTAAGGCAACGTGGAAGAATTGACGGGGTCACATGGGATGTTCCAGAACTGAGCAAATGTACATATGGGAAGAGTAGAGATTTTGTTAGAATGAAGAGATATAGCCCATTAACTTTTTCAGGTTTCCAGGTACCAATTTAACATCAGTGCTAGACAACGTGCCCCATCATAGCAAAGGCTATCCGTGCCACTGGGAATAATTGGAAAAATATGAGCTTGATTATCCATGTTGACCCAGAATGCTCTTCCTATTTCCAATCAGGATATAAGCTCAGAACAGGCCCTGAAGTTAGGCTAAGGGAGAGTCACATACAGGACCACCTTCTTGCACACCACCAAACATGAAGTTCACATGAAAGGGTTTATATGACTGTAACCACAGAACAAAACTAATTTTGCCACCCAATTCTAATCCTATGTAATAAAAGGGTAATGTGCAAATTGACCCTAATGGCAGAACAACCAAAATGACAGCTTGACCAGTGCACTGTGAGGTGCACTGACCACCTCTCAGTCCTTTTCCCCAGCCGGCGGGCTCTGATTGCCCAATGGCAAATGGGGAACTTGGGTTGGGTGGCTGGGGACACGATGGCAACAGGCCAAGGCTCCCGCCCCACGGCACCTCGGGTTGCCCTCTGTGTGTGGGGTGACTGGTGAGGCGGGGCTGGCTGCAGGCAGCCACGGAAGATGGCTCTGAGCACAGGCCAGGCCTAAGGACCGTCAATGATAGTGTTAAAGAATGTCTCATTTTGAAGACGGTATTTGTATTATTTAACATCTCTTCTAAAACAATAGCATATGCCATTGGATTTTCTATGACATTGAAAGCAATAGCATAATGCATTTCATTTTCTATAGCATTGAGATGAAGACTAAAGTAATCTCAAGTGAACTTAAATATGCATATAAATTCTTGGCAGACATAATCTGAGTGATTTAGTCACAAAAATTTGTTGGGCTTAATATAATGTACCAGACTTGGTTTTCATACTTCAGATATACCAGTAAACAAAATATAGAAAGATCTTTCCCCTTAGGGTGGGGGTACAGACAATAAACAATAAGCATAAGAAATACTAAGTTATATAGTAATTTGAAGATGGTAAGTTCTATGGGGGAAGATGTAATAGAGTAAAAAGGATCAATTCTGATCATTCTACTGTGAATGGGGGGGAAGGGCAAGTCCTACTGTTAAATATGAAGATCAGTGTGGGCCTCATTGAGATGATAAGGTTTGAAAGAAGATAAAATGGCCGAAACCGGTTTGGCTCAGTGGCTAGAGCGTCGGCCTGCGGACCAAAAGGTCCTGGGTTCAATTCTGGTCAAGGGCACGTACCTTGGTTGCGGGCACATCCCCGGTGGGGATTGTGCAGGAGGCGGCTGGTCCATGTATCTCTCTCATAGACGTTTCTAACTCTATCCCTCTCAATTCATCTCTGCGTAAAATCAATAAAATATATTTAATAAAAAAAAGAAAGAAGATAAAATGTTTGAATCTAGGTTTGGGGAGTTGGGAAATTGAGATTTAAACCCTAGCCTTGTAATTGGCCCAGGGGTAAATTAGAACATACAATTATTTCTGCTTCCAAAATTGCTGTTTTTCAGTATTTTTTTTTTAAAAAATAATTGTTCCTCTTATTAATATATTAGCCACAGCTTTTTTTAAAAAAAAATAGCAAGAAATGTAAAAAGAAACAAGAGTCCAGCCTTCCCTCACCAGTTTGCTCAGTGGATAGAGCATTGGCCTGCAGACTGAAGGGTCTCGAGTTTGATTCTGATCAAGGGCATATACCTTGGCTGCAGGCTTCTCTCCTACCCGGGCCCTGGTCAGGCATGTGCAGGAGGCAACCAACCGATGTGTTTCTCTCACGACCACGTTTCTTTCTGTCTTTCCTTCTCTCTTCCACTCACTCTAAAAATCAAAGGAAAAATATCCTTGGGTGAGGATTAAAAAAAAAAAAAAAGAGCCCAGCCTAAACCTAAAGCCTGAAGGATTGTTACCATAAAAGCATGCTACTCTTGCCTCAGATTATGTGCCCCTAAAAGAGATAATATAACTATTCTATAACAACGCCTGCATTAAAAGAATGAAAATGCAATCTATAAGATGATTTGAAAATTGTTTAGGATATTTTTCATGTTTCTATTTCCAAATTTAATCATTTGTTCATTTTAAAGATTTTTAAAAAAATTTTGTTATTGATGTTTGGAGAGAGAGGAGCGGAAAGGGAGAGAGAGAGTAACATGCCTATTGTACTGCATACCTGATGTTGGGGATTGAGCCCACAACCCAGGCATGTGCTTGACCAGGAATTGAACCAACAACCTTTCAGTGCCCTGGATCACGCCCAACCAACTGAGCCACACTGGCCAGGGCTCATTTGTATATTTAGATAAGACTTCTTTCTTCACAGTCACTGACACCCTTTCCTTTTGGTTGAGCCTAATGTTTTCTACAAGAGTTCCAAGCTTGAATATTTTCCTGTAACAAATTTGAGAAGTTATAAGATTTTCCTTAAGATAAAAAGCCAAAACTCAACTGAACATTTTAATAAGAGATGTTGATATAGACCAGGGGTGGGCAAACTTTTTGACTCGAGGGCCACAATGGGTTCTTAAACTGGACCGGAGGGCTGGAACAAAAGCAACCTGACCATGCTGGCACTCTCATCTTGGGCTGCTGGTGAAGGAGCGGAGGGGAGAGCAAGAGAACCCTCCGCTCTTTCGGCTCCGTGGGCCGTAGTTTGCCCACGTCTGATATAGACTCATGACTCATGAACTTCAAATTGGTTTGAGTGAACTTCACCCAGGTTACTTGGAAACCTGAGCACTTACATATTTACTGATTGGCAACCGAAAGTATGTTAATCCTAGGGATCAATAACAGTATGAAGTAGTGATGTGTCAGATTGAATTCTTCAAAGTATTCGTTCTGTATGCTTCCTCGCCCCTTCTCTGGTGCAAGGGATTCCAGCTGTGACAACTACCATCCTATTGGTTACCAGGTTGGGTTGGCTTGCTAACTGGGTGCCCCCTTTTTCATTTCTTCCTATGTTTCTGTTGAGGGATATAGCTAATGTCAGACTGCATAGATATCATTAGGACATTAATACTCTCACCATTAAAAGAAGAAGAAAAAATGAAGATATATAAATTTTAGCTTATTGATTTGTGGGAAACATATTAATCCTAGAGTATTTGGGAAGGAAAACATCACTGGCAGTTGTTTGCTCATATAGTACACTAACAATTAATCTCTTCTTGGCAGGTACTTCGCATCCAGGATGTTCTGTCTGAGAAGCCCAGGATAAGCACCGAGTATGCCAACTCGGGCTCTGTGCTTCAGGGCAGCTCTGTGGCGTTTGTGCACAACAGGAGACTTCTCATAGGCACCGTGTTTCACAAAGCTCTGTACTGTGAGCTCTAGACTCCAGATAAGCCAAGAGTCTCCATGTTTAGGAGAAGTAAAACCCGAATTCTAAGATGAGGGGGACTGCAAGTAAATCACAAACACCCACAAAAAGTGTGTCTGGCTTTCCTTACGGATAGGATTAAAGAAGCAGAGAGATTCCGTAATATTCACCAAGTTGCAAGTCAAGATAGGGACAATCCAACAATGAGCCAAATCTCTCAACTGTTTTGGTCCCGTACTCCCAGGATTCTTTCCGTCTAGGACTCCTTGGTAGCGGTGTGCCAAAATCACCTCCTGCAACTGTCATGTTCTGAGCCTGCTGCAAGCCAGCCCAGGAGTAAAGCTAATGTTCAAGTATTTACAATTCCCCTTCACTTTTTCTGATTGCACTGGCACCCACTGCTCATTATATGCCCAGCCCAAGGATAAAAGCAAGAATTGGCATCATGAAACTCTCTCTAAAGACCTCATCAAACTTGTATTCTTTCCAATACAGACACAGGAAATCAGGTTCTGGAAAATTTGAAAGGGGAGACCTCACTTAGTTGCAAGCAGAGCTGATTTCTTCCTTTGTACTAGGTCTTTATATGTAATGGTCTCCCCCTAATTCATGGTCTCATTTTCCATGGTTTCAGTTATGTGTGGTCAGCTACAATCCAAAAATATTAAAGGGACAGTTCCAGAAATAAACAAGAGTTTAAAATTGTGTGCTATTCTGTGTTGAAATCTTGAGCCATCCATTCCTGGCCACCTGGAACGTGAATCATCCTTTGTCCAGTGTTTCCATGCTGTATATGCTCCCTGCCCTTTAGTCACTTAGTAACCCTCTGGTTTATCATATTGATTGTCATGTGGAATCACAGTGCTTGTGTTCAAGTAGCCCTTATTTTACCTAACAATGGCCCCAAGGCCATTCACATAATTTTTCTCATAGTATATTGTTACAATTGTTCTATTTTTACTGTGCATAATTTATTAACTAAACTATTATACAGGGGTGGGCAAAAGTAGGTTTATAATTATAATACAAATAAATAATATGATAATTAATAAATAATAATTCTATATAATAAAAGGCTAATATGCAAATTGTCCCCTTGACCAGGAGTTTGACTGCCCATGACCTCTCACCCTGGCCAGCCCTACCCCTGATCATCCACCCTGATCAGGGTGAACCAGCCAGGCCCCACCTGGGCAGAAATTCATGCTCCAGGTCTCTAGCACAATAATAAACTTTCGTATACTCACAACTATAAACCTACTTTTGCCCAGCCCTGTAGGGATGTATGTACAGGACAAACATCATACAGATAGGGTTAGGTACTATCCACAGTTTCAGGTATCCACTCTCCACTGGGGGTCCTGAAACATATTCCCCACCGATAAGAAAAACTACTCTTATGACATCTGAATCTGAATTAGTGTAATCGGCTTGGCTCTGAAACATGAGATAGAACTCCTGCAGTGTTACCTTTGAGTTCTTTAAACTTCCTCTTAATAAACACTTATTATATAATGTCCCATAGAGTTGGCTTTAAGGAACAGAAATAAATAACTTGGTTCTGGCCTAAAGTTCTATCCTAAGGACAACCCTAGTTTGATTAGAATAAATAGAAATGTCCCTTTCTTGGTCAAACACGGGGACAGCCTTTAGCAATCATTAAAGAAATGGAGTTACATGGGCTAAAAAGTATCATATGACTCTGCTACAAAACTTTTGTGTGTTTTTTTTAAATATATATTTTATTGATTTTTTTACAGAGAGGAAGAGAGGGGGATACAGAGTTAGAAACATCAACGAGAGAGAATCATTAATCAGCTGCCTCTTGCACACCCCCTACTGGGGATGTGCCCAAAATCAAGATACATGCCCTTGACTGGAATCGAACCCTGGACCTTTCAGTCCGCAGGCCGATGCTCTATCCACTGAGCCAAACTGGTTTCAGCTGCTACAAAACTTTTCATCAAAGCTTTCATTTAACTGAGCAAAATTCACTAGAAAATAAAGAGTCCCCCCTACTCCCCATTCCCATGAGAAAAGGGGAAAACCAACCACTTCCCAGTAAAAGTCATCGAAAGGGAAGGGGGTGGGGTGCTTGGTTATGCTGATTCCTGCAGGGGTCAGGCCAAAAGTGGCTATCTGACATCCTCTGAGGGGTCCCGGATTATGAGAAGGCACAGGCTAGGCTGAGGGACCCCCACTGGTGCACAAACCCATGCACTAAGCCTCTATTCCATAATAAAAGCCTAAAAGACTGGACGACCAAACGACCAGTTGACCAGTCACTATGAAGCACACTGACCACCAGGGGGCAGACGCTCAATGCACAGGATCAGGCCCCATCCTATCTGGATCGGGCCTGGAGGGTTCGGCCAAAAGTGGCTATCCAACATCCTCCGAGGGGTCCCGAATTGCAGGCCAGGCTGAGGGACCCCACTGGTGCATGAATCTGTGCACTGGGCCTCTAGTTACTCCATAACTGCACATATGTATTTTATAAACCTTAAGGTATATATGTTATATCCCACAATAGATTTTCCATGTACATGCAAAAGCTAAGTCATCTTCAAAAAATAAAATGAAGGGCAGGGATGTGCCTAATAATAAAAATGGTTTAGTATTTGTGCAAGAAAAAAACAAATGTATACATGGAGTATAATAGAGATCTCAGACATATTTCTCTTTAGGGAATTAGTATAAGATTAAGTTAGCAGTACCAAATGATAGAGAAAGGATGTTTGTTTAGGACATGGTAGTAGGAGAATGAACTCACTCTAGGGAAGGAAATAAAAGTATGTCTTACTTAATCTCACTAGCTAACTAACAAACAAAGGTCTATAACCTTTAGAGTTAATAGGAGATAATGTAGGAGAGTATCATTCTGACCTAAAAGTAGGGAAGAACTTCTGAAACAAAATTTCAAAAATATAAACTCTAAGACAAAAAAGTTGGTTAAATTTGAGTAATCAAATAGAGGATTTTCACTCAGGGAAGGACACTATTGACAAGGATAATAGATTAATATAAGAATGAGAAATATTTGTAATGTTAAGCTAATAAGGTATTAATAAATAGAATATATTAGGAACTCTTGAAAATAACGAAATTGAGATATCCTGTTTCCCCAAAAATAAGACAGAGTCTTATAGTAATTTTTGCTCCCAAAGATGTGCTAGGTCTTATTTTCAGGGGATGTGTTATGTTTCCATGAAATAGGTCTTATTTTCGGAGGATGTCTTATTTTCGGGAAAACACGGTACTAAACTTAATGAATAAGAGACAATTTACAGAAGGGGGTGGGGGACCTAAGCACAGAAAAAGATGCTGAGAGTCATTAGTAATCAGAGAAGTGTCAATTAAAGCAGCACTCTTAAATCACTTTAAATCTATTTGACTAGCAGAAATTAAAAGGCTAGATATCACCAAGTGTTGATGGGAGGGGGGGTATATAAGGAACCTTGTACGTGGTTGATAAGAGTGTAGATGCAGCCACAGAGGTAAGACCAGAGCTCAAGGAGTCATAAGCACCATAGGGTTCAGAGCCATGTCTGTACCAAAGTCCATACTACCGTGTTTCCCCGAAAATAAGATATCCTCCAAAAATAAGACCTACTTCATGGAAACATAATACATCCCCTGAAAATAAAACCTAGCACATCTTTGGGAGCAAAAATTAATATAAGACACTGTCTTATTTTCGGAGAAACAGGGTAGCAAATCACACTTGCAATACTGCCTCTTCCCTCGATTAGTTCCAAATTTTAGTGCTGCTCAAGCCATTCTGGTTTATAGACACACAATTGCATGCTGTATTGTGGCTTCAAGAGATTTGTAGAACTATAGGTTCTAGTTTCTATCTCTTAAGGCAGGAAGGCATTAGAAAAATGGAGTCCCACCACCTCCCAGTTGGGGCTCAGTTGGGGTTCAGGCATGAGTATTTTATAAAATCTCTCCACACTGTTCTAATAGGTAGTCAGTGTTTTAAAACACTGCACCCAAAGGATATTGGAAAAGAGGTGGAAAGTGCTGATTTAGTGCCTCCACCACACCATCACAGAACACCTGGTGCACGCTTGCTATGATTGATGTACTTTGTTTGTACTGTCACAATACTGCAGGCATTTGTCTATAGCAAGAAAACACATCACTTACCTTTTGCTGAAATTCACTTTCCCATGCAATGAGGGTATTCAGAAAAGCAATTTACTGGAGATCTGAAAGACCATAATTAGCACAAAGGCAAGTCATCCAACTGAGGAAAACCAAGAAGAATGTGCTTAAGTAGGAGCAGAGAATGCAATGGGATGGGAACTTTTAACACTCGGCTTGTTACTGTCTAGAACAGACATAGCAGAAAGAGCTCAGTCCATCAGGGATGACGTTGGGAACGGGTGAAATAAAGCCTTACCTCGAATTGTGTTCACCGAACTCCAGGCATTGACCGGCAGCAGAATCCTGTGGTTTCAAACAGTTTAGCAGAATCACATAAACCTGCAGAATGTCATTGATTCCATTAAGAAGTAAAACCTAAATGAAGAACAGATGGAAGGTTCTGTGGACTGTTAGCAATTTCCACTCCAGAAAAAAACCCACAGTGGTTTCTGTAGTGAATCTGAAGATTGTTTGTAGGTAGAATGTCAATGAAGATCTTTGGAAAATAAGCTGTTCCTGAATGAATTCTATTGGAAGCCCGCTGATATGCAAAGCCATCACATTATATGCTAAAAGTCACACAAACACACAATACATACCTAATTAATGAAAATAATAAAGTCAGATGTGCCCTGCCATTAACACATTTAAATATGTCCATCCTGTCCTTATCTTTAGCTTGCTGCCCACACTCCTTTCCAGAATTTTTTCCTAATAGGCACTAGCTCATTAAATTATGTGCTTCTGAAATTCTCTCTCGGCGTCTACTTCTAAGACACTAGACACAGACATTCAGCATGATTTCTGCTTGCCTAGGAGAGAAGTCAGAGAGTCACTTTTCTCAACTTCTAAGGTAGGTTGGACAGACACCCTGGTTCTCTCTTTGGCCTGCTGTTCTCAGTGGGCCGAGGGTACATCTCTATGCTCCTGAACTTAAGAGTGGCCATAGAACTTAACTTAGTTTAGCCAATGATATGTTATTAGAAGGAACCATATGCCATTTCCAGATAGAAATTTAAGAGTCGGTATGTATTTCACTGTTTCTTTTTGCCCCTAAACAGGTAATATTATAGATATAGTCTGTGTGCCAAATGGATCCTAGTCTGGTGATGATAGGCAATAAAGCTGCAGCCAACCTTCAGTGGACATGTAGTAGCATGAGCAATAAATAAACCATTGTTGTAAGGCTCCCGTTAGCATGCTGCAGTAGTTCATTCTGTTTCATTTGCTGTGTATAGTATTTCCTTTTATGAATATACCACAATTTATATACCTGTTCTACTATTGATGAACATGTGTTGTATTTGTTTGTTTTAATATTATGAACTCAGGGCTAATGAACTTTCTTGTACCATATATTTTAATGCACATATATAAGCATTTCTGTTGTAAATATATGCAGACTTAGAATTACTGGCTAATGGGGTATACATATGTGCAGCTTGAGAAGGTACTGCTAAGCAGTTTCCCAAAGTGGCTAGACTAACATGCACTCTCACTCATAATGCTGGGGAATTCTAGTTTCTCTACTTCCTGACCAACAGTTAATAGTATCAGTTCTTCTTGTTGTTGTTTTCTTTTAAATTAACTATTCTTATGGGTACATAGAAATACCTCATTGTGAAATTTAGCAGCCCTTGGATAACTAATGGAATTGAACACCTTTTCCTATGCTTACTGGCCATTTGGAGTCTTCTTTTGGGCAGTGAATGTTCAACTTTTGGCCTTTCAAAAATTTTGGTTGACATTATTTTTCTTATTGATTTGAGGTCTGAGTCCTTTGTGGATATCAGTATTGAAAATATATTCTCCCACTTTTTGGTGAGTCTTTTCACCTTCTCAATCATGTTATTTTGATGAACAGAAAACTTACAATTTTAATGAAATTCAATTTATCATCCAGTTAAAAAATATTTGCATTGATTATAGGATATACTATTTTTTATGCTATTTTTTTTAATCTTATAAAAAGATTCATTGCTATATTTTCCAGATTTAGATTTATCACCTATCTGGAGTATATTTTAGGCTAAAGTATGAGTAGGGATTGAGATTTATTTGTGGCCACATGTATTTACCCAATTACATGAGATTACAACTATATTAGTCAGGGCTCTCCAGAGAAACAGAACCAATGATGGATGGATGGATAGACAGATAGATATTGATCATGGTAATTGTTGTTCATGGTTATGAAGATTGAGATATGCCATAATATGCTGTCTGCAAGCTGGAGACCCATGAAAACCAGTAGTGTAATTTAGTCCAGAAATGAGGGGGCTGCTGATGTTAAGTCCCAGAGTCCAAGGAACCAAAAGCTTCCAAGGGCAGGAGAAAAGTTAACTCTCATGGCTCTGGCTGCCAGCTCTTGAGAGACCTTGATCTTGAGCCAGTGGTATCCACAGAAACTATGAAATAACAATGTCCTATTGTTTTTAACTGCTAGGTTTTTACTTAATTGTTGTGTAGCAATAGATAATTAATTCAGAAGTGGTGCCCGTGGAACTGACTGATTTATTGGTGCAAGAAGATTTGAGAGAAAGGAATGGATGAAGATGTCTAGATTTTGGATTTGAGAAACTGGATGGTAGTGGTGCCATTTACTGAAGCGTGGAGAATTTAGAAAATATAACCTTTTGGGATGGGGGCGTCAAGAGTTTTGCTCTGAACACATTTTTAAGAGACTCTGAGACACCCCAGTGATAATGTCAACCAGGCAGCCAGTTAATTAATACAAAGTGAGTGTTCACCAGCCAACCATCATTAAATGCCTAATAAGGGACCACTCTTGGTCAGGCTCTTTTCTACGCCTTGGGGTCATAGGGTGAAACAAGACAAATGTCAATCAATTTCTATTCCATTAGTTAGCAACAGATCACAAATTAACAAGATGATTTCAGAAACAATAAGTAATGAAAAAAATGGGAAAATGCCAAAGGTTGTTGGGGGTGACGGGGGGGGGGTGGGGACATGCTAGAGAGATTAGGATGATTTGTTAGAGACACAGTAAGGGGCTTGAGCTAAATGTGTACATTTTAGGAACTCCAGATCCTGACGACATTTAAATTGCCACTGGGGTTGATGAGATCTCCTTGAGGAAGAATGTGTAAAGAGAGAACATCTCAGAACCAGCCCTAGGACTTCATCATTTAAAGGTCAGAGTCAGGAGGACCTTGCAAAGAAGACCAACAAGGTAGGAGAAACACTGGGAGGGGATGGGATCACGGAACACAAGAGAGAAAAGTTTTGTTTTGTTTTAAAGGGAGTGGTGATCTGTGCCCAATGTGATTACAAGTTGAATACAATTACAGCAGAGAAGAAACCACTGGATTTTATAACATAGATGTATGGGCAACTTAGTAAAAGCAAATTGGACAGATAAATGAAAGGAACACAAGCTATATTAGAATGTGTTAAGTAAAGAATGGGAAATTAGAGATATTCCCTAAGGTTAGTTGCTAAACCAAGCAATCATTTTCTGATGCTCCTAAACAAGGAGTGAAGAATGTGGGCAGGGCTCAGCAGGCCTATTCTTCTGCTCCACATTGTGTCAACTGAGGTGCATCAGGTGGTATTCAGTTTGTGGCTGGACTAGTCTGGAGTGTCCAAGAAGGCCTCACTCATATATATGTCATTGCCTTAGACATGGCTAGAAGGCTGGCTTTCGCTGGCCACTTTCCTTTCCATGTCTTCAGGTACTTTCACAAAGATATTCCAGTGGTCAGTTTATTACACAGAAGCTCAAGGTTAAAGAGCAAGTGTTCCAAGTGACAGGAGGTGGAAGCTGGTGCTTTCACACTTAAACAGCACCACTGTATTTTATGAATCCAAGCATTCACAGAATCAGCACCAACTTGAGGGGAAGGATTCTTTACCCACTTCTCAATGGGAGGAGTATCAAAGTATCTGTGGCCATCATTAATCTGTTATAAGAAGTAATAGGATGAAAGCAACTACTGTGGGCAAGTCTTTCAGAGAGATTTTACTGTATTTTTCACAGGAGCAGAGAAAGAGAGCAGTTGTTAGGATGCGGGTCAGAGAGCATTTTCCCAGAAATCTGTGAGCAACGATAAAGCATGTTAGTGTCTGATGGCAATATTCCAGACAAGAGGAAAAATGGATGCTGTGGAACAGAGAAGGCGTAACTGGGACCAAAATCTTTAAGAGGGAAAGAAGGAAAGGGACCCAGAGAAAGGGAGGGGCTGGCCACATGTGAAGCAGGAAACAGCTGATTCATAAGACAGGAGAGATGGGTTTGCAGAGGAACCTCCCAGCTGGCTTTGCTCAAAAGTCCCCTTATCAGGGAGACCTCCCCTGAGCCCCACTTCCTTAAATGGCAACTCAGTACTCTATCTCTCCTCACTGTTCTATACTTCTTCATACACGTGCATTGTGCACACCAGAGCAATGTCCTTGATGAGCTATAAGGTCAGGGATTGGGTGTTGAGAGAATGAGATGCTTGATGCCCAGGTGTTTGAAGGGGGAGCACACAGTGGTCACCTTCTACCCTGTTTCCCCGAAAACAAGACAGTGTCTTATATTAATTTTTGCTCCCAAAGATGCGCTAGGTCTTATCTTCAGGGGATGTATTAGGTTTCCTTGAAGTAGGTCTTATTTTCAGAGGATGTCTTATTTTCGGGGGAAACACGGTATGCCAACCCTTCCTTCCCTGCCTTTTCTGGCTGAGTCAGGGGCATCAAGTTTCTAAGCCCACCCCTTCCTCTTCCCTCTCCCTCCCCCACCCCTCCTCCTAAACCTCAAGGATTAGGACCTGGTTGTCACAAAGGGAGCGCTCACTTAAAGCCTGGCTCTCCTTCAGCTCCTACCTGCTTGTTCTCCTCTCCTTTGCCTGTCTCACAGCTGTTCATGGTTTCCTCTTTTTAAAGTCTCAGGAAACCCGCAGCTCCAGGCCTCAGGATAGTGCTGACCCAACCCCAGCGCCACCCTCTGTGTACCCTTTCCCCTGGGATGAGCCGCTGGCTGGCTGGAGGGGCGGGACCTGGGCGGGGTGGGGGGTGGGGGAGCAGGGGGCGGACAATTTCCCATGGTGCAAGGTTGCAAGCAGGCAGGTTCTCCTTGTCCCTGCGGCAGGCCATCCACTGTTAGTTTGCCCCAGGCCATGGCAAAGCTGACGGTGCTCACCCTCTTGGGGCTGGTAATGACATGCTTCAGGGATCACCAATCTTACCAGTAAGTTGAGTTATGGCGTGGGCTGCAGCACCTATTCTCCCCACCCCAACCCCTTCCAGCCCAGGACACCCCGCCCCCCCAAAGTGGGGGTTCAGGCTCTTAACAGAAAATCTGCGGGCAAGTGCTGGATGGACACCCCTCAGGGGTTTCGTAAATGATTGTCCAACTTTCCTCTGACCCTTGAAAACCTTTCCTTGCTCAAGGTCTGAGGGATGGGGGAAGGAGACAGTTGTCAGTGCTGTGAGTGGCCAAGTTGGCGTGCAGGAGTTAATTTTCATGAAGATCTGGGTGCCTGGCTACAGGTTCACGTCTCAAACTCCCTTTAAGACAGATAACCAGGCTGGGGGTCGCCCTGATACTGTGTGAATCAGGGAAAGGAGTCCCCAGCGTGGCCCAGGTCTTCCAGTGGAGAAGGGGAAGGAGGGGGTAGGGAAGGGGAGAACCTCACACTGGCATTTGATATCCTGGGTTCTCGCTCTGTCCCTTCCATTGTGGGATCTTGGACAATTCACTTTACATTTCTAAATGCTGCTTCACTCATATAGGGAGCAACTAACGCTGTGCCTGGGACATGGCAACTACTGGGTGAATGCTAGTGCCCTACTTCCCTTAAAGAATCTATATGTTGTTAGATACTGAGGGGAGGGGGCTACTTTGAAGAACGTGTCAGTTGTTTTGTGGTAACTTTCTACAGGGGTTCAAAGTCTAGAGATCATTTAATCCCTACCTTGCTGTTGACTTTAAGTAAAACATTACTAAAAGTCAAATTGAACATTTTGGAGTTTAAAAAATTATATAACCGTATGGGCTAATTAGAAGCTTACATTCAGATGTGTTTTTTTTAATTAATTGATATTTTTATTTTATCTTATTTGAGAATATATTTTATTGATATTACAGAGAGGAAGGGAGAGGAATAGAGAGTTAGATACACCAATGAGAGAGAAACATCAATTAGCTGCCTCCTGCATACCTCCTACTGGGGATTGAGCCTGCAACCAAGGTACATGTCCTTGACCGGAATTGAACTCAGGACCCTTCAGTCCACGGGCTGACGCTCTATCCACTGAGCCAAACCGGTTAGGGAATTAATTGATTTTTTTAAATAAACTTTTCCTCCCTTCTAATTCTTGGTTATATTTTTGAATCATAAACGGTTAGAAAAAAAGTAAGACATAGTGATTTGAGGTTTTAAATAACGGGAAAATTTGTTTGTGGGTTTTATTCATCATGGAACTATTTGCTACCAAAGTGGAATATATCTATACATGCTCTAGCACATGTATGCATTGTGATCTCACCCTCGGATGAAAAGAGAAGAGGAACCATCTAACACCCACCTGAGCTTTCTCCTTTGAATTCTCCATTCACAGCCGCACTGCCTCCTCGCTCCCAGCCGTCCCTCATGGAGATGTCTTCTGGTGGGGAGGGAGCTTCAGTGCTCAAACTTGTGGCTCGATCAGATGGCAGATTAGGAAAAAAGGAAAGCAGAGTGGGTTGGACCTCTGGCTTTAGAATGGGAAGAGGGCTTGAAGAGCAAGCCGAGAAGCAATTCAGGGTTGAGAAGATGGCGGTTAGGGTGATGGAGGATGGTTGCAGAGCCTGCTGTTGCAGCCCAGACAGGGGCAGGAAGGAAAATTGCTCCCACTGTCAGAAAGGCCCCGAAGCTTCCCTAGTCAAAGGGGCTGTGGCCCAGACGTATGAGCATCACTTGGGAGCTCCCTGCACCTGCAGAGTCTTCGGCCCCACTCCACACTATTGAATCAAAATCAGCATTATTTAACAAGATCCCGGGGAGCTGTATGCGCTTCTCTAAAGGACGGTCAACTCCTGTGTCACCCATGTTAGAACAAAACCAGTAGATCCTGGAGGATCAGTAAAATGCCTTTATCCCCATTTTAGAGATAAGGCCGCTGAGTCTCAGAGAAGATCACGAATCTACCCACGGGAGAGAAGAGCAGAGATTATGTCCTGAGGCCTGCATCAGGGCCAAGCCAGATCTCCATTGGATACATGTTTTGTTTTTTTAAAAATATATTTTATTGATATTTTTACAGAGAGGAAGGGAGAGAGATAGAGAGCTAGAAATGTCGATGAGAGAGAAACACTGACCAGCTGCCTCTTGCACACCCACTACTGGGGATGTGCCCACAACCAATGTACATGCCCTTGACCGGAATCAAACCTGGGACCTTTCAGTCCGCAGACCAACACTCTACCACTGAGCCAAACCGGTTTCGGCATGGATACATGTTTTTTTCTTCAGAGATGGGTGTATGGGAGTGCGGCAGGTTCTCAGAAGTTATATAGGCCTGGGGCTAGGGGGATCTGGTGGGAGGATACAAGGGGTGATTTTCCTGTTGAGATACGATTTGTTTTGGCCACAGATTGGAACTCAAAGCCACGGAGTGCTGAGTTAATGCCTCCTTACCCACCCTGCACTCGTTTTAATTGTGATCATTCTGTTTTCCAGGTGATCTTCCTTGAAAGAGAAATTAGAATTAGAATAGGGGCTGGGTAGTTTAGCTTTTCTCTGCCCTCCATGAACCTATTACATTTGATGAACTTTGAGAGGCAGGCAGCACGCCCACTCTTCTGGTGTGGTTTTGACTCCAAGATGGACTAATTTGGCTCTCCTTGACATTTTTCACATGACTTGGCCCACTCAGCAATTTCACATCCTCTTCTTTCATGCCATTCTTTGTCCTGCCCTTGGTTACATCTTCTATATCTTCTCCCTTAACATCTTGTTCTGCTCCTTTGAGTTCCTTGAAGCACTGTATGAATATTCACTGAATTTTCTCTAGTCCAGTGCTTTTAAAAATGGTGGATCACAAAATCCATGCAGCAGATTATGACCAGTATTTTCAAGTAAATGAAATGAAATTAAATAGAAAAGTTAAGGAGGTACCTAGCACATGTATCAGGGTAAGAATTCGTTGTGAACCTATTTCGGATGGGTGTGGTGTGTGGATATGTGAATGTGTGTGATGTGTGTTTCTACTATGCAAAATGCTTTTTCTAATGTGGTCTCAGTCTAAACATTTTCAAGCCACTGTTCCCTCATTTTCCCTTTCTATTTCTCTATTGTGCACTTTCGTGATGGTATGTCAGATTCCCAGTTTTGAAATGCCTTTTAGTTTCTCATATCATGGGGCAAATGCCTACCTTCCTTTAAAGTTCCTCCTTCCTTCCTTCCTTCCTTTCTTCCTTCTTTCCTTCCTTCCTTCTTTCCTTCCTTCCTTCCTTCCTTCCTTCCTTCCTTCCTTCCTTCCTTCCTTCCAATTTCTTTCTTTTATATAATAGTTTATTGATTTTTAGAGAGATGGGAAGGGAGAAGAGAGAAACATCAGAAACATCGTGGCTGCCTCCTGTACTCCCTCCACTGGGGATCAAGCCTGCAACCGAGGCATGTGTCCTGACAGGGATGAAACCAGCAACTTTTTGGTGCCTGGGGATGATGCCCAACCAACTGAGCCACGCTGGTCAGGATTAAACTCTTTTTTCTAAGTTCATATTCATCATTTAGGGAACGGCCCGCACCTTGCAGGCTAAGCCTTCCTCTTCTCTGGATCTCTGGCAGCCAGACTGGTGGTTCTCTACCTCGGTTGAATATCAGGATGAACTTGGTACTTTGACAAAGCCAGTCATTGGACCTCACTCCTAGCCTTTTAGGTTAGACCCTCTTAGACGGTGAAATTGATAGCCAATGGCGTGGTAGTAGGGCCATGCTACTTTTTTTTTCTTTCTGAATGAATAATGAAAGATCAGTTGCCCCCAAATCCCTGTCATTGTGTACCAGGTTGATAGGTATTTTATCCAAACTGCTCATGGCTCTCTAGCCCATCCTCCTCCTTCTGTGAGACTAAATGATCAGGAAGGTAATTTATTTTTGGCCTTTTTTTAGCCAAATAAGATGTCCAGGATTCTTAGGTAATTGCTGCTTGCTCACTATGGCTATGATAATATATTGTATCATCGGTTGTAAAAAGTGTTTATTGTTTAAATCTGTTGGCGATGCTAATGTTCTAGTCCATTTCTTTCAAATGCCTCATCAATAGCTTTGCCCTACTCGGGCAGCCTGCTGGTACTTCCTTCTCACACCTGTTCTTTTTCCCTTCGCCCTTCACGCCACTGTCCCCCGTGATGCCTATGAACTCATATTGAATACACTGCCTTTGGGTATGTCTGTGTGATACGCCCCTTTCTATGCTGGCCTTGGGTATGATTTTCTGAAGTGACAAATCCTTTTAAGCACACCTGCATTTTTCAAGTCACACACCCGAAAGCAGATGCCCAGTCCCGAATTTGGAGTCAGACTGGGCAGACGGGCTGGAGGCCCATCTGTCAGCGGCTCGAAAACATCAGTGGAATAAATCGGAACCATGTGGCTTATTGAACTCAAATTTCCACCTAGGCCTCCTTACAGGGCTGATGATATTCATAGCGTATCTTCTTTGTGTATCTATTTACCTCAGCCTAATAAATACTACATATTGTGACAAGAAATCCCACGCCTCTGGCTCTGGCCCTGCCTTGTAGAATTGCTCAAGTTCCAAAAACCAAAAAAACCCTGGGGTTGAAACCCAGGCAAAGTACAGCTAAGGAACACTTTGTTGGCTAGTTACCTTTGCAACTTAATTATAATTTCTGAATGGTTTTATGTGTATTTTATTCCCCCGCCCTTTTTTTTTCTGCCCCCAGGGAACGATTTACAGCTTCTCGAGAAGTAGAACCAGTAGACCTTCCTAACTGTAATTTAGTGAAAGGAATAGGTAAGTATGTGAGAGAAAAAAAAGTATCTTATTTGAACTTGCTGTTTATGTAATGAGGACACCTGTTAAAACTTGGTTCAAAAATTAAACTGTGAGCCAGAAGAGTACTATTAAGTCAGGTAATTTAAAATAAATTACCTGGCCTTCACGAACACATTGCCAAGGTGTGGACTGTGGTGTTTTGATTGTTTTTTGTTGTTGTTGTTGTTTGTTTGTTTTGTTGTTGTTGTTTGGCCCATTTAGCAAAAACAGTGGAACGTTAGATTTCATGGTGATATAACCTGAGGAAGTGGCAGAGGAGAGATAGAAGAGGGAGAAAAAGCCGTGAGTTAAAGGGTCGATTTTTAGAAAGCCCTCCCACACCTTGGTAATTACCACAAAGCTTCTCCTCATGCTTCTCTCCTTTAATATCAGGGAGAAAATTTTCCCCAGAAGCTCTCAGCAGATTTCCCCTTGGATCTCATTAGTCAGAGCTAAACAACCCACTGGCGCCCTAGCTGCAAAGGAAGCTGGAAAAGTAATTATCAGGCTTCCTTTGTAGGAGGAAGGTTACGTCAGCAAACATAAAAGGGCAGAGGAAGAGCAGTTGGGGTAGGCAACCAACAGGGAGTGTCACAAGACTTGAGTCCCCATCAGATTGAAGCCAACCAGCTTTGTTAGTTGAGCATGGCTTATTTGAGATCCATACTTAGGTTGTTTTCTGTTTTGTTTGTTTGTTTGTTTGTTTATTCTTTTAGAATTATTTATGTTAGTTGCCTAAGGTTAGAAAGGCTAGCCCAGATGGCTTATTCAGTTAGCATGTAAAGCTTGGTCATATATTCCATCGTGCAATGTTTTTTTATAAAAAACAAATACAATATTGATATTAAATGTTACTACCGTAGATATCTGAAAAACAAATTCTCCACTAAAAGTATCAGTACAAAACTAAAAGATCTATTCTATTTCTAGACTGGTTGAAATTTTTAAAATTTACACATATTTAAAGTATAACTAACTTAGTGATATTTTACTGATGTTTATAATTAATAGTAAATACATACTCTGCATTTGAAATATATTCTCATTTCAACTGAAACACTTAGATTTTGCTTATGTTTCCAATGTGTTTTTCAAAGAGTTTATTTGATTTGGAATTCTCAAGAATCAATATATATTGGTAGTTTACTCTCTGTCTTTAAAATAAACAGCAAGCTATTTCCAAATTATTGCACCTTTTGCACACTTTGTGAATTTCCATGAACTTTACATGAGATTTCAGACTTTGAGGAAAAACTTCTAGTCTATCAATTTAAAACAAATATATTAAGTGTAAATTTTAATTACACTTAGTTATACTAATGTCTTTTAATTTTATATAATCACATTGGCCAATTAGACAAATAAAGGAAAGGATTAATTATTTTGACCCTCTCAAAGAGAGCTAAATATATAGCCCCAATTTTTAAGTTAGGAATGGTTAAAAAAAAAAAAAAAAGGGACCATGAGCTTCCTGCAAGAGTGTGATACAATATGTTATCTATTCTCTTTCCTGGCAGAGACGGGCTCTGAAGACTTGGAGATACTTCCTAATGGACTGGCTTTGATAAGCTCTGTAAGTGTTTCAATAGACCCTTTTCTAGAACCTGTAACTTAAGTCTTTTACTTAAGCCTTTTATATACCCATGCTTAACTTCAAATAAAATGAGCAGTCAGTCCTATGGCTCCAAAAGCAAACTGTATATGCATTTACACTGGTGTTATAATTATGACCACATGTGTTCCATGCACATTTGTATCTCGGTGTGCACACTGAACTCTTATTTTATCTTATCCTCCAATGTAACAATTTGTGAGCCCACTGAGTAACAATGGCTCCCCATTCAGCTGTCTATCCCTCGAAGCACTTAAATGGTATCCTCAAATATTTGCTAAATTAGTCTACTTTTATACCCCTCCACGTGTCACGTAGCTTTTTATACTTTTCAGAGTAAGTTCTTTAATTTAAAATTGCTGATAGGTTATTCCATAATTTCCTGACTTTGAAGAGAGAGTCCACTATGTTTGTGGAAACTCTCGTAAGTAGAGATCACTGTGGTAGTCACACAACTCAAACAAAAGGGGTCTACCATCTAGGCTTGGATGAAGGAGTTCAGAGGATATAGTATACAAGTCATCCAGCTGCTGAAGACCCTTCCCTGCTGGTTGTAATTTATTTAGTCCAGTTTTCTCTATCCTCTACAACAGTCTCTGGCAAACCTTTTTCAAAGCAACAGAATACAGATTTTAAGCAGAATTTCATATAGGCCCCAATGTCTCAAAACAAACAAGAGCTGCATTGTTCTAATGAAGGTGAAGGAGTTGTATCCAGGCTCACTAGATTTCCCCTAAACGTCTGTACCCGAGATGCTTTCAAGAACCTGCCAAGGGATGGTCTGAAAATCACAAACAATGTTCTGTTCATAGTCCTTATTAATTTCGGGGGTCTTATCCAGCATCTAGAAGGGTTCAGGAATCTGGAGAAGGGGCTGCTGTAAATTATTTATTTTAAAAAATATATATTTTATTGATTTTACACAGAGAGGAATTGAGAGGGACAGAGAGTTAGAAATGTCAATGAGAGAGATACATCAACCAGCTGCCTCTTGCACACTCCCCACCAGGGATGTGCCCGCAACCAAGGTACGTGCCCTTGACCGGAATCGAACCTGGGACCTTTCAGTCCGCAGGCCGACGCTCTATCCACTGAGCCAAACCGGTCTCGGCGGCTGCTGTAAATTATTAAAGATTCTAGAGAGGAAACATAATTTTGGAAGGTGTTTTGGGAAACCAGAGGATCTTGGCTATATGAACCAAGTTCTCTTGTCTCTCTGGACCCCTTGCTTTTTATTAACACAAATTGTCCTAAAGCAAGGTAGATATACACATCAAAGACAAGGTAGGTTTAGTATACAGAATCTATTGTCAGATTGGAGAAACTGCTTATGGCTGCGTTTGGCTGGTAGGAGGCAATAACTTATAGATTAAAATGCCCTCAGCTGTCTAGCCGCAAGCAATTATCTATGCAGATCTTTAGGTGTGGGGAAATGCCTTTAGCCATTTCCAGCAGGCAATCCTCAAGGTTCCATCAACCTTTTGATGAAACTTCTTGCATTTATGACATGCTGGAATTAGCTTCTGGCACTTGTTTACTAGTATATTGTTGAACACTTTTAGTAAATGCCCCTCTGGCCTGCTCTTGCATTTTTTATCTTTCTCATGGGTTGGTAGCTGTGATATGAGACACATATGACTTCGCTGCTGGTCATGGGTCTGTGCCTGTGAGTGAAGGGTTTCCCTGATGGAGCATTTGGTTTGCAGAGCCCTCGGTGGGCCCATTGCACAAACCAGCCAGTGGGCTGCCCATGTGTCCTTGTCGCGTGAAGCAGACAGAGTGAACCCATGTGCCATCTACCAACTCCATCACCATTTGTAACGGGTCTGGTTTTTCTCCTTCATTATTCACAAGGGATTAAAATACCCTGGAAATAAGAACTTTGACTCCAATACACCTGGAAAAATGCTTTTGATGGACCTGAATGAGGAAGATCCAGCAGTATTAGAATTGAGGATCTCTGGAAGTAAATTCAATATGTCTTCATTTAACCCGCATGGGATCAGCACATTCACAGATGAAGGTAACGATGTGTAATGCTTCTTAGAGATAAAACAAAATTTTAGAAAGTTAACCCATGAATATTTCTTTTCAGCCAACTAAAGTATATTCATGGGCAATGTTTTTATTCTGCATTTTAAACTCACCCCCCACGTTAAATAAATATATTATAATTACTTAAATACTTGAGAATGTTAAGATATTTGTTTCCTAAAGCACCTAATTTTTCAAACTACTACCAACATTCACATCTTTATAATTACTGTAGTCAACATTCACATCTCTAGAATTACTATATGGGATGGGCTTTCCATTTTAAACCATTTTACAGATCCAGGCATGTATAGGAATAGATTGTCTAACATAAGGCACCTTACAGCCTATAGATCAGAGACAGAAACTCACTGTGGTCAGCTTTGGCTCCCTGTTCACTGGCTACTCTGTTTTGTCTTCAGACTGTGTCTCCATATTTTAATATGTTGCCATGCCCCTTCCATCTCTTATGTATTCAATTCCATTTCTTAATTTTTTTTTGTAGCCATTGCCTTGGTCTCTACATTAATTCTTAACCCCAAATTGCATACAGAAGCGCCTGTGAAGTTTTAAACAGCCTAATGCCCCAGCCCCTAATATTCTGAGTCAGTCACACTGACTCACTGAGTGGCTTCCCTTTGACACTCTCTCTCAGGTGTTCTTTTTATGGAATTTATCATCTTTCACTGTGTAAACTGCACCTGAACACACCTTCTCATATTAGTATTCCCCACCTCTTTTATCTCAACTCCGCATCTCGCTGAGACCATCTGCAAGAGAAAGTTTAACAAGCTCTTTGGAGTTTTAGTATCAAGCACCGCTCATTCTTAATTTAAGGTTATTTTCCCCCTGGTGGAGTTTGGAGTTTTCAGAGACTGTCACTGGTTCCTCCTTTAGTCATTTCTCTTTGGAACAATTGCAAATGCTCCTCTCTACAAAGAGATGAAAATAGTCCATCTGCCTGACACCCTAAGTGCCAGTTGGAGGTGGGTTGAAATTGCTTTTTGGAGATAGTTCTGACAGCTGAGAGCTCAGTTAATGTTTCGATTTTTGTTTTTAATGTCTTCTCAGATAATACCGTGTACCTGCTGGTGGTGAACCATCCAGATGCTAAGTCCACCGTTGAGTTGTTTAAATTTCAAAAAGAAGAAAAATCACTGTTGCATCTGAAAACTATCAGACACGAACTTCTACATAGGTACTGACACCTATCTGTTTCTATTTCCCTTTCATTCATTTATAATTTCTCTTTGTGGTCAGAGGATAGGAGGATAATGGCTCTTCACCCTACCCTTCTAATTATCACACACTCCTCCAACTGCTCAGTTCTACAGAAACTTTTGAGGACCCAGAGCCCTCAGAGAGGACCCATTCCCTGCGGCCCTTTTCCCAGGCAGGCTGGATACTGGCTTATGACTCCTGGTCTCTGCTCTTTGCCAAGAACAGACTTAGTATTCCAAACCCAAACCAGTTTCCTAGATGGGTTTTGCACCTTGATTGTATTTATTTTGGTTATTTACTTTTATGTTTTTTTTTCAAATAGAATCTTAGATGTTTATATGAATTAGAAACACACGCCCAAGAGCAGATCTGAAAGCAGATGCCTCCAAGACCTTTCTGCACTGCCTCTACTTCAGTGAGGTTGCACACGACCGGTGAAATTGCGGGTCTGTGGGAACACTCAGCTTCATCCTGGGCTCTTGGACCACATAGCATTTGGAAAAAGGACCCAGGCAAGGACCCCCCTCAACCCCCTACAAAATTGACTTCTTTGCTTACCTTAGGATTTGATTTATGAGGCAAGTGATGGATTTAGGATCATAATCTGACACTAGCTTCCCAAACAAATTTTATCCTCAAATCATTATGGTTTTCTAGAAACCCAAACTCTATTTGAGTGATTGATATGCAATTTTCAACTACCTCAGTATTTGTAAATCTAGATTTCTTTTAAACCATATGTTACTTACATGCAGATACCTAGCCAAGCACCTGGCATGTTATTTGGACTGAGTGTTACCCTTTCCTCTCCTTTCTTACTTGGTGGTGTTGAAGATGAAGAAACAGATTGGAGAGACACTGAGTCACTGGAGAAAGGTCCATCAATCACACAGTGGCCGATGAGGAACTACGGCCCAGATCGTCTTCTGCATCCCAGGGATGAGCGGAAATTCAGAGAAGATTTTTTATGGGAGAGTTTATTCATGCAATCCTTCCATAAATATGTTTTAAAAAGAGAATGAGGACACTGAGAATGCATCAAATACCAAGACCTAAATTAGAGAAAAGTATATATAGTAGTAGTAACAGAATGAGCTTTAACTATGTTAGGTGCTGCAATAACCCATTTAAACAGGTTATTTCATTTACTTTTTACAAATGCCTTCTTGTTTCAGTTTCATTCTTATACCAGTTTGGATTTTAAACATTTGCAGCCTGGAGTATTTAACTTGCCCCAGATGCCACCATCAGTAAATTGTGCAGCTAAGATTTTGATCCTGGTAGCTTGACCCTGGAGCTGGTGATCTGGCCACTGTGAAATAGGGAAAGGTTATTTGTTTCACCACCTCATCTCAGAAATTCAGATTTTTCTAATTTCCCAGGGTTTCTTTTCCTGAGCCAACTGCAAAAATATTGGTCTTTGGCCATATAAAACCAAACTAAAAATAACTCCAATGCCTCAATTCATTGCTCTCTCAACCCAAGGACTACCCTTGCATATTTTCCGCATTGTATTTAATTGTTGTTTATAGCATTAATTTTTGACTTACTAATGTATTATAATTTAAGCATGTTATTAGTAATAATAACACAAATGGTCATTGTTGGTCATTTAACTATATACTAGGCATGGTGCCAAGGGCTTTTGCATTCATTATTTCATTTCATTCTTACTGCAGCTTTTGAAGGTATAGTGTGGAAACTGAGACTCAGAGTTCAGTGACATGCCATTAACCCCCCCCCCCCCCCCAATGATAGCAAGCAAGTCAGGATTCAAATGGTCTCTATCGGGTTTTAAAACTATTGCTCTAAAGTTTAACCATTCTCCTCTGTTCCTTTGTATGAAAATCAGCAAGTGATTGTAAAGCGTACTAATTTGGAAATGTGCTTTTAAAAAAGAGAGAGAAAGCAAGCCTCTAACTTGTAGGTGTATGCCTGAAGCCTATACAGACTCATCTTAAATTCCTAGACTTTTTTTTTTTAATTAAGTGATAGTGGCCGCCATTGATTGAAGGTTTAGTGAGTGGCAGGCTCCTTGCAAAGCATGCGACAGGCATTGTTCATTGTAATTCCCACTGCAACTCCACAAATTAAGATTCTGACCCTTATTCTTATACTAATGACTAGTATGACTTTGGGAAAATCATTTAACCTCTCTTTACAGATGAGAAAACTGAGGCTTTGTGCACTTATCTAACTCACCCAGGAGCCCAGAGCAATGGCAGCAGCTGATGTGCTGGCCATTAGGGCCTCTGCAATAGAGGAGAGATAATTCTCTCCCAGATAATAGCTCCGGGAAACTTCTGTCACCTCAATCAGCAAAGAATGACTCACTTATGTGTTTGCTGTTGTACCTATTAAAGCAGAAAAATAGACTCATATATCTTAGGTTTTCAGTAACAGAGAGAGAGAATCAAAATCAGAAAGGAAAAAAGAAACAACACCACAGCATCCTGTTTCTGAGTAGTCTTGTTCATGGACATTTTACTCAGTTTAGAATCATGAGACCTTAAAGCTGGAAGTGACTCTGGAAAGCAGAAAGAGATCAGCCCATCTCTTCTTCTGTTTACAGATAAGGAAACTGAGGCCCTGACTTGTGAGATGATTGATTTTCCCAAAGTCACACAGCAATAGTAGTAGCAGAGCTTTAACTAAAATGCAAATCACAGTGTTGCCAATGCTTGTTCTCTTGTCTGAGGATGCCTTGGATGTTCTCTATGAGAATAAGTGCTATATGAGCATAAATAAGTTTTGCCCTGATAATGATTCCCGGTCTAATTTAATGTCTACTGATTTTAGAATCTACACACACACACACCATAGCACTTTTAAGATACAGTAAATAGCACTTTTATATTACACTAATGGCCCAGTGCACAAAATTTGTGCACTGGGTTGGGGGAAGGGGTCCCTCAGGCTGGCCTGTGCCCTGTTACAGTGAGGGAATGAGTCTCTTGATAGACTGCCCAAAGAGGTAGTCCCCTCCCACCCATCCAGGGCTCCTCGATAGATTGCGTCAAAGAGATAGGCCGAAGCCACAGACCCCAAAACCTCTGTGCTGTGTGAGGACTCACTGGCCCTGCCTCCCCCGTGTTGTGCAGAGGAGGCTGGCCCCCCCCAGGCCTCGGCACCATGTGGGGACCTGCCAGAGCCACCTCTTCTGCCCCACATGGAGCCAAGGGACCCCCCAGGTCTGGCAGTGCACGGAGCTGGGAGGAGGCAGGACTCCCAGGCAGGCTCTGTGTCATGCACGCAGTGTCAAGCCCAGCCCTGCCCACCTGCATGCACCCACTGTGTGTGCAGCCATCTTGTGATGGCATCACAATGTGATGGTGTGAGGACCACCTAGGCTTTTATTAATAAACTTGTAATCACCTCTTAGGGTTTATTTCCTTCTTTTTTTTTTTTCTTTCTTTTTTTCCCCCTCACCTGAGGACATTTTTTCCATTGATTTTTTTTAAGAGAGCAGAAGGGCAAGGTAGAGACAGAGAGAAACATGGATGTGAGAGAGGTCTATCCATTGGTTGCCTCCCACACATACCCAATCAGGGTCAGGATCAAGCATTCAGCCAAGGTATGTGCCCTTGACCAGAATGGAACCAGCGATCCATCAGTCCGCAGGCTGATGCTCTAACCACTGAGATAAACCTAGGGTTAGGGCCCTCCTTAGGGTTTCTTAGAGTAATTGTTGCCTTTGAGGATTGTATAGGTGGGGCTGATTTCATATTAATTTTCTTCCATAACAGTTCGTGTGAAGGCTCCATCTCACATCTTGATTTAGGAGTAGACATTAACGAATGTCTATGCATAACCCTGTAATGTACAATACCTTCATCTGTATATATCCTATGTGTGTGTTTGAATTGCAGTTTGAATGATATTGTTGCAGTGGGACCTGAGCACTTTTATGCCACAAACGATCACTATTTTGTTGACACTGACCTGAGATCCTGGGAGGTCTACTTGGGTTTATCATGGTCATATGTGGTTTACTATAGTCCAAATGAAGTTAAAGTGGTGGCGGACGGATTGGATTTTGCTAATGGAGTCAACATTTCACCTGATGGCAAGTACGGAATCTTTTAAGAATGTCATGTATTTCTCCATATTCTCATTAGATATCTTTTGAACATATTCCTTTTCTAAATTATGTGATACATTTTAACATGTTATCTCAGTAAGAGGAAATTAAGAAAAATGTAAAATAGCAAATTTTCAGGAGGTAAAAGTTATTAAATCAAAATTTCTATTTTTGAAGATACACTTAAAAATTTTTATAGGGGAAGTACATTTCAAAAGGGTAAATAAACATTCAGTATTAGTAAATATTACTGTGATTATTATTTAGTATTATTGTTATAATATTGAATAATAAATAATCATTTAGTATTACTAAATAGCTTTGCTTTAAGGGAAGACTTTTTAGTATATAATGAGATTAACAGTATGTAGTTATATGTATATATATCCCAGGAGTGCTGGTTTCTGACAAGATAAAGGCTTGCACCAAAATGTAAACAAGGTACTGCTTACTTCATCAAAAAAGTGTTACTATGGGGAAGAATAAGTCAACTCAGCAGTGGGCTTAGTGATGTAGCTGATTTACATTATTAGCTGGTGTTGGCCCAGAAACAATTCAGATCAGCATTAATCTGGTGACCTCACTTTGGGTAGCACTGATGTATATACAGTATATTCTATATAATAAAAGGCTAATATGCAAATTGTCCCCTCGGGAGTTCAACCACCCGTGAGTTCTACCGCTCGCTATGACATGTACTGACAGTCAGGGGGCGACGTGGAATGAAGGAAGGCCCTGGCCAGCAGCCAACAGCTGGAAGGAAGGCCCTGGCTGGCTGCCAGAAGGCCCCAATCAGCCCTGATCTCTGGCCAGGCCCAGGGACCTTACCTGTGCATGAATTTCATGCACCAAGTTTCCATGCATCAATTCCCTTCCTCATCTTGTATCATTACAAATTTCAGAGGAATCAAGAGAGACAAACAAACATAGATACGAAAGAGAAACATCAATCGGTTGCCTCCTGTATGCACTCTTACTGGGCTGGGAATTGAACTCACAACCTAGGTATGTACCCAGGCTGGGAATTGAACCCACATCCTTTCAGTATATGGAGCGATGCTCCAACCCACTAAGCAACATTGGCCAGGGCAGTGACATATTTAGAGAAACAACATGAACAGATTTGCAATTATTTATATTATCTCCTGATCTCCAAAAATAGCGGATAATCAAGCAGTCGTTTCTTATTTTGTTCTGAGATCACTGTGCTTAGACTGACCACAGGTCTATATGATGGAGTGTGGTGTTGCACTGTATGCAAAACAGTAAACCCACGGGGTCCAACCAGACTCAGGGTAGGAGGGGAGGAAGGCTTCTCTCAGATCCAGGACAAGCATCTTGTCTTCTCTCATACGTTCTGTCTCTGGCCTAAAACCAGGAGCTGATTGTCAAAGGGCCTTTGACATTCAGAAGCTGGGTTTGCCCCTGTGTTGACAATCTAAGAGAAGCACTGCAATGCTTTTATCTCTCAGATGTCACAGCTGGTGTGTAGGGCTAAGTTCATTCCCTACTGAAGAGGGTCAACTAGGTTTCTAACCTTAGAAATAACTACAGGATTAAAACTCCTGTGTTCTCTGTAATCTCATTAGTGCTTTCAGAATTTGATGAGCTTTGAGAGGGGTTCCATGTTCCAGTCTCTAAGCTAAGTTCTTCTCGAGGAAGAGTTACCACAGCTTCACTGGCATCTTTTGGATTGCATCACTTTGATGTTGCTCTTTCTTCTTTGAAGGTATGTCTATGTATCTGAACTTCTGGCTCATAAGATCCATGTATATGAAAAGCATGCTAATTGGACTTTAACTTCATTGAAGGTAAGATATGTTAACACTCTACATTTTCAGAGTGATAATTAGGTTTTAATTGATTTGTGAAATTAAGTGAGGAAAAAAGGATTGTCTAATTGGAGTGCACGAGAACCAATTTTTTAATCCTTTATTAAGAGCCATCAGCATCTCACGTGTTTGTTGTTCACTTTTACTCGGCAGTGGAGCTGGAAGAAGCCAACCACACATCTCACTTATGAAACTTTGATTTTTTTCTACTCTAATGAATTTTAAGCTTGACATTGTCTTCCTAGTCCTTCCTTCCTTCCTTCCTTCCTTCCTTCCTTCCTTCCTTCCTTCCTTCCTTCCTTCCTTCTCTCTCTTTTTGTTGTCTTTCCTTCCTCTCTCCCTTTTTCTATCTCTCCCTCTCCCCCCTTCCTCTCCTTTCTTTCTTCCTCTGCCCCCCCCTTTTTTTTTCTCTTTCTCTATGTTGATCGAATAGTTAAGATGTTAAGACTTCTCTCAGATCTAGGACAAGCATCGTGTCTTCTCTCTCACATTCTCTGGCCTAAAACAAGGAGCTGATTGTCAAAGGGCCTTCCTGCAGCCTATTGGAAAGAACTCACTATCTCCTGACATACAGAAGCTGGGTTCGCCCCTATGTTGACAAACTAAGAGAAACACTGCAATTAAACTTGGTGTTTAATATGACAGAGATCTCCACAAAATGTATAAAGCCCAAGTATTAGCAATGGCCACCCGTTGCCCCAGCGGCTCATCATCTTGCTGCCTTTGTTGCCAGCCCTTGTCCTTCTGCTCCTGTCTCAGATTCATGGAGCTTGCCTGGCAGGGCCCTGCCTCAGGATGGGGCGCTGTTCTCTCTGCTGGGGGGAACTTACTCTAGACCTCCCTGGTTCTCTCCTTCATGGCGTTTCAGATTTTATCAGAATGTCACTCAGTGAGGCCTGCCCAACTGCCTAATGTACACTCTGCTCTCTCTCTCTCTCTCTCTCTCTCTCTCTCTCTCTCTCTCTCTTCCTATCTCCTACTTGACTTTATTTTCCCTCTAGCATTAGTAATGAATTTTATTTATCCTCTGTTAGCTGCCTCTCCCCCAGGGTATAAGCTCCACAAGGACAGACTCCCCCACCCCCATTTGCTCCTGGAAGAGTTCCCAGCACCTACTAGGCATTCAACAAACACCTGTTAAATTGCTATGATGGTGCTGGGCGTTTCAGGGGTCCATCTTCTACCCCCACCAATTGTGATCCGTTTTTGAAGATTTGGGTCCAGTAACAACCCAAGAGAGAGGAAAGAGAAAGGAAGAGCGAAGTAGAACATCGTGCACGTAACCCCTGCCCCTGAAAAACAAGACGTCTCTCTCCTGCCATAACCGCCCACAGCAGTAAGCGCTGTCACTAGGCGCTGTGACCCTTCCCATCAGCACCTCCGAGGAACTGTCGTGAGAGGCTTCACTCAGAGAAAATTACCTCGAAGCACCATCAAATGTAACATTACGTCTGACATTAAAAATCATTGGCTGGGCTAGTTTGGTATTAGCTGAAGTAAAATGGAATTTCACACACTCATGCTGGCAGAGGAAATAAGAACAGACTGTGGTTATAGCAGTACCTACCACTGTCAACTGGAAGTTAAAGAATTTTCTAAGAATAGAACCCAACCCAATACACATTCACTGCACAATGATAAAGGCATAGCTCCTGCCGAGGCAAGATGGAGCACCATTTCAGGTTTGGCTTCCACATTTGACAACAGATCGTGCCTGTTTCCTGACACAACTCAGTTAAAGCTACCCTTGCAACTGAACTGTTATTCTTCTTTTGGAAGGTGCATTAAATTAAACCAGCTCATTAATACCTGGAGTGCCAATAAATTTGATAAGATAGCTGAGACTGATCTTAAGAATTTTTCAATGAGATGTCGATGGGTTTATGTCCTGCAGAAGTTTGGTACATACATACAGTGAAATAGTACTCAGTCTTAAAAAGGAATGAAGTATGAAGGCATGCTACAGTATGGATGAGCCTTGAAGATATTATGCTAAGTGAAATAAGCTAGACACAAAAGGAAAAATAGTATAGTGCAGGATCCCACTTGTAGGAGGTACCCAGATTCGGCAAATTCACAGACAGAAAGTAGAATCAAGGTTCCCAGAGGCCGGGAGAGGGAGGAATGGGGAGCTATTGGGCACAACTTCTGTTTGGGATGATGCAAGTTTCGGGAAATGGATAGCGGTGATGGCTGTACGACGTTGCGAATGTATTTCGTGGCACTGCATTTAATGACAAATTTCACAGTATGCATATTTGACGACAATAGTTTATTAAGTTCTCTTGGCCCAGGCGTGTAACATTTCCCAGTTGGTGTTGGAAAGGCGTGAACAGTGGCATGTGCGTGCACTGCGGTGCGTCGGTATCACTAGGATCACAGATTGCTTGGCAGGAGCCCAGCACAGCCTCCCCACCGGCCCCTCGGCGTTCCCTCTGCAGGAGCCAGGTCTGCTGCTTACTCCGTCTCTCCTCGCAGAGCACGTGGCCGGAGCTCAGGAGTTGTGTGTTGCATGAATGGGACCCCAGGCTTCTGAGTGCCTTTCTCCCACTATCCCCCCAACTCCCAATCCTACAGGCTTTTATCTGCCATGGAATCCACCAATTAGTTATCACCCCTTCCAAAGAGGATCGCAGAGTCCTGAGACAAACGTTTCCCTGAAAATAACGGATCGGAGTAGCCCGGCCCTGTGATAGATGGGGCTTGGTCTGTGGAGAAGGCCTGAGGTTGATTTTGACAGAGCATGCTCACTCAGCCACCTCCTTTGGCCAGCCCTTGCCTGTGTCCAGGGTTTGAATGAGCCACGGTTTTTGCACGAAGGTGAAAAGGAGACTCTGCCGAGATGCTCAAACCCTCTAGTTCCTTCCGGGACATGTGGGGGTGGCTCTCATTTTGAGCAAGAAGCACAGGCCCGCGTTGGCTCCCTGCAGCTGCCTGCCCACGCTCTGGCCTCTGCAATTTGTTACTGCCCCTTATTACAGAGTCTCTGGGTGCTGAGGTATGCTGGTCTCTGTTGGAGGTACACGGTGGATATTGCTTCTCCAGCTGAGCGTGAGAGGCAAACAAATAGATGTGGTTCCTTCCCGGTAGAAGGCAGCCAAGATGATGAATGGAGGAATTAAGAATCGTTGGTATTATTTATGATCCCGGTGCAAAGCCTCGACAGCAATCTGTGCAGTCATCACATGCTTGCAACTTATATTTAGAAAATAAACAGCAGAAGAGCCGAGAGTTGGATAATATCAGGAGACTAAAGAAGAAACTTCTTCCCAACTCCAACGCGAAAATTAGACCCGGAGTGATCATTTGTCCTCTGGCAGCACAGCCTAGGATGAGCCATTAAAGAAGAGCCTACATTTCATTGACGTTCCCATCAGAGAGGAACTTGCCTCTCCTGGTTGTTTTCTCAATGCTGATCAAAATAGCATTTGTACATGCCCTTTTAGAAATGAACTGTTCTACGCTGCACTTAAAGCATTTTTTCCCCCTTTTCAGTTTTAGGGTCATTTGCAGGTGTTAAGTCCACTGATTTTATTGAATTTTTCATAGCCTTTGCTGGCTTTCTTTTTCTTTTTAAATATGTCTTATTGATTTTTTTTTATAGAGAGGAAGGGAGAGGGTTAGACAGTTAGAAACATGGATGAGAGAGAAACATCCATCAACTGCCTCCTGCACACTCCCCACTGGGGGTGTGCCTGCAACCAAGGTACATGCTCTTGACCGGAATTGAACCCTTGAGTCTGCAAGCTGACGTTCTATCCACCGAGCCAAACTGGTTAGGGCTGTTGGCTTTCTGTATGCCCCGCTCCCTCATCTGTCCTGGAAGCTGATGGAATTCCCTGGGCGCTAATGAAAGGGGCAGAACTGCTGTGTCCCTGGAACCAACTCTGTGGTGACCGAGAACAAGACAGTAGCTTTCCCTGACATATTGCTCAATCATCTCTCAAATCCCCCCCCCCTCCCCTCTCATTTGCTGTCTTTTGTTCTCTCCTTGTTTTTAATCCGGAAGTCCCTGGCCTTTAACACCCTCGTGGATAACATATCCGTGGACCCTGTGACGGGAGACCTTTGGGTTGGGTGCCACCCCAATGGCGTGAGAATCTTCTCCTACGACCCAGAGCATGTTCCTGGATCAGAGGTTAGTTGGGGGAAGTGACTCAGATCAGCGACGTTATTCCCAGATGTTGAAATATAATTCTCAATTATATTTTATATATTTGTATCAAGTTGAAAACATAATTCTCAATTTTATGGGCACATAAAAGGGGGTGGGGACACGGATAACTGGTCCAAATGATCAGCTAGAAAAAAGGACTTTGACTTTGGGAGGCACTTTAGGCAGAGTCTAGGCAGGGGACAGATGGTGCACTTAAAGTGGGTAATTTGAGGGAATTACGCAAGGACACCAGGTACACAGTTGTGGGCAGAGTGTAGGGAAATCAGCAGAGGATAATGCAGAACCCCAGGGCTAGCAGGGAATGCTGACAGAAGCCAGACATGAAGAGAGCTCTGTGTGAAGGTCTTCTGAGCAGAACCGGAGCAGTGCCTTGGGTTGAGGGATGCAGCCAACCAGCACAGCGAGGGAGGAAGCCTGGAAACTGGTGCCTTGCCTCGGCCTCAGACCTCCCATTCCCCCAGTGCCCCTTGGTCAATCCTAACTAGGAGTTGGAGGGCAAGAGATCCCTCTAAGTCAGTCTTGGTACATCTGAGCAGAGTGGCGAGTGGAGTGTGGATCCAGGGCCTGGGTTAGGATCTATATCTTCATTTTATTTTTTTTTAATTTTTTTTAATTTTAATTTTTTTATCTTTTTAAATTAAGGTATTATGTGTACATATCTTACCATTGTCCCCCCCACCTCCCATTCATGCCCTCCCTCCCCAGAGTTCTGTGTTCGTTGGTTGTACTTATATATATCTTCATTTTAATAGTGAGTTCCTCCAACTTGAGAATTCAGTGGTTTAAAAAATATATATAATGTATCACATTGCCATGGCCTCAGCATTTGTTACCTGCCTTTCTATTCAACCCCCCCTTTGGTATGTGCCAAAGTTGACACCAGGGACCAGTCCTAAAACACAAATGGGCAACATATACCTTCCCTGCCATTAGGAATGTATATTACTAGCTAGAATTATTTTGGATTAAAATACTTTTCTCCCACCTCAGTTCTACTCTCCCGAGGCCCTATTTGTGTCCATGGTCTTTAATCAGTGAACTATTTTGTTGTGTAAAACATGAAACTCATTTGGCCACAGGCATTTTCACGTTTACTAGGACTTAACTGGGGTTTGCTAGTGTGCGTTTTCAATATGTACTAATTATACTTGCTATTTATATCAGCTATAGGCTATCATTTTTTATTGGTCTGCTGCTCTGTATTCTTTTTAAACCTACCCCACCAGGAAAAAAATATTTTATAGCCTGTGTCTTGGATTAAACACACACACACACACACACACACACACACACACACACACACACACACACGGATGTGTATTTCCAATTACATGATGGCCCTTTATACCTTTTATTTTTAGGTTTTACAGGATAATTGTGATTGTGTTCAAATGCAATCCCTTGTATCTTTTGCTCATTCTTAAGTAGGAGGATGCCCTATAGTATGTTTAATAGACTGGAAGAAATGTATGCTGTGGTGTGGTCACTGGAACTCAGCATGTCAGATTCTAATTTGTTCTTGCTTGTGGCTCATTTGGTGAACTTGGGTCATTTGCTATAGCATGGACTTGGTTTGCTGTTCTGAAAAAAGTACCTCCTTCCTAATGAGGTATCTGTTCAAGCACACATAGCAAAAAGTAATAACAGTCCATTATCTAATACACTGCCCTATGGAAGAGTAATTTGGTTTTATTCAAAAAGATTAATTACTTAAGCCAAGGTGCTCCATAAACTATTTACCAGTTTATAAACTACTACACTTCAACACTAAGGCAATTTTCTAAAACATCTGTTTTGGTGCCAGTTGTTTTAAAAGAGGTCCTTTTAAATGCTCCATTGACCCTTTTCTCTCCAGACATGGGCTCCTGGTCTGCTATATTTGATGTATCTACATGTAGGTATCCTTCTTCAGGTCATTATATTTTACCCTAGAAAGTTAGAGTTGAAAGGTAACTTAACCTAATCTCACCCATCTCATTCTACGGATGAGAAACCAATGGCGACTGGGACATCCAAAGCCCAGCCCTGGGCTCCACACTCACCGTGTGCTCTTTATAGGAGGGTGGATAGTGTGAAATTGCCATTTATCAGCCCAAATGGTCAAATATTGGCCATTTAGCAGTCTAACATGCTACTGCATCGTTGCTAATGATACCATCATACTTCTGCTTAACTAAATGAAGGAAACAGAACTTACAAAATCTTATAGTTGAATCCTTAAATTTAGAGGGATGGATAAGTGTGGTACAAAGATATGTTCTTTTTGGGCTATATATATATATATATATATATATTTATATATTTATATATTTATTTTTATTGCTAGCATTTAAAAACCAAGAGCTAAGTGTAAACATCAGATAAGTTATCTGAAAATACACAAAAAACTATCCTGAATGCCAGCATGGTAATAATTTTACTATTACAAACAGCCCCTCCCCACAATTTACCAGTCACTGCTGCTCCCTAAGGCTTCACACCCAAGCTGTGCAACTCATTTACATTTCTTGCCTCACCTCCTTAGGCCTGTGTCATTATCTCTATGTAAGATCAGAACCTGTTATTGTGCCAATAAGGAAACAGGCGTCTTATAGAGAGAGTAGTTTTGGAACAAAATATTATTTACCTAAAGGCTTCTTCTGGAGAAATGACCCATATGTAAAGTTGTCTTTTAAGTGACTTTTAAACAAAAATTAACCAATTGTTATCTCTTTGATAGGTGATCCAAATCCAGAACATTTTAACAGAAGAACCCAAAGTCACAGTGGTTTATGCAGAAAATGGGACAGTGTTGCAAGCAAGTTCAGTGGCCTCTGTGTACAAGGGGAAACTGCTGATTGGCTCGGTGTACCACAAAGCTCTCTACTGCAAGCTCTAACAGGCCCATCTGCACCCATGCTGTGGGAACCATGAGCCCACCATTTCAACGGTGCTCGGAGGGACCACAGTTCATTAAACAATGAACGTTGACCCTAAATTAGCCCATTAGGTTGGGGATGAAAGTGCTTTTTAACTGAGAACAGATATGATGGGTCAGGTTTTTTTTTTTTTTAAATACAACATCACATTGGTTTTGGGATACTTGTTTACCAATAAAAATCCTGTACAATAAAATGGCTAAAGTGGTCTTGTAAAAGTATGTGACCCAAAGGTACGTTCCCTAAGACATATGTTTTCTGAGTGCACATGACTTATTGCTGCCTTGCTGATTCTTGTTCAGAAAACAGGAGAGCAGGCTGGCTTTATGGGTCATCAGAAATCCAGAAGCCGCCCAGGGACTCCAGTTCACATGCCGGAAACTGGGTGTGCACTAAAAATGACCCTTCAACCCCAGGCCCTTCTCCTTAAGCAAAGCCATTAGACATATTGCCCATCAGACTTACGTTTCCCCCTTTACGTATAACTTTCTCAGTAAATACAAACTCAAATACCCCAACTTTCCTTCTATGTTTGCTTACCCAATTCTCCTCTAGCAAAAGGCATGCAGGAAAATCTTATATTCTTAGGAGTGTTGTCACACTTGAAAATTACCCGAGTGTCTGTTTATCTCAGCACACATTGCACATTTTAGTTCCTTCCACCTGGTAAAAAGAAGTTTGTTCGCATCAGTGATTGGATATAGAACAAAACCCCTAACTGATTCAGGTAAAGCTCAGTGTCTTCCCCCAAGACAACACTGCTGTTAAGGTGGTGGTTGTTCTTTTTCGGCTCTAACTTGCCACAGAGTTTAGTAGAAAGCAATAGAAAAGGAAACAAAAGAAGAAGAAATGATCAACAACCTCTGGCTATCTTCTGAGGGACATGACTCAGAAAAAAGATTATTATTATTTTTTTTATGAAAGCTGAGGAAGAGGTTACCTATCCTCCTTTATTTATCTGTTCTAAGGTATGTGTTTCCGGGATGAATTGTTGCTTTACGAACTTATAGCAGTCAGGTTAGAAAGTTTCTCTAGGGCATTTGCCGTGATGATGGTCTGGCATTTGGAGAGAGAGAGGTTTTGCTGATAAATTGAGAACTGCTCCTGGTTTAAGGCCATTGACTTAAAGTAATAAACAGGGACATTTTGTTTGGATCGAAAACACTTCCCTCACTTCAGGATAAAAGTTATTTTTAGTCAATTTCCTTGGAAATGACGCCATGTGCCCTATATGAGAGCTGTTTTGTGATGCTGTTCACAGCCCTCAAGGGTGGAGTCTCTGAACTATTGTTTGGAAACGATCAATAGCTGTGGTGCTTACATTGAAAAAAGCTACATATTTCCTTTATTTATTTTTAAAAGAAATAATTTTATTGATTCCAGAGAGGGATGGAGAGGGAGAGATAGAAACATTAATAATGAGAATCATTGATTGGCTGCCTCCTGCACACCCCCTACTGGGGATCAAGCACACAACCTGGGCATGTTTCCTGACCAGGAATCAAACTGACCTCCTGGTTCACAGGTCTAACTCAGCCACTGACACATGCCGGCAGGCAACCACATATTTCCTTTAAAGAGAATCACTTGGGAGAAACCAAGATGGCGGCATAAGTAAACGCCTAACTGCAGCCTCACACAACAATTTCAAAAAAATACAACTAAAATATAAAATGGACATTATTCAGAATTACAGGAAAGTTGACTGACTGGAAATTCTACAGCTAGAAGGAAAGAGAAAACCAGAAGGAAAATCAGAGGAGCTGTAAAAGCCCAAGGTACAGAGACAGGGTGTGCGCGTGGCGAGAGGATGGAGCCAGAGAGGAGGGGGAGGCTGAGTGCCTGGCTGGAGTTCCCTAGCGGGAAGGAGATAAAAGCTCCGGACTGTGTTGAGCCCCAGTTCTGACTGCACTGAACCCCAGTTCTGGGCGACACCCTAGGGACCCAGGCTCACACGGAGGGAATCTGGGCTGTGAGGCAGAAACTCAAGGGAGCAGCGAAAGGCAGTCCCGGAGGTGCGCATGTTGTGCACAGAGGACGGACTGTTGACTGTGCCGCTGGATTGCCCTAGCGGAAGGAGATAAAAGCTCCAGACTGCTCTGAAGCCCACTTCCAACCCCACTTCCAACTGCACTGAACCCCAGTTCTGGCCTCACTGGGGGAAAGACTAGACTGTCTGGTCAGGCGAAACTCGAGGGCACCTTTCTCTCAGAGGTGCTTGCAGCAAGTACCAAAGGACACTGAGGAACACCTGTGTGGCTGTGTGATTGTGTGAAGCCTACTGCTTACGGACTTGTCACCGACCTTTTCCTGGCTGACAGGTATCAGAAATGGTGATGGTGAAGCCACAATGGGAACCAAGAGATGGGCGAGGGAACTTCTAGTGGACGCTGAGATCTTTAACTTCATGCCCAGTTCCATAATTGTGCTTTCAACATAATTCCTGCTGCCCATTTACACTTCAGCAGGGCTTAAATGTATTTTCAGCTTCATTTCCATGGAAATGTGCACTTTGCTCTTGATTGATAGATGCATTCTGACAGTTAATACAGGTTTACCCAGTCAAGGTGAAAATGGGAAAGGAAAAACAATGACGTCAACAGATCTAAATTTTATTCTTTTTATTGCATTCGTTGTCACAACAATAATACTCATTGGCAAGAAACTTATTTACACTAACAAATTAAACTTAATCACACGTATTTTTAGATTGGTCAGAAAACAAAGGATATCTTGCTTCAAATGCCTCTGAAAATCAAAGAGTAAGAAGTCATCTGAAATGGAACAATCTAGAGAAATACATATTAACCAAGCACAGAGAACAATTCGGACGTGGCACCATTGTCTCTTCCATGCAAATGATTGGACACCAAAAGGTACAAATCAAGGTTCAGATAACATGCTATCCATATTTATTGGACTTAAAATGACTTTCAAACAACTCCCCCCCCCCTTTATATAAAGAAAGATGAAAACAAACCAACTTCTTACAATGGTACAGAATTCATTCTCTCTCTTTTTTTCACTTTTTCAGCCGGCCAGTTTGTTAGTCATATACAGCACGTGTACCTGTGGTTCCATTGTAATACCATTAAAAAATACAAAAGCAGTAGTAATGACCATAAATAATATTAAGAAAAACATACACATAAATATTTAAAAGATTTCACTAAGCACTAACTAAGTCTGATGCTGTTGGGAGGTGTTTTCTAGCCGGAGTGCTTCTTAATTCCCACTTTTTAATGTAATTTAACTGTCTTTGGCCAACTGTTCTTTCACGGATGAAAGATGAAATCCTTAACAGAGAACCTGGGTTGTCTATAAAACAGCCAGAGAACTAGAAGTATCCACCTCCCAACAATATGCTCACACACTCATGTTCGTTTGGCAATGACCTAACCAGGCCACCACTCGGCAAAAGAGGAAATAAATGGTCACTGGCTGCCATCAGAGAGCCAGGAGTTAGTGGCTTATATATCACAGCTACCAAAAATGTCATATTAGAGCATGAGCAAACGCACAAGAACACGCAGTGCAATTTTTAGCAAGGGCACTGCGGTCTGCAGTTGAAAATGCCCGAAGCGGCATAAACCTCCGAGTTGCAACTCAGCGGTGTGCAATCTCAACAGCAAAGCGTTAACCAAACATTTGAGGAAACTTTTAGCTTACTAAAATACCAAGTTTCTCATAAATCAATCTTACCAAAATATATAGACATATAGGATTAAGTGCATTTAGTAGAAGAAATACATTTAAAAAAATCTCTTAAAATCTTATGAGCCATTCAATGTATACACAACACAAAAAGTGGCAATAAGGCTACAATTACTGCTGAAGGTTCTAACTGACAATGCCAAGTTCCCAAGACAGCATCTATTTGTTTAATGCCATGTCATTGCGGGATGTGTGTGTGAGGTGAGAGAGATATTCACACATATGTAGTCTGTATAGCTACACAAGTGGCATGCACAGTACTGAGAAGTTGCCTCTTGTTCCCTTATCCCTTGCCTCTTACTCAGTCTTCAGTCTCAAGCGCTAAAGACTGGGGTTGGGCCAAGGATGGGAAATCATCCTGCTTCTTGACTTCCCTACTCTGTAGATTTGGAAGTGGGTCACGTGCTGTACTTGGTCCACACACTTATGTGAGCCTTCAAGTAACAATCGTTCCCTCAACACATCACGTAAGGATCCTCTGTTCACCACTGGGGAGAAGACCAGGCTTTCATTTCCCAGGGGGGACATGGATCCTGTAGGAGTCTTCTTTGCCTTTGGGGTTCTTGGTTGGGTCTGTTCTACACTGCTACTTTGTTATGCAAATACTACTGGTATAGTACTGGTGCTATTCTCTCTCTCTCCTTCTCCCCACCCCAGTGTTATGGACCAAGATTCAGTTTCCTGAGACTTTAAATAACTAAAGAAAACATACTAAGTAAAATCGGCCTGTAGACTAGGACTGTTTTTCAGGAGTGAATTGCAGCAACCACATTCATATTTCTTACAACCCTGTTTTCTTTAGAAATTTACTTCTCACCCCATCATCATAATAAAAACAACTGTAATAGAAAATATGGACATTTTATTTCCCTCATCCTTCAAGGCTTCAAGGCTTCAGAATAGTTTACAGGTAGATCCTTGATCAAATCTGAAAATTCAGAAGCCACTCGGGACTTAAGGAGGTGACATGAAGCCCGGGGTTGCTGTCTCTCTTGGGTCACTATGTTCAGTTACTCAGATGGGATTTGGTAATTCTTAAAGATGTCAGTGTGGGGCTGCCACACATTCAAAGTGCAGTTACTTCTTTAGAAATTGTTAAGACGCCTCCCTTAAGAATCTTCTTAAATCCCACTGTTAAACACATGGTTTTCTCTCTTTAGGCTTGGCCTACATAACTTTGAACACTTTTTTAAAAATTAGAATATCCATATAAGTGCAAAATTTACCTTTTTAAAATGTATTTTAAAGCACACACTAATTAAATAACCCAAAGAACCTAGATGAGAATTATTTGTCTCCAGCAAAAACCATTGGGCTAACTAAAGTCAAACAATCTGTGATTATATGTGTAGCCCGGTCCTCGGACATCTTAAGATTTCAGACTAGAGATGACTGCAGAATAACAGGCAGTGGCGAGGGTTAATTTGGGTCCTCATTTCCTCTTGCCACTTGGTTTCCAAGGATAACAGGAGCACCGGGCAGGTGTTCGCATTGCCTCCCTCTGAAGAGCTGAGGTTGGCATTAGCGCTGGAGTTAAAAATGCTTATGTGATGTTGAGGGTAGGAAATTCATCAACTCACAGCCAAAGAAAGATAGCATAGTTAACTTCTGATTCAAGGAGAGAGAGAGGGAAAGGGAGAGAATAGGAATGAGAATGAGAAAACTATTACATGAACTGTGAGTTACTTTAAGGGAGATAGTCTTAAAGAAGGTAATTCTGTTACAAAACTAAAGTCCTTCAATGGAAAATCCTGACCTAGACACTCCTCACCACACACCTGACCTAGACACTCCTCACCTCAAAGCATTGCCTATACCCTCAAACACTCTTGGCTATTGTCAGAGTCATAGAAAGCTATCGTTAAGAGAATATACCAGCTATTCTCTTTTTGTTCATTGTCTAATAAAGAAAAAACTGCCAAGTCTTAAAGGTTCATGAAGCAATATTTCTGTGTTAAATTGCAAGGACACTAAAAACCACTAGCATTAGAGCAGGAATGGCATACGGCACTGGCACCTCACTTAGGCATCATGCACTAGAGTTGATTAAAGGAAAAATAGTAGGAAAACAAAATGCTCCCCAGTTCTGAGGACCTTCACTCTGTTTTCATGCCTTTCACCAGTCAGTTACATTTTATCCTTTGCTGGACAATCAAATCAAGTGCCTCTTATAATTTCAGCAGTTTTAAGTAGTAATGTTAAAAAAGAACTCATTCAGATAAAAATTACCATAACTTAAGTTAAAAAAATCAAAACAGTTATGACACAAATGAAATGATTTGAAGAAAAAGAATTTGATTAATAATATTATCAGTTGGTCATTAATCTAAGCATTGGAAGTATACACATAAACTGAAAACAAAGAACAACATTTGAGGACTTTTTAGACAATGCAATATAATAGGTCATAAATTATGTGCAGAGACTGAGACTTATAGACATTTCCAGTATTTACATCCATTTCCAAATATTACCAAGTGTAAACATAAGATAATCATCCTTCCATTTTCATTCTTAAAATGAAGACAGTGAAATTTCCAGTGTGATCCAGATCACTTTTTTTCAAAGATGGCAAAAATGTACAACAGCAAGCACTAATAGTACCACATGTTGACTAATTTAGTCTGTAAGTGTTAGAAAGGATTTGCTGGAATTGGTAGTTCAGTAATAGTGGTTCTTTGTTTCTCATGGTATTAATAAATAGCAAAGCACCACACATCTCAAAATATTAATAGAATATCCAATATGGCGCCTTCATTATCATCCCCAAAATGAAGACAGACAGGGAAAATATACATAGTGACGGATAACTGTAAAACACAGCGAATGATCTGTAGCTAGTGACAGAAGCACTGGAGCTCAACAGGCAATACTCTGTCACTAAAAGGGAGGCAGGCCTTCGGGAAAGAACTGAATTGTGTACTTCTGGTTTAGATTATTCCAGATTTCCCCATATGCAGACAACCAGAAGACAGAAACAAGCAAAACACAATGTTCAAAATATGAGATGGAGCTATAAGGGTTGGAGCCCTTTACGTGACCTGTTCCCTGTAACCTCCAAAAGCCCCCCAAGCTTTGTGTCTATAACATTTCCAGTGCAAGATACGGACTGAGACTCTCCACGCAGAAAAGGAAGTAAAATATTTGTCCAAGAATGAGTCTGCCCTCAACTCTGATTCTGGAACCCGCCCCCCTGGAAAGTGGGTGATCTCATTTTTAGGGGCCAGTGCAGCAAACAGAATCAGATGCATAAACATAAGCAGCAAAACAACAACATCAACAAAAAGATCCATTATTTGAAATTTCTCAAGATGAGTTAGTTTCTCCTTCTGCCTTCGTCCCTGGCATTTGAATTAGTTTGATGAAATGTTGAAATCTTTAATACTGGCTTTAAAATATGAGCTTCACCGCTAGACTGTATTCTGGGTACCATCTTAAACAAACTTTAACATTAAACGAAGACCCCTAACGAATGGAAGAGAATGGCTCAGAAAAACCATTCAGAGCATCTCTCACCATAACTGACAGCTCACCTTTACGGGGACATTCTGTGTGCTCAGTAAAATTGCTTCTCTAGTTGCCTATTACTCAAATCTAAGTTTTCTTGAACTGGTATCTCTATTGTTTTTAAAAGTTCATTTGTTAAAATACTCGCCGAGTCCACTTGGGAAATCTTGAGTAGAAAATATGTGACGAGTTCCCAACTGTGTCATCATCGGGCTGCAGACTAGCCAGAATGTTCCCCGGGAGAGGAAACCTGAAAATGTTGGTTTCCTTAAAAGCCAATTTCCTGTTCACTGTGTTGGGAAAAGGAATTCTGTTGTGTGTGCCAGTGTTGCTGACAAACCGAGATGCTGCAGCAGCAAAGTAAACAACAGACCCCAATATCCCCTGGCTGCATTAACGTCGGATTTTTCCTTTGTATGGCTAAGTCTGGAAAATAAATATTATCCCCAGAATCCCAAGGTAATGCCACATCCACATTCTTAAGGCTTTTGCTTCCTTCTGGAGTTGACACCTACTAGAATTCTTTTCTCTCCTTCAGGCGCTCAGCAAGCAGAATAGTCTGCTCACCTTCTGCTACGGGAAGTGATTCTGGGGAGGGGCACACACGTTTCCACGGTGGGGTTGCTCACTGTGCAGGCACAGAAACAAGGGGGACCTTTCTCCCACTTTGGAGAGGATCCTGCAGCCCAGATCTCATGGTAGGAGGGCGCTCTCAAGCCATGTAGGCATACACGAACACCCAGGGTCAGGACCCCATGCTAGAGATCCATGGCACTCCATTTAACAACACCAGGGCGGGTCATGCTCTTGTTGGGCATTGTCATGTTGGTTTTCCAAGTGACAACACACACCCACCCAACACAACACAAGCTGCTGGTAAGTCAGAGGAGCGGGGAAACATAGCTGCTTTGCATCTGGCACAAAATGAGCTCCTTAGTTTGTTAATAAACTGAAGGTGGCTTGGGATTATTTGAGTAGGTTAAATGAAAGGACTTCTATTATCAAAGAAAAAGCAGGTATTTAACACAGGGTTCCCCAGTCTGCCTACAGCACTTTACCCCGTCATCAGATTCTTCTTCATTCCCCCAGAGGAGAGCAGGGACAGGAAGAGGCGGGCCCTCTCTTGGAGCAACCCGCCTGGAAGAGAGCAGTATTACTGCTCCCCAGCACCCTCCGCTGCCATCTTTTCTGCCTTTCTAGACTTCCTCTGCTTCTGCTCTTGTTCCTTCCTCCGCAGCTTTTCTCTCTGCTTCTCCATTTTCTCTTGAGCCTTCTGAGCCTTCGCCAGAGACGCCTTCATTTCCTTGAGCATCTTCTTGATCACTGCTCGGTCCTGCGATGATGCCATTCCAAGAGCCTGGGAAGGAAATATATAAACAAACTGAATCTGAAAACCAGTGACCTCTCTGCTTATGATGAGGCCAATATCGCATTATGTTCTAACTCAAAAATTAACTGAAACACAATTTTGGTGAAAACTAAAGAAGAGCTGATTACATGTTCCAAAAATTTACAAGCTTTATTTGTTCTTTTGTTCTTGGAAGTCCCAGCACAGTAGGCCCTGAACCCCACTAAGTCATGCTTTCCAGATTGGTAATTAATGGGTGGATGAATGAAAAAAAGGTTACGATTCTGCTTCTCCAACCTTTAGGTTGTAGACATTTGCAGGCAAAAGATAGGAGTTGGCCCCTGCTGCCACAGGGGGCTCCCAGAAGGGCAGGAAGAGTCGACATGGCTTCCTTTCTGCCAATGGATGCACTGACAGTGAGGACCCACAGTGTATTCAGTGCCAGAATGCTCATGTCAGCAGACTAGCCATGGGCTCCCCGTAGGCAGACTTATAAAGGAAGCCTGATTATAACGAGAAGGTTGCTCAATTAGCTTGGAATTCAGAATAAGGGAAGTTGGTTGCATAGTATATTAAACGCTTCATGACCTTGAGCATCAACAGCGGGATACATCCATCTCCCCCAGGGGACAACCTTGTCAGTGGACCTTCATATTTACAGGCTATTCATTGATCTCTGACCTTTTCAAGATTCTCACGCAATACTCATCTGCCCGTCCTCCCAGCAGGGGCTGAGGTCAGGGGTGGAAAGCCGGCTGTAAGCTCCTTTCGCCCTTTCTCTGCAGGGTGGGCGCCACCTCAGCCTCTAAAGAGATGGACTGGACAGGTGAACATGAAAGAGCGATGGAGGGGGCGGGAAGACACTGCCGCACATATTTGGGGAAGAAAGCTCTGGGGAAAACATCATCCCGGTTTTGGAGTGGTCTCTGGTGTGCAGGGACGCTTCGGGATGGAGAGAAGACACGAAAAAAGAAGAGGGAGGTTAATGGATTTGGGTTTTTAACTCTTATGTGATGAAAGAGCCCACATTGGCCATTATTAAAGCTCATACTACATAGAAGCAAGTAGAGTTAATACATGGGCCATGTGTAAACAGGTGGAAGCAATGGAGCGAGCCCCTCCCTCTCCTACTCAGCAGCCTACTCGTTAGATCCCCTAATGACTTTCTGAAACTTCACTTACTACTCAAACAATCCACCGTCCTTTCTGCTGACGGCTGATGAGAATTACCTCTCCCATAGGGAGAATGCTCTTATGTAATGAAAACATTTTGGGTGCTATGAGCAATACAAATTATGCTTCGTAGCCTAACACAGATAGATATAATTTTTTACCTTCAGTTTATTTCCATCCAACTGCAGGAGTTGCTCTCCAGTGATGTTTTGGGCACTGAATTCAGATACATACTGCTCCAGATTTAGGCTCATGAGCCAGTGAGAAACCTGCTGCACACTCCACTCCTGAACGGCCCGATTCTGACACTGACTGTGCTTGGGAGACTGTCCGTCATCAAGGATCTGAGTAGGAATGTCACGCAGTGTTGTTAAAGGGCTGAAGTGCTGTGGCTCAGCATGGCATATTGCGCTCTCCAAGGGCACGTCTTGCCTACTAGAGCCATCTTTATTTCTAAACCACAGAATGGTAAGCTAACGGGTCTCGCTGTGTGTGAAGCACACACAAACACATTTATTATCTACACGTTTTTTAGATGCCTGGGAACCTGAAAAATCCCCTAAATAAAACCAGCATTTTCAATGTAGGAAGTTTAATATTGACAAATCCACTCTAATGCTGCAAGCTTTTACAAAACTTGCAGCATTAGAGTGCAAGTTAGAGAAAACATTTTGGAAAGATTATCAGATGCAGAAAACAAATTATATCTTTAATCCCTATAGACGATATATCACTCTGCATTTCTCCTCTGCTAGGACATCAGAGATATGTAAAAACATATTTAAAAGTATTGTGGCATCTTTCACTTAGAAGAGGAGAGCACTGAACCCTCAGGTATTTTTAGGGGGGAAATTTCACAGCCATTATTTCATTTGCATGGCAAGCAAACCCGTGAGGGCAGTGGGGCAGGGGGTATCCGTAATTACTTTTAATAAATGAGGAAACTGAGGCTCTGAACACCCACAGATCTGCCCGATGCGGAATAGCACTTTTAACAGTGCAAAGGGCAGGATGGGTCCTAGAACCACTACGCTGAGAGGCGGTGAGGCGATGATGGGTCTGGGAGGAGAGACAGAAGCCACCTCAGAGACGGGCAGAGAACAGCATGATGGGTAAGCCGAGATGAAGGCAAAGGAGGCGAAACAGAGGGAACTGGGTCAGTCAGGTAATGGTGATGGGGACACATCACGGGAGACTCTGGAGGTGGGATCTGAAGGTCCTCTCAAGTCAGGAATATCTCTTAAACTGAGACATAGACCAGGGCAGAGCGAAACTACATAACACAAGGAACACCCCCACTGCAGAGGAAAGCGCTCTCGTATTGTTTGAGTTTTCAACCATCTGCGAAGAGAGAAAGGGTTCAAACAAAATAACAAAAACCACCATACAGCCCATTGAAAGCTCACCTCGTCATCTATCATATCCAGGCTCTGAGTGAGGGAGCAAACAAAGGAATCAAAGAGAAAAGTGTTACAGAAACAGGACACACAATACATGCAGTACAAAGTCTTAAAAAGTTAAGGTCATGTCATGCCTGAAGAATATGGGCAAAAGAGTTTAAGAGAAAGAAGCGTTTTACAAAACAAAACAACATGTTAGAAAGAAGTAACAGAACACATATTTAGAGCAAAACCATCTTTACTTACAATGCCTCCCTCCCTCCCTTCCACCCCAATAAGACATTCGAGATATGCAAAAGCACATTTAAAAGTATTGTGGCATCATTCTGGTATTTCTTCACCTTATCTCTTGGGACACTAAGTCCATTGCTAGTGTAATTTCCTGTCTCTCTTGTATATATTTATCTCCTGAGCATTCTTAGGAATGCTCAGGAGATAAATATATACTTTGACCCTCGAATCTAAATCAGTGGTCTTACACAGCTGTCCTTCCTTCTCAGAACTCTGTCTCTCCCCTTTTCCCTGCAGTGAATCTTAACCAGGGGCCACACCCAACTCCTGAAGAAATATCAGATTCTTCGGGTGGGGGCCATGGTGGGAAAGGTGAGGGAGAGAAGCAAGGGCGAACTGGTGAACTGGTGAACGCCGTGAGATTTCTGAGCTGTTTCCCACTTTTGCTCTCCAGTGCCCAGCCTCCCGTCCCCACACCTCTGCTGAGAGGCATCACACTGGAGTCAGAGACAGGCCGAGGATATGGTATACAGTCAGGGATGGCTCCTAGGGCCTCAGAAACAACAGTTTGCTTTCATGTTGAGAGGGAGACACCAATTTCCTAGCAAAGATCACGGTTCCAGGGATCTACATGCAAAGTCCACCTCAGGCACATTTCCCTGTGACAGCTCACGAGTAGGACGTATGCCCGGGATAGCAGTTCTGTGAGTGACATGAGCATACCTCATCAGACGACAGCGCCAGGGACTGAGACAGCCCCGAGGTTCTGGGCTCCGCTCCTAGGCCACTCAGGTCAGCCGAGCTGGTACTGCTGGGACTGAAGTCATCGTTGAAGGAGAAAGTCTGTAACAATAAACGAAGCTCAGTGTTAAAAGAGCACCGTGAAGGAACCCGCGGTAGGTGCGTTTGCAAGCTCTAAGACGGTTGCTTTGAAGTAATCTCAGAAGTTCACTTTGGGGCCGGCGATGACCTTCGGCCGGGCAGTGTCGGACACCGCACCTGCGGTGAGTGGGGAGCTCTGAGCGCTCTCTGCCGGGGGGAGGGGGGAGGAGTTTTGGAGTAATGATTCTGCAGTCTCTCTTCAAGGGTGCAGCATTCATTATCCTCTGCAAACTGCTCAGAGGAGTGATATTAATGAGCCCATCTTCTTTGACCCTAATGGTGATGAGCAACAGTGTAAGTAAAAAAATACAAGGTGGTGTGGAGAGCCTGAGTTATTAGGAACAGATGGCAATCCATATTAGAAAGGTAGCCAAGCACCCCGGAAGGTCTCTGCTGGCTGTGATAAATGCTGAGGGGGGTGGCAGATCCTCTCCAGGATGTGACCTTCAGAGATGATGGGTTCTGGGGGAGGTCACAACCTCCCTGCACTGCCTGCTCAGGTACAGCCCTCCTGGGGCAGCACTGTGAACAGACACACGCTCCCAAATAGTTACCTGGGGGTAGGAAGGAAACTCCCCCAGAACCCCACTAAAATGTTCAGTGGATATTAAAATCAAATACATTCACAATGACTTCAGAGCTGCCTTTGTGAAAATGTTTTAAGCCACACCTGGAGTCTCTCCGGCGTAAGATAACGGTAGAACTACTTAAACAACATTGAGATATGTCAGACCCAACGCTGAAAATGCTTCAAGGCCAGAGCGGTCTATTGCTGTCAAAACTTTTCTCATTGCTTCCCAGGGACTCTTAAGAGCTCGGCCAAACCCCATCTTGTTTCCTATCCCACTGCCTTAGAAATTGGACCGCCAGTTTTCCATTCGGCCCTCTTGTACCGGGTTAGCTGGCTGTCAGGAATACATGCCCATGCCAGAGGTTAGAGAGCTCAGTACCAGACAGACTGCAGGGTTTGCCGGCTGCTCAGACAGGACTGAAATCAGAGCACGGAGCTGGGCTAGCAGAGCATTTAAGGGCAGAGGCATTCGACACGGCACATTACCGTTTGGTACTGTCCGTGGCAACACAACCCCAAAGCCCATCGAAACCCTGTGAGCTGTCGACCCCAAGAAAAGAATTAAATTCCAGGAACCTTAACCCCGTGTTTCTGTTTGAGAAAGAAAAGTGAGCACAGATAAAAGGAGACCACACAACGTGTGAAAGTTAGCCACCGCATGTGTTTCAGTAAAATGTTAGGTAAGGTTTGCAGTGTCATGCTGGAAATAACCATCACGCATTTAAAAACGAGTAGCATCCATGCGCGCACTTCCCAATTCTGCTCAAGTTAAAGAACTTTGGCGGTAGAATTACAGCAGCTGTTGGACATGGAGGCCTGATTTAAGAGGAGAAACAAGTAAGGGTGCTGTGTCAGCATGGGTTTGTTTTAAACAGTTTCATCGAGATGTATTGAACACATATCCAGGCCCAAATTTATCTGTTTCCCAGTAAAATCTTGACGAGCGCAGCAAAAATAGTTTGGTAATGTAATTTAAACCGGAATGCTTGGTAAACAGATCTATCACGCTGTGCCGTGATTCAGATGCATCCTTCCCAGCATGGTTTCACTGTCAAACGGAGATTAAATAGCAATATGTGAAAAGACAGGCAAATCGGAGATTAGCGCACAATCTAGCAGAGACCAGGATTAAAGAAGGTGATGGTTAAAAAGGGCCTTTCGGTCCCCCACACAGGAAGTACCATGCACGGTTTATTGCAGGGTTATCGCATTGGTTTCTTGGATCCAGAGCATACACACAGGCTGAGAGTGCTTCCCAGAGATTGAAGAGGAGGAAAGAGATTTGGGGTTTTCCTGTTTGCTTTTCTAATCCAAGCGTTTTCTACCTTGGACCCCTTTTTATCTGAACTTAGAGTTTCAGGAGAAGGCTCGAGGGGACTTGGAGGTGAAGGCAGGTTCCTGAAGGAATAGGATCCTTTCCGGCTTTCGTGAAACCAGGAGAAAGGCATGCAGGGTGAGCGGGGGGAGGCGGGCGCTGCGGCGGAGGGCTTCGCTTTCCAGTGGTCCAGCCTGCCTCTGAAGATCCTGTGTCAGGAAAAGAACGGGGAGTTAGACAAAGAAAGGGAAGACGTGACGCCGACTGAACCGGACTCTGAAGGGGCTCTGACCACGGTTCGAAGTAACAATTTGAGAAGGCACCCTACACAACAGATACTTGCCCCCCATTTTTGACGGGAACATTTATCCTAATTGTTGTTGTTGTTATTATTATTATTTTGCGTCTAAATGGATTCTGTAATGACAGACATTTTGTACTGCTATGTCCATGGTCAATTTTTAGGAAACGTGCCTAATACATACATGGATAGGCAAAAAGTTAGGTCTACAGTTATTTGTATGGAAAAATAACACAATGATTAATAAATAGTAATGCAAGAATAAACCCTGTGTTTCGTGTACTCACAGCTGTACACTTACTTTTGCCAATGCCTGTGGAGGTGGATAAATTAACATGAGGGAGAAGCATGTCATTTAGGAGCTGCTCTGAGGGGCGTCATCACAGCATCCCCTCGCGGGGGACACACATCAGTGTCTCACTGCTGGTGACGTCAGCTCCCGATGAGCATTCTTTCCTGGCTTCCTCTCGACTCAGGTTCCCGAGAGTCTCAACTTAAGAAAATGATATTCTTAGATAACTTGGGAATTCCAGGGCTCAGGGTACTTTAAGCAGAACATACACTTGGTTGGTTTTTCATCAAAATCTTAATGCCTTTTTATAGAAAGAACACCAGACCAGAAGTCTTACTGTTCCGCTTGGAGGTCAGATCTGCCACCTCCCGAAACATGGACCTTCACTCGGCCTCTGTTTCTTACCTGTGAAAGGTGGATGTTTTATGTATCTCATACGTGGTTAGGAATTAAATGAGACAGTATGTGTAAAAAAGTGCTTTGAAAACTATAATGGTCTATGCTTATTGTTTAATATTCAAAGGACTCAAAGGCCTTTGAGAATGCTGTTTGAAAGCATATTTTTCCTTAATATCTTGCATATTTATACTTATGTTTTGGTTAGAGAAAAACAGTTCTTAGGAACTGAGACAGTAATGGGCAGTAGTGTCTGCATCTTGGAAGAGGTCACTCTTAAAATATCCAAGCAATCCTTGATGCAGTGCCTACAATTTGTTAGCTGTTGATGTCATGACAACAAAGAGATTCCCTTTCACTTAAAAGTGACTCAATGCCTTAGCTAGACAGCTAATGTTGGACGTGGATCCTGAATTTCAACCTTCTCACATCTCATTTCAAATACTTGGAAATATTCCATGTTTCAAATTTACATAAATAGTATAACTCCTAAAAAATTTTATTCATTTCCAAAGATTATTGTGAGAATCAAATGGGACAATTAATGTAAAAACATAAACTGTACAGCAATGTATAAATGTGTGGGTATTGTAAGAATGATAATTAAAGAGAATGAAAAAATGAGTGAAGTTTTGGAAGAATACTGACATAGCTTGGGGTTGAAAAATTGTTGGCCACACTAAAGATCCCAGAAAAGGTGATGATTTATATGGTGTATTTCTTTCTTTTTCTTTTCTTAGTGAATGGGAGCCATTCAATTTTTATTTTTTATTTCCTTTTTATTGATTTTTGGAGAGAGTGGGAGGGAAAAAAGAAGAGAAACATCAATGTGACAGCAAAACATCAACTGGCTGCCGCCTGCATGCCCCCTACCAGGGATGGAGACCAAAATCCGGGATGTGCCCTGACCAGGACTTGAAATGGCAACCTTTCAGTGCATGGGACCATGCCCAACCAACTGAGCCACACCGGCCAGGGCTAAATGGTATATTTCTTGAAATGACACTAAAAAAACCCAACAAAACCACAAAGGAATCTGCAAGGATAACAGAGAAAGGCTGACCAGAGAGGGGCCAACCTTCAATTTCACTGTAAAGCTTAAGAACAATGTTGTATCCTTAAACCCACCTACTTCTTATCAAAAGATGAGGAGAGAGCACAATAACTGAACATCAGGAGACTACTAACACCTGCGAGCAGAGGCAGACAGGTCTTCTGTGGAAGTGCTTTCTGCTCCTGGGTCGTGGACAGTCTGGTAAGAATCACTGGGGCAGCTGTTCAAATGCAGATTCTTGGACACCCAGACTTACTGAATTAGAATTGTGAGAAAAGATGGGAGGAGTTGACCTGGAATCTACTTTAACACATATCTGAGCTGACTCTTAAAATTTTAATGTCTATATTTATTAATATTATCCCGAATGCAAATATGAGGCTTTTGGAACAGAAGAGGTTATAACTTACTTATATACAATTATTGCACTGGTTCCCCATACCGTAATTTTCTCTCTCTATAATGAGAACCAGATGTCCTAGACTTGGTTTACACTGTAGGTGAGAAATCTAAAAAATATGAATGTGGACGGTTATATAGGAGAGGGCCAGCTGTTCCTGCCTCGCCTCTGAGAGGGGGAGAGAAATCCTATCTCCTCAACGTAAACAAATTCAACTTGGGAAGGATCTTGGGTTCTCAGCCTTTGGAAAGAAATGTAAGTCCTGGGGGGAGATAAAACAAGTTATCTCCAGCTTTACAAGCCTGGGACTCTCTCCACAGAGAGGTCTCGGCCCCCTCTCCCCATCTGCACTCCTTAAAAATGGAACCACACGTAGGGGAGTTGGCTCTCTGTAGATCTCACTGTCTATCTATAATTTAACTTCTGAGGTTTGTCTTTTAGCTCAGGCCCTACATTCCCTTAAAAATGCCGAGAAAGCTCTAAAATAAAACTATTTTCTCAGCAGTCTCACACTCTTATTTGTGGGCATATGATTTATTTTTCTTAATTGGTTATACATTTCTGAATCAATCAAATGATGTGGGAAATTCCATCCACAATTCAAATAAAGCATTGCAGTGCTTTGATACATGAATACTATTTTAAGTTATAGATAGGCCATTATCAATGACAGCTAGACTATCTTTTCCTATTCCCAAGTGGACTGCCTTTATAACAACCCTTTTAGAACCACGAACCTTTGCAAGAAATGAGACCACCAGGTTCTGAGGTATTCTGAAGAATATTTCACAATTCTCTAGGTGGTCTGGCTGTGCCCCGCTGAGGCTGTATCCTGTCCCCCTCGATTATTTGTGTATCCTCAATTCTAACACCCCCTCCATACACTGATGCAACCTCAGCGTGTTTTGCAGTATCCACAAAGAGCTGAACAGGCATGCTTCCATTTGCTTGGACCTTGAGTAGAGAATGTTCATCTTAAAAAAGTGAATTCTCCACTACTTTAAACTCATAGACCTATCAGCTTTCCAGACATGCTTTCTAAAATAAATGCCAATTTACTTCCGGATAAATTGAACTATTGAGTCTACAAAAGGAGCGCAGGAGTTTTGCTAACAGTTATTCTATTACTGACCACTCTCACAGCCTGTTGCACTTGGTGGAGAAATGTATTAATAAGGTAAAATTCTTGCTTCCCTCATTTCCTTTCCTTCCTCCTTCCTTTCTTAACTTTTTTTTTACTCTCAGGACAGGTTATGGGCTAAGGTACTAACTCTATATTCATCCTTCATAATCCCCTTGAAAAATCAAGATCAGTGAAAATGAATTCGTAATGGATCTGAAAAGAGTTTCTAGGTATGTGCTCTGTATTTCCTTCACAGCTTGTACACTAATGGCTCACTGTCATTTTGGGGGGAAATAGAATCAAATCATAGCTATATTTTTCCCATCCCCTATTTAAAATTATTTTTTATGTTATTTAACCCAAAATAGTCAAAGAGTATTATTTCAATACCTAATTAGTATAAAATTAAGGTATTTAACATTCTTTTTTTATAGTAAGTCTTAGAAATCTAGCACACATTTTCTCTGATAACACATCTCAATATAGACTAGCCACATTTCAAGTGCTCAATGGCCACATCTGACCAGAGGCTACCATATTGGATAATGCAGATAGAGATGGATGGGAGATTGGGGACCAGGTTCTTCTAGTTCACCTCACTTATTTTTTTATAGGAAACCAAGGTCCAAGGAATTCAGAGACTTACCAATGACAGAATCAGGATGAATACTTGGGTGAATACTTGAATACTCAGTAGTGTATTTGTTCCCATTGTTCACACTTCAGATAAATGAAGATTCTCTTCCTCAGAGAAGTGCCCTCTCCCTTCCCTGTCATTTTCCTATGTGCCACCCTCTATCCTTGTTCTGAGATACACAGATCTGCTCACAGGGCTTCCCATTTAGGGACTAAACTGGGAGGTTCTCCCACCAGCTCCAAAGGTTGGTGACCACTGCTTTAGGGGAAGAGGAAGCTCTGACAACTAAATGCTTCCTGCTTTTGTTATCTGCTATATTACTGTTTAAATCAGAATATTTACTGAGTACATACTTGAAAAAGGATAAAACTAAACCATATTTCTTTGCAGGATTTGTCTGTTTAGTTATTACTAGAGGCTTGGTGCACAAAATTTGTGCACTCGGGGGGGGGGAAGGGTGTCCCTCAGCCTGGCCTGCATCCTCTTGCAGTCCAGGAGCCCTTGAGGAATGTTTGAGTGATGGCTTAGGCCCACAGGGAGCGGGCCTAGACTGGCAGTCGGACATCATTAGCGCTGCCACTTCTCTTGCACTCACCAGCCATGTTCCCCCTGTGGGAATGCACTGACCACCAGGGGGCAGTTCCTGGTTGAGTGTCTGCCCCCTGGTGGTCAGTGCACATCATAGCGACTGGACTATTTGCATATTAGCCTTTAATTATATAGGATTATTTTAACCTCATCTATTTGTTTCATATGGGCCATATGTTTGAGTCACTAAGTCTCCACAAGGAATACAATAAAGTGATTTTTTTACTCTTAGGGAAGGAAAAAACTAAGACCAAATTGGTTTTAGCAAATATCTTGACTTTTTAATGTCTAATAGCCTCAGATTATCTATACTAATAAAAGAGAAACAGGAAAATTAACCATCACTCTGCTACACCTAACAGCCAATCAGGAGGGGATATGCAAATTAGAACGCCAAAGATGGTGATTGCCCAGCTGCTCCAGGTGCAGAGTGGCTGGGCAGGGCAGGACACCTGCTATGAGAGGAAGGGCTGGGGGCAAAGGGATCTATAGGAGCGACACTCCAGCCACAGCAAAGACTAAGACTGCAGACTCGGGAGTCTGCAGCGAAGACGAAAGTGGCAGACTGCGGCCGGAGAGAAGGCCTGGGTCCTGGGTGCTGGAGGAAAACCGGTGCTGGAAGCCAAGGGAAGGAAGGCCTATTGCACGAATCTCTGTGCAACGGGCCTCTAGTAACTTAGATAATGTCTAATGGTTTCAGAATGACATTATGAGAACTGGAAGACACACCTAGGAGATAAGATTGTAAACTCGATCCACGAGTTAGACTGCTCTTTCTGAGGACGCCTCACTGGGGTGATGCATTTATTCCCAGTTCCCCTCAGCTGCTGTGCAACCTTGTGGCTAATGGTCCTCATCACCCACCAGGGACCCAGGAAGCCAGCTCAGCTGCACTAAGCTCCCACCTGGCAGTAATTGTCCTTTCTGGAGTATGTTTTGTAAGGTTCCGGACCCATTATCAATCTATTTAGAAGAACAAAGGCTGTCATTGGATTTGATTAGTGTTAGCCAAATTACCATGACAGCTCAAAAAATTACCTTTTTGAAACAGAAAAAGTCTCTCTTCTTCCCTATTCTACTATTTTCATTAGACAAATTCCTTTCAGTTCTGTTAGAATTCTACTATAATTACAAATAATTTGAAAATGATGATCCTAATTTAAAACTATTCTATGGCGTTGGCACACGTGGAACCACCTGTGAAGACTGAAGCAGAGACTCCAGGGCTAGTGTTTTAAAGCTGCAGAGCTGGCCAGGCAGCCGAGAAAGAAGTCTGGCTGGTTCAGAAGCTGGCGTTAGCTGTGATGAGGCAGTGTGCACATGACAGTCTGCTATCACCCACCCAAGGTTTTGCCTAGGGCTGTGGTCGGCAAACTGCAGCTAGCGAGCCACATATGACCCTTTACCCCCTTGAGTGTGGCTCTTCCAAAAATACCACAGCCTGGGCGAGTCTATTTAGAAGAAGTGGCGTTAGAAGAAGTTTAAAACATTTGGCTCGCAAAAGAAATTTCCATCGCTGAACTGTTGATATTTGGCCCTGAGTTTGCCGACCACTGGCCTGGAGTAAGGCGAGCGCTCACCAACAGAATCCAGATGTGCTTGCTTTTCACCTGGGATTTATACAAAGTGGTGATACTCTGGCTCCTGCCATGACATTCACTAGAACCTTCCATGCCTGCTGAATGCCTGTGGTTCTGCCCCTTTTAGCCTCAAAAGTGAGAGGGAGTGACCGCCGCAAAGGCCCAGAGAAGAAAGGGAGAAACTCAGAGGTATCCGAGCTTCTCTCCCGTAAACAGGTTCATTACTTGTTTCTTTTATTTCCTCTAAGCATATTTGATAATTTTCTACTCTTAGCTTTAAGGCACAAAGTAGACTTTTATATTTCTCACTCCAAAATCACACAAAGTTAAATCTCTTTTGAGTCGCACTATGGTTTTATTTGAACTGAGATTGTGGTCCTCCATACAAACAAAACTTTCTACCCTTTCTCCATTTTACAGCATAAAGGAAACCCAACCAACAAAAGTAATTAACTAGAAATTCTTTCTTGTCACCCCCCTCCCAATTCTTCTGTAATCCCAGGGGGAAGGTATAACTTCCCACCACATGGTATACCAGTGACAAGAAAAAGAAAAGAAGGAAACAGCAGAGGACAACCTAGGAAATGGGTGAATGGTCCCCAAATGATTCCACAGTATTTTATTCTTAGCATTTTGCCTGTATCTTTCTTACTGTATGCTTTTGAGATGATTCCCAAATTTCATAAAGAAACCTAAGTCAGTCAGAGAAAGACAAATACCATATGATTTCTCTTATGTGTGGAATCCAAGGAGCACAAGAAAAGAACCAATAAATCAGAAACAGACTCTTAGACTCCAAACAGAATGACAGCTGTCTGACTTGTGGGTCTGGGTGCAAAAAGGTGAACGGCAGAAAAGTACAAACTGGTAGTTACAGAATAGCCCCGGGGATGAAAGTACAGCTTAGGCAACACAGTCAATATTGTGATGACTAAGTATGGAGCCAGGTGGGCACTTGAAATATCCAGGGGACCACTTTGAAAGTATCGGATTGTCTAACCACTATGCTGTAGACCTAAAACTAACACAAAATAAGATTGGATATATACTGTAATTTTTAAAAAAGCAACCATTAGATGCGTAAGTACTTGAAGATGATAGGAATTATTGGGAAGACATCTAGACACTTAAAATAACAAGGGGACCACTTTGAAAATATCTGATAACCACTATGCTGTATACCTGAAACTAATATAAAATAATATTGAATATAAACTGTAATTTTTAAGAAACCAACCATTAGATGCATAAGTGCTTGAAGATGACAGGGAGTATTGGAAAGACATCTAGACGGGAGACACAAGCCCCAGCTAATTGACATCAGTTTCCTATTGCACAGTCCTGGGGTAATCAATTCAATTATATAGAGGCTTCACCTTTATCAGTAAAGTATGGTGTTATTATCAGCCTTCCAGATTTTATCGTAAGGACCAAATGATCAATGTGAAACTTCTCTGTAACCTGCAAGCAATACTAAGACCAGCAAACTGTTATCTTTATTATTATTTTTATAATAGCTTCTATGTGCCACGCAGCATTTTAAATGTTTTACATGAAAACTCACTTAACCCTTACACTAAGTGGGAAAATGGAGACACAGAGGCTAAATAACTTGTCCAAGATGTAAAAGGTGAGAGCTCTGGTTCAAACCCAGGCAGCTGACCTTCAGAGCTCTATGCTTTACTATCTCCCTCTACAAAGCTGAGTTTAAATGAATGATCACAGAAGGAAACTGGATGTTATAAAACTCGAAAACATGCTGCATAAAGGCCACTTCTCTAAAGTAGAGTCTTTACGGCGCAGTATGCATAGCCGACTGGGACTGCCAACGAAGAGCTGAGTCCAGCAGGAGACGGTCATCGTTCTTACATACACGGGGCTTGAACAGTCTTGAAAGCCAATAGGTACTTAATACCACACAGGCATCGTTATGCTGAGCTTAACTATTTGGTGAAAATTCTGCAATTAAGGCAATGGCTATCCCAAGGCCCAGTGTGTAGACTTTAACTGGAGTAAGACATAGAAACTGTGAAGTTTTTCTTTCATCTCACGATAGGTACCCTGAAGACCCTGACCACTGATTCTGGTGACCAATGGGAGGGGGCCAGGGAGGTTAGCTGAAGAGATGAACCTGTGTCCTCAATCACTCACCCGTACCTGCTACTCGGAGAAAACCTACTGGCTTCTTTTTCCTTTTCTTTCCATTTCTTTCCCTTGTTGGAGTTCCTTCGCAACGGTGCCCTATGAAGGCAGACACATTCAGAAAGGGAAAGCAGCCATGTTCTCTTTTAATCCTCCTTCTACAGAGGGCTTGCCTTTCACATCATGAAATGCTTACCCCAGATCCACAAACTTCCGCTTAATTTTCCCTCCTTGCACCACCAATGAACTGGACGCCCTTAGTGATTTGGGGCCTTTGGCACCGTCTAGAATATAACATACGTAAAGAAAGACCAGTTATTGTTATTTGTAAAGCTATGAGTCAGAAGTAAGTGCATCTCTGAAGAGATCTGACTCAATTTCTAACTGTAAAAGAAAACAAAGGATGCCTTTTTTAAAAAGATGTAAGAAACCTAGCTATGCTGAGGAACATTCAGTTAAGCTAGAAGATGTCCCGATGGATCAAGGACACATCACAAAGAGCCTTAGCTTCAAAAATATTGAAAAGAACAAAATAAGGAGGAATAAACACTATCAAGTTACCCCTTACATTAATAGCAGGGACCAACATAACTTTCCTTTTGTTCTATCTAGTCCTCTTATCTCTCAGGTCCAGTACAGAAACCCACCCCTGAGAGTCAGAGAGATTATGGGAGAAACTGACAGGCAGAGTTTTCCCTTCTGGTCCGATGGCCTGTGGCCAGTCCGGGGACAGAGGAAGGCAGAGCATGGGGAAGACTTTCTTAAGCAGGGGCTCAGCTCTTAAGACACTGATATCTTCGAGAGGTCTCTCTTTGAAGTTGGGTTGGAGCATAACTTGGCTGGCCTCCTGTGATGGCGAAATTGCCAAATGCTCCTCAGAATTTGGAACTGAATGATCTTTGCCCCGAGTTAAGCTGGCACTCTGAATGGCAGCAGCTGCTGGGGATGGGCACACTCGAAATAAAGCCAAGAACCAATCAGTGGAGAGAGACTCTGGGAATGGAGTTCAATATTAAATGTAGGAGACAGAGTCTACGGGTGCAACTCATTCCACTCTGGACAAGGTGGAAAACTCCTATGGCTCTACCTGGGACCATTTAGCAAAGGATGCTGTTTGGTCTTATCTTTCAGCATATCCAGTTATCTGAGGCGATTAGCAAGGGGCGCTTTAATATTGATGCATATGAGAATGTGAAACTATTCCTCCTTAATTATTGTTGTCTATCTTTATCTCTTTAAAATTAAAAAACTTCCAGCAACTTCCTGGCATAGAGTACCGAGAGAGTAGTCCTCCTAAGAAAGTGTTCAATTAACCATGCAGGTTTATTTTGTTTATTTCAGGAGAAATTTCTTAACATGCATCCTTACAAAACATAGTTCTCATTTAGGAGTCTATGTTCAAAGCTCTAAAGAAGCACAGGATATTAGCAAACACTCTAAGGGTTCTTCTCAATGAACTTTTCATATTTTCAGTTAATGACACTCAGATTATAATAATTCCTTGAAATGTACGTAATAAAATACAAGAGTCAGAAATATATCCATGTCCAAATCCACTTCTAATCTGAAATATTTATAATGAGTCCTCGCATCTTTACTCTTTGGGTAACTGAATTAACCAGCCACCGATGTGACACAGACACAAGGAAAATCCATGGACATAGCACTGATACCTTCTAAGGTGGTTTTGCTAATGGACATTAAAAAAAAAAAGCAGAATATCAATTCTCTTAAGGGAAGCCAGGGAAAAGAAAGTGTAGGATCCTTCCAGATCAATCTTAAAGTAACTCTTAATGGCTAGTACTGTGCAAAGTTAAAAAGAAGACTGCCTGATTATTTTTCTGAATTAGAGGTAGCTGAGATGGAAATGTTTTAACGAGTGGTGAGAGGACCAGATCAGACAATGGACTTGGATGCACTCTGTGACCTATTAGAGTTGCAGTTATTGGACCTCTTGGGACTAAAAGCCTGATTGTACCCATCACAGAGCCTGCTGCTAGGTAACCTCATACCATTAGCTCACACATTTGCCAAAGTGTGTTCCACGGAACACTCATGTGAATGTCTTCAAAAGACTGAAGAAGCAAGATTAAGTAACAGTGCACTTCCCCATTTTAAATCAATCAAGTACCTTTTAATGGACATCAGAACTTATAACTTAATCATTAACTTTGTAGTAAATTGACAGACCAATAGCAGTGGTATATTACTGTTTTAAAAATCTAGATAAAAGGTAACCTACTTTTGATAAATTAGTGGGCTGGACATATTTTCTCTTGCCTCCACTGGCATTTTGTCCTCCCTAAGTATTTAATTTTTTTTTAATTTATTTTTTTTTCATTTTTAAAATTAAGGTATTATATATGTACATATCTTACCATTGTCCTAAGTATTTAATTTTTATCTCTAAACTTCTAGAAGAGCTGTGCTTAGGGCCGGTCTATGGAAGATAATTCCAGCCACTGACAAGCTCAGGAAAGGAAACCAGGAGAAATATCAGAAGTAAAGCTATCATGCTTACCAAGAGTTACAAAACAGAGTGCGCTCCCACAATCAACTGTATTTCTATGTTCACCACGTATTTATAGAAAGCTTACAATTTTGGATCTGATACAAGATAAACGAGTAGAGACTTCTAAAAAATGCAGTGATTTGCAATCATAGCTGCAATGTAAGAGTGTATCCCATATCACTGCTGGCACAGGTTGGTGGGACTCTTGAAAGGTTTTGGCAATTTGATGGGTATCTGATTTAAATGACAATTTCTCTCTCATCTTTTTATATTTTAGACATCTTGTCTTTAATGAATGGACAGTTTATTTCCTTAGCACATTGTTGGCTTTAAAAATTACTTGAAGCTATTTGTATATTAAAGTCTATTGATTAACTTTGTATATGTGGTCCTTTGATGCTTTTTATCTACTGAAATTGACACTATTTGTATGATAGTTGCAGAGTTTAAAGAAAAAACAATAAAACAAACCTCCATTTGATTTGTCATCCCACCTCCAACTGCAGTTTATACATATGAAATCCCCGTATGCACTTCCATTTTTCTACTCCCTGACATTTTCCCCATGTAACTAGCTTTGTCATGCCCATTCATAACTTCAATATTATGTTTGTATCTCTAAGTAATTTGCTAGTTTTGTCTAACTCTATATCAATAGAATCATATATAATAGTCTCTATCCTCCTGTAATTTGCTTTTCAATGTCTTTTTCTAGAGATTCACCTTGTTGTAATGTTTCAGTGTGGTTTGTTCATTTTCCCTCCTGCACAGTTCATTATAGAAATATATTACAATTCATTTTCTTTTCTACTGGTGATTATTTTAGTGATGACCAGTTTTTGGTTGTTCCGAGGTTTTACTATTACACAACAGGACTGCTATGGATATATAATCCTGTACATGATTCTTAGTAGACAAGTAGAGGATTTCTTTTGGATATATAAACAGGTGAGGATTTGCTGGGTAGGCACATTTTCAAATTTCCTAGGTAATGCCAAATGGGTTCTAAATAGCTTGTACCAATTTACACTTCCACCAGCAAACGTCTGATTTATGGTTGTCTCACATATTCACCAGCATTTGGTAATAGCAGATTATAATATTTTTGGCAATCTGGTAGGTATAAAATAGTATCTCATTTGGTGTATTTCATACTTTCCAGATTACTAATGGGTTAAACAGCTTTTTTGTAAATATTATAGGCATTTGATTTTCATTTTTTCATTTTCTATAAAGTGCCTTCCTTGTTCAGGACATTACACATTTTACTCCTGGGTTATTTGTCCTTTTTTTTTTAAGGGCTTTATAGGAGTTATTTACACAATCTGGACACTAATCCTTTGTAAATTACATGGGCAGTAAATATCTTCTCTCAAGTTTAGGGCTTCTTTATTGGGTCTTTTGAGAAATAGAATGTTCTAGTTTTACTTTACCCATCTTTTCCTTATGATTTATGCTTTTTGCATCTTGTTTAAGAAAACCTTCCCAATCCTGAAGTCACAAAATGTTCTCCTATATAGTTTTTAAAGTTTTATAGTTTTGTATTATCTAATTAAATATTGAATCCTCCTTGAATGAAGTTTGTACATGGTATATGTATATTATAGTTTTTAAAAATATGGATAGTTAATTTTCCTAGAACTACTTATTAAAAACTATTCCTTCTCTACCTTTATACATATGCAACTGTCATAAAATGTATGTGTATATGAAACCTGTTTCTAAGCTCTTTGTCTGTTTATTTATATACCTCTGTATAAACAAAATGCAGAATTAAATAAATCCAGGTATCAGATAAGCAAGACCCTCCACTTCAGTCTTCTCCAAGAGTTTTAGGTACTTTTGGAATATTTTTCTTTCTTATAAAGTTAGAATCAGCCTGTCAAGTTCCACAAAATGTCTGCTGTACTGAATCTTCCATTAAGTATGGAGAGAAGTGAGATTTCTTTCTTGCTATTCAATTTTTTTAAATGACAAAATAATTTTACAGTGAACAAACATATCCACCCCCTAGTTTCTATAACTTCCATTTTGATACATTTTCTTTATCATATAACAATTCCTCTACTCATCTATTAATCCATTAATTTTTAATAGTATTTCAAAGTAAGTTGCAGACACTTCACTCTTATACTTACATTATTTATTTTATATCACTTTTTTTCAGATGTGAAAGAGTACAGCTGACTCTTAAAAAAACATGGGTTTGAACTGCATGGGTCCTACTGTACACACATTAAAAAAAATAAATATATAGTCAGCCCTCTGCATCTTCACGTTTTGCATCTGTGGATTCAACCAACCATGGATTAAAAACAATATTTTTGATCTGCAGTTGGGAATCTATGGATATGGAAGACCTACTGTATACCTTATTCTATACCATTTTATATAAGAGATTTGAGCATTCACAACTTTGAGTGTCTGTGGGGAATCCTGGAACCAATCTTCATGGATTCCAAAGGACAAATATAGTTAAGTTGTTGGGAAGTCCAAAGTTATATGTGGATTTTCAACTGTGTGAGGGTCAGCACTCCTAGTCCACATCATTCAAGGGTTACTATATAACCCAATAGACTTGGTGACTTTAAAGGAACATGTCAGATGTGGCAGGAAGAGGATGAACCTATTCTTTTTTCATCTATGCATCATTTAACTTGCTGACACAAGAATTGATTACTTCTATAAATTAAAACATACTATTAAAAAGACAAAAGTGTACTGACACTACTTTGAAATTCTGGTGTTAATTCTAGAAGCCTCTTATAAAAATTAATTCATTAATCTCCCTGCATAACCTTTATCAGAGCTTTCTACCACATTTGTAATATAAATTATTATTGTGAAAATTTCTTCTAAGTAAAAACCAAACTAATAGGTTACTACCTATATCACTTTCATCCATATGTGTGTGTGTGTGTGTGTATATATATATATATATATATATATATATATATATATATATATATATATTTCTCTTCTATATGACTATGTTAGTGTTTATTGAAACTCGGCTGCTATTCCACAAAATCTCTAGAAGGCCTCCTGAATAACATCCTTCATTAGTAAACTTGTGGAGAGTTGAAAAGATAAAAATACTAACTAGGTAGGAAAAGATAAACATAAATAAATGGAAGAGGAATGTTCTCTTATCCCATAACATAAAAAAGCAATATTAATTATTAGCTGTGAGGAGACAAAGAACTTAGGATCATGAGGGGGGAAAAGGTTATTTTTATATTGCAGAAATCAGGGTGTTAATTAGACACAATGAAAGAAAAAAATTAACAGTACCTTTTTCTTGAGATATTTTCTTGTTGGTGGCTTGATGATGGCAAGGGCATTCTTCCATTTCGTGATCAGATTTTGAAGGAGAGGAGAGTGAACTGTCTCCCCAAGTAGAGGAGGAAGGCTCCCTCTCTGGGTGCAGGGGTCCTTCAGATTCAGTTATCTGGTCAGACTTGGAGAAGGGCACACTGACATCCTCGGAAGTGAGGGATGGAGAACCAGAATCTGATTCTGGAGAAGAAGTTCGCAAACCCTTGGGCAGAAGTGATTTGGTAATGTGCATGTGGTTATAGAAACTGTTTGAAGGCTGTCGATATAAGAGATTGTAAAGGAGGTTATGCCATGTAATACTTACTTTGAAATCAGGTCGACCATATCTTTAGTGAAAACCAATATTATTTGTTAGTTTACAAATGAGACTCCATAGTTCACAACGACTCACCATATTACCATAGTAACTAACACAGACACCTGAGACATACTGGAACAATTGTTTGTACATTCATTATTTCCTACGAGGTAGAACCAACTGCTGAATATCAAAAAGACCATCATGAAATATGACAATGTGGCTAATGCTCTTGGTTAGTTCACTGAATGAGTATAGAAAGAATTTGAATTACAACAATGTATTCAGTTGAGTAAAGATTTTGGAGAGAAAAAAAGGGAACTATTCCGGCTATTTCAAAGGAGGCCAGAGAACCTGGTTGCAGAAAAATCAATAAACTGCAGGAATAAGGACAGAGCCCAACACTGTAAGCAGGAAGCGGTCAAGGGCGCTCACCTTTCGCTCGATACTGTCTTCCCCGTCAGTGGAGCTGATACTGTCATAGAGCCTTGGCCGAGAGGGCCGCTGGCGCCGGTTCTTCACGGACAGCTGGGCCCGGGTTTTCAGGGCTTTCGAATCCAGGCGCTCGGTCTCTGGGACGGCTTCGTTAAAGTCTAAGAAAAGATCATTGCAAAATAATCAGGGAGAGGAACCTTCGGAGAGGACTGATAAAGAGACCACAGACACTGATAACAAAATCTTAGGGCTATCAGTAACACCAGGCAGGAAACCATGACGGCCTGTGTAATATCCCACAGGTAACCACAAAATACACTTAAAAAGGGGGAGATCTCGGAGAAGTGTACAAAGCCTCAGGGAGAAAAACCAACACTAAAGGTGACCAAGGAAGACAACAACAAAAATCTAACATCCAAAGGGCATGAAACCTCCCTAAAACACAATTAGAAGCAGCACTGATTTGCATTTCCTTATTTATGCGTATGCATGCTGGAGTGTTTGATGAACAATATATAAGGGGGAAGGTCTATCAAAGTTCGGGGGATCTTAGAAACTAAGGACAAAAACCTAAGCAGGTCAGGTGTCAGGTTAAGCACGGGTAATAAAAAATGAGCATCACTGTAAATTTTCTTCAGCAAAATTTCCTAATAGGCTTTTATCTTTTTCCTTTTTTCTTTTCAGAGTGGTAGTCATTAAATGAAACCATGCTGTTCAAGAAATTAATAATGAAGTACTTCTGGGTTTAAATTATTAAAATAAAGCAAATAATAGAGTTGCAAAAAAATAAGTACTGATATTAATAGAATAAAACAATTTCGTACAGTAGCAGTACCCCAGGAAATTCCTTATCACAGTAAAGATAAAGTTGTACTCTGAATATATTACAAAACCAAAAACAAGTAAGCACCTCAGGTTGTACCTCCCTTATGTATGAAAGTTAGCAATTGGCATGTGATTCTAACAAAAATATTTTTCCTTAGGAGATACATCTGATGAATGACAATATTTAAAGAAGATTTTGACTTCTCATTTCCCATATTTGAAAGAAAAGTGAATATTCAGAAAAGTCAAACCATTCAGCTCTATATAAAGGACAGCTAAATATTTTATAATTAGTGGTCTCTTTGTTTTTTACTTATCAATAGATAAAAAAATCTCCTTTATCACTTTAATTTCCTTCTTCCAATAAAATCTAAATTTGCAGCTTCCCATTAAGAGTTCACCAATTTTTTAAAATATATTTTATTGATTTTTTTTTACAGAGAGCAAGCGATGAGAGAGAAACATCGATCAGCTGACTCCTGCACACCCACCACTGGAGATGTGCCTGCAACCAAGGTACATGCCCTTGACTGGAATCAAACCTGGGACCTTTCAGTCTGTAGGCTGACGCTCTATCCACTAAGCCAAACCGGTTTTGGTAGAGTTCACCAATTTTGATAACTGGGGAGAATCAACCTTATAAGCTCTTGTTTACATGTAAAACATGGAAACACAAAATAAATGAAAGCAATAATATCACTAGATATAATGTCGTACTTGGTTATCTGTTTCATATTTGGATTTTATGTTCTTTGACACAAAGTCCTGTCACATACACCATCTCATGTATCCTTGCAACAGCTCCAAGAGACACAACAGCCAAGTATGCTTTCCCTCTCCTGAGTTCAGAGAATTTGAGTAACTTGCGGTCATCTACATAGCTAACTGATGAGCTGCCACGACCATTCTAGCTTTTGGACTCCCAGGATACTACTCTCCAATTTAGTCCGTGGTGAACAAGATACGGAATAAGATTTTAAAGGCATTAGAGTCCAGTGTTTTCCATGGTAAAATCACATTTGGTGTGACTGGAAATTCACTTCTCCAACAGGCTACATAAGGAACGTGACCATTAACCTCCCACATAGGTGTTAAGAGAGCATAAAAAAGGGAAGACATTGAAAATTATAGGGAAAATGATTTCTTATTTGGTTGGTTTAATAGTAACTTTGGCTACTTGGTGACAAGAAGACCTAAGGAGGAAGCTCATTCTACTTTTGTCAATATGGGTCCTCTTGCAATCGAATCCTGGCTGTGGTGGACCCAGCATAGCACAGGAGGTACCGAGCAACAGAGCGAGGGGACAGGAGAACTACTTATTAGCAGGGTTTAGACTATAGAGAATTTATCCTGGGACTTCTGACTCCGTTACCATTCGGTAATTTGTCAGGTCTTGGTGTCAGTCAATCCCCAAATGGCAATTTGGTGTGTCTGCTTTAGTCCCAGCTAGCACTGACTCGGTTCAACCCCCTGGAGGGCACGCATGGAACTACCTCTTTTAAAGATGAAGCCAGCTGTGCCTTAAACCCATGATCCAAGTGGCCAAAAGCATGGTACCCAATAAACAACTTCTGAGTGTCTGAAAAGCAGGAACTCAGGGCCACTCTGCAGTAGTGATACGTGTATTACAAACCAGTCATTCATATTCCAATTGAGGGCAAAAAGGTTTTAAAGTACCAAAACTGTAAAAATGGAATGTAGCTGATAACATTCACTGCAACAGCTCTTATCCCAGAAGGGACTTGGAAGGAACGGTGCCCAGGAGACACCCCAAGTAACCGCCCTCACCCCCCTTAGGAGTGTTAGAGGAGACGAGTGAAATAGTAGGGAATGTGTACAGGACTTATGCTTCTGGGTACTAGAAGGGATCTGTCCGACCGCCATAAGCTATCTTTTCTAGCATGTCATCTAAGAATCAGAATATGATCATTCAAAAGAAGCGTAAAGATTCTAGCCCACCCTTCTTTCTCAGGAAAACTAAGGCTCAAAGGTTAGAAACTTCTCTACCAACTGTAAGGCACAGTTACAGTCTGTGGAAGAGACTGCAGAGAGTTCAGTTTCAGAAGTTTATGCTCCCAGAAGGTCACTCTCAAGTCTGAATGTAAACGTCACAGGTAATCTGCCTTCTTCAAATCCTCTTTTTAGTCTTACTTTAGGTTTCAAACAAAAATACATGTCCAGAGCTAACTTTGCAAATTCCCAGAAGTATATAGGGCTAGAAGAAAAAAAAATATAGATAGGGATATTTAGCTTTATGTTTACCCAAGAAATAAAATTCTCACGTGGGAAAAACACACACAACCATGTAAAAATTTGTGTGGATGGTGAGGTGGCAGGAGAAATCTGACGGGCTTAATAATTTAAGCTGTGTGCCACTGAATGTGAGGGCTCGGTGGCCACGCTCACTCACTGCCATTCATTCTCTACAGAGATCGTAAGCAGCAGCACAAAATGGCTCTTCGAAAGCCCAGGCTCCGGCTTCCTTCTCTGCAGCTTCTCTCCAGAGCACCTTGCTCTGTTGTCCATGAGAATTAGAGGGAATTCTCATTTTCCTTTCCCCTTTCTCCTCTATTCTTTCTTTCAGACCCTCCAGTCTCTGAAATAGCCCTTTTCAGACTCAAATTCAACTAAAATACAAAAGAAGAGCAGACTCGAGTAAATAAATAAACATAGAGAGCGTCAGGAAAGATATGCAGTAGCTGATGATACAGCAGTTCTGAGGGGGTGGGACTCGGCTTCAAAATACCTGCATCTAAAAAATAGCCTTCTTATTGCTTTGAATTGGATCCTCCAAAGCAATTTAATGCATCTGAATATGATTTTAGCAGCTGTAATGAAAAATGTTCTGTGAAATTAGGATGCTATATATCATATTTCACAGAGATCGGTTCCCTAAAGTAATTCTCTGAGTCATTCAGGTTTTTTGGGTTTTTTTTCCCTCACCAGACTGACGTTATTTTTGACGTAAGTGGAATGCTGCCTCCGGATCAGACACAGACGCTGGCGGCGGCGGGGAAGCAGGGGAATGGAGCGGCATGACAATAGGGTCTGCTCCGCATTCTTATGTGCCTGATTCTCCTTAGAGAACCTCAGAGCAGTCAGGCCTTAGATCATCACGCTGCCTGGCTTGTGCTATCATCAGCAGAAATGCTGAGCATAACGAGGCACTTGGTGACATTTTTAAACTTGAACGTTACCTGCAATCAGTTACTGCAAATTCATAAAAGATGGGCCCCCGGGGCTTTGGGTTCATACACACAGCATTCAGAGATGGGTGTATGTATCGCCCTGGGGCAGTGCGAAACAGTTACCCAGGGAGTAGCCCTGGAGTTAGTCTGCCTTGCATGGGACCCAGAATAGTGGTTCTGCCACTAAATTGAGTAACTGACCTAAGCTCTCTGTCCTTCAGAGTCCTCAGATGCAAAATTGGCACGGTAATAACATATCACAGTAATAATTGCATTTTATGAGGATTAAAGGCATAAAAAGCTACATAAATGCTTAGAAGAGTGACTGGTACATAATAATCACTCAGTAAATGTCTTTATTCACTGACAATGAAAAGGTTAGCAAGATAGTCTTAAGTGTGAGTTGTATATTCTGCAAAGCACGTTGCAGACAAGAGCCTTTATGGCTTATACAGAGACCGATGTAAAACTTGCACAAAACTTGACAGGCAATTCAAGTGGTTTGTTTTTTGAGGGAGAGGACAGGTTTTTGGCTTTAATGGTTAGCTAGAAAACAATCAGTTAAGTATTGATTTCTCATTTGTTTGGTTTGCTCATTAAAATTTTCCATAGTGACTTACTGGGAGTGTTCACCCATTAATTAGTACTATTCAGTAATATCTCATGGCCAAAATTATTTATCTGGGATTTAGAATGATTAAAAATAATTTGTTCTGGAAAAAATGAAAATTGTGCAAGTTCATTGAGAACTTATATCTGAATTCAGAATGAAGAAAGTTTGGATCTACTCCAGAGTTCTCCTCCACCCCAATATAGAACTGAAAGATAGTATGGCATGGAATAATCCTCTCATTGCTCTGTTTCTAACGCTGTTTGTTGTATCCGACACTCCTGATATTACCAGGTGTACCGATTAATAATGCAGATTGTGCAATCAAAGAAAACACAATTCCTTTTTTGAGAACTGATTGTTTATGCTTTTTGTCCATTTAGTTGTGTTTTTCTTTCATCATTTGAGTTCTTAAGTATATTCTGGATAGCAACCTTTTCTCTTAATTATATGGGCTACAAATATTTTCTCTCAATTTTTGGCTTCTCTTTCTAAGTTCTTAAAAAATGTCTTTTGAAGATCAGATTTTCTTAATATTACTATGGTCAAATTTATCAAACTATTCATATGATTTGGAATTTTGCATCTTAAGAAACCATATAAACATTCTCCTACATTTTCTTCTAAAAGGTTTAAATATAGCCTTTCATATTTGAATCTTTAATCCATTTGGAATCTATTTCATGAAAGCTGTGAGATCGGGTCCAATTTCATTTCTCTCTATATGGATGGTTACTTTTCTTAGCACCATTTGCTAGTCTACCCTTTCTCCACTAATGTGCGGTGACAGTTCTGTATTATTCTCAGATTGGCACACGTGGCTCAGTCTGTTTCTGGACTCTACTCTGTTGCACTGGTCTACTTGCTGATTGCTGGGACTACACCTCCATCTCAATCATTATTCCTGCCCAGTGAACCCTGGCATCTGAAGGAGCGAGTTCCCTGGCATGTATTTCTTCAGGAGTATCTTGACTACTCTGGGCCAAGTGTTGTTCCATATATGTTTTAGAAACAACCTCTCAAGTTCTAAAATGATAATAATAACAAAGATCCCATTTAAAATCTAATCAAAACTGTGTGGAATATACTAGTATAGATCAATTTGGCATAATGGCATTTTTTTTTTAATAATTTTCTACCTCTTCTGATTTATATAGGTCTTCTTGAATGTCTTTCCATAAGTCTTGAGATATCTTGTAAATAACTGGTATCTTGTAAAAAAAAAAATCAGAGATGCTTCGACTACAATGATAACACATGGCCCAGCTGCTGTTTTGCCTCAATAGTGTCAGTGGGCCACAATATTACAGAATTAAGTATAAACTCAACTTCAGGCATTGAAAACCTAAAGATACTCCAAGAAAACCCTATGGCACAGCATTAACATAAGGTTCCACCTTTAACGTGAAGTCTACAAATCAGAAAACTATTATTCCATTTTTATTCATTTTTCCCTTTTCTTCAAACTCCCTCTCATCTCTTAAGATGTATCTTCTCTGTCATATCAAACCCTTTACTATCTTCCTCACTCTTGGTCCCAGCCATCCTACAAATCATAAGCCTTGTTGCGCACTGAACAGGCCCAAACACTGTTCTTCCTGCCTTGTAGCCACCCTTCCTCTTAGAAGTCAGTGTGCCACCCGGCTTCCAGCATCCCAAGTAACTTTTTTAAAGGTGTGGTACTCACTTCTGACCCCTCACGAGAGGATAATCATGATCTGCCTTCATATAGTTTCTACTAAATGAAGTATCAATCCTTATCTTTCTTTCAGTATCTCTATGAAATATGCATACTTTTTTTTTTTGAACAAACAGCCTTTAAAATACTTGAAGCTGAAAATGTATTATCATAAAGAACTTGGAATAGCTAGAAACTTAGGAAGAGCTGCTGTTTAGGTGACTTTTCTAGGGAATCTAATCCAACTAAGATTCTAACAGGATCTCTCTAACATGCCTGTTCTCTGCGTTTAGTCTAATGCTGACTTAACTAGCTGGGCAGCCATGGCCGTATCTGGTCACTTCAGGGCACTTGGATACAGTGTCGAGAACTCTATAAAGCAGAGCCGTCTGCAGACGTGAAACATGGCAGTAGGGAAAAAAATTATTTTCCACATGGAATGCGTGTAAAATTATATTTGTCCAGTACATGACCACACACTCGAAGGGATCTAGGGTTTGTGATGGCTCTTGATGAAAGATAATTGCTGCCGAAACCGGTTTGGCTCAGTGGATAGAGCATCGGCCTGCAGACTGAAAGGTCCCAGTTCAATTATGGTCAAGGGCATGTACCTTGGTTGCAGGCACATCCCCAGTAGGGGGTGTGCAAGAGGCAGCTGATCAATGATTCTCATCGGTGTTTCTAACTCTCTATCCCTCTCTCTTCCTCTCTGTAAAAAATCAATAAAGTATGTTAAAAAATAATAATTGCTATATTTGCTTTATACATTATAAGAACAAAAGCACTCAACTATATTAGGTAATATATGTTCTATCAAAAATTTAATGAGATGTTTGAGTGGCTTAGTTTATAGAGAGAACCAAACAAATGATGTTCATTTATAACTTTAATGGGGTAAACTTGTGCATGGCTGGGGAAATGGTTTTGTCAATAATTCAGTATTGAGGGCCACATAATGAATCCATCCCAGCTGGGGAGGTCTGTCCTAGAAGAACACGCGTGCATGCGAAGAAATGGCTGCTTATCTGCTCTCCCTTCCCTCTTTCCCTTCTGACTCCCTTCACTCTCCCCTTCCTTTCTCCCTTCACTATGGCATCCTCACAATCCTTTTCACTGACCTATAATTGATAATCCTTTTGCTTCAATGAGCCCCGTGGAGGCCTGAGAATATGCTAATCAACTCATCCCATCAGTGACACATTCGGTGCTTAGAAAGCAACTCAGACCTGGACAGTTCCCCGGGAGAGCACTGAGTCTGAGGGGCAGGAGCCGGGGAACTGACCGCAGCCTCTGGACCCCTCCTGTTGCAAAAATGTGTTTATTGGAGGGACCCTTAAATGCGGAATGGCCTGTTTGGTCCACGTTTCACTTCCTTTTCTAAACCTCCAGGACTTCCGTGTTCCCTAGCAACAGAAGCAAAGGATCAATTTAGAAAAGTGCTTTCCAGAGCATTCCTATCTAGTTTCTGACCAAGCCATTTAGTTTGAAATTCTAGGAGATTTATCGCCGACTGGCCTCAGCAGCAACACTGGAAGAGCACCTCTTGATATGCACACTACTAACATCGGAGATGACAGATTCCACCTCTGCTGCACAGGCAGGGATGAGTTTCAGCAAGAATTAGTAGTGCCTGCATCTCACTGTGAACTGACACTGTTGCTAGGGAAACTGATAATTATGTCGCAAAATGGAGGGTGCAGAAGGGAAGAAGGGTTCAGAAGAAATGTGACGTTTTGCTCTAAATCAGGATGTTAATAGTACAGTTTGTTGATCCTCTGCAGTCATGTAATTTAATAAACACCATTAATTACATGTTTGACAAGTTGCAGATTTCTGAACCGAGAGGAAGGACCAGACGTGAGTCGGAGTCTGGAGAGCTGCTGGTCGCAGGTCATACCTGTTCACACGGTTCCGGGACGCGTGTTTATTAAAGGGCAACTGCTTTTAGGAATTACCATGTTCCAAAACATGTTGACTTCTGACATTTTATCTTAGAACTCAGTCTTTCAGAGTCCCAGACATAAACACTGTAATTCTCTAAAAGCTCTAAAGAACGGCCTTCTTGCCCACACAGCCTCACAATACCCTCTAGGTGGGGAAGAAGGAAGTGCTACCATTTATATATAACAGACAGTAAAACCCACCCCGCTGAGCTGAATGACCTTAAGGAGGTCACGCGGCTCTTCAGTGAATGGGAATGCTGGAGCTAAACACTCACATTTAAGCTGCCCAGGAGGCATTATACACAGATTACATCTTATTAAGGGAAAAACCCAGAAAAAGGGTATATAAGCTCAGTGAATGGACTCGAGTCTCAGGCTACCACTTCAGCTTTAAATGAAGATTTCCAGGACTTTTCGTTTTTAATGGCTGAGAGTTTAGTTCTACAAGTTAACGATATGATCTAAACACTCGATTATAAAAAAGAAATCTCACGGGGGGCGTTTTACCACACGAGAAAGTCCATCTAAGAGCCAAACAGCGGTCAGGAGACAGCGCTACTGCGGGGCCAATCCCTGCCTTCTTATGACATTGGCTCTCTTAGGACATTGCTGCTGTATATATAGTCTCTTATTCCCCTTTGCCCCGGGGATTACTGGGGAGCTATTTTAACCAAAAGTTTTATATCCCCCTGTGTATTTATAAGTATAAATTTGTATGTATTTTTTTTTAGTCTATAAATATACTATAGATAGTAAGGCATTCCTGTACATTCATATACACACAAATTATATATAGGTGTGTATGTGTGCGAGAAAATCAGTGATTTATTTATGGTTGGTGTAGGAAAGAAGACAACCATTTATATAGAGAATGTTTCCAGTATTTTGGTCCCATTATCTGGTCTTAAACAGAATAAAAGAATGAGAATTATATATAGGACAGCAAGAGAAGAGCACAGAACTTATGTAGACCCTCTTACTGAATTCCAAGAGCTGGATGTAGTTATAAAAAAAAGATCGTTAACTCTAGTGATTTAAAAAATTTCAAACCTTACTCATTAATAGATCAGTAGTGTAGCTCACTGGCAATTAACTACCACTTCAAGGCAATGCATTAAGTCTATCAAGGTTATGATGGCTTTAAAATAAAACTTGGGCTTGCTGTGTAAGTTGGAATTTTGTTTCTTACCATCAAAGCATTTGCTTGTGATAAGACAAGTGCTACATGATAAGTTCCTATGTTGCTAAACCTTTCCTTCTTTCCCATGGTAGGGAGGCATTTTTAACGTTTAAATCCCTGGATAAGAAAAAGAATGTCAAGCCGGATTTTACAGTCATTACAAACACTGTTTGTGCGCACGAGGGTTAGCCGAACCTTGGCTCAGGCCGCCGGGGCTGGACAGCTGCTTCCCAGCCACGTTCTCCATGGTGTCTCCCGGGGAGACCGCTCCGAGGGGCGTCCTCTCGAAGATGTTGTTGTTGTTGTTCATCTGAGTCCCGTTTTGCTTCATCATCTTGAACATCTCAACCTCCAAATCTTTGATCTGAGAGAGAGAGAGAGAGAGAAAAAAAAAATCCATTTCTAAAACTCGAACCCAGCACTCCTCCCCAAGTGCGAGGCAAAACTATCCTGTTAGGTCCACGGCTTCGGCACATCACTCACCTGCACCTGCAGGCCCTGAACTTCCACAGCATGAGCCTTTTCCATATCTTCTATTTTCTTCCTTTCTGCTTCATGTATCTTGATGGAATCAAGTTCTCTGCCGAAGAAAATAACAGCTCTGATCGCATAAAACACTCCAGAAATGAGGAAATGTGTGAGCGTGGTGATTGGAATCAACAAACGACACCGTGGGATAAGGAACTGGACAGCTATTTACATAAATAAAATTCAGTCACAGTTAGAGAAAACGTATAGAGCAATGAGAGCAAGTAAAACATTTTGATGTAGCACAAAGTAAAGAAAAATGCCTTGATTCTGCTTACTGTGATTTTCATTTGCAGTTCCTGATTCGAGAGCAGCCATACATTTTAGAGCTAATAAACCAATGATCCACCTTGGGTAATTTAGTGGAAATAATTACATGTCAGGTGGTGTCACTATTAGCCTTTTAAAAAATTACATTTACAGAGTAATATATCTAAGCAAACTGGTGAACCTGAATAGTCAAAGAAAATTATAGTAAGATTGATTCCTACGAATGACCGTGGAAAAGGTCTGGATGGGTCATAAAAACAGGGGGGGGGGGTGTCATTTATCACCCTGATAACAGGGGGAGGAGGAGAAGCAGCTCCGTTTTGAGAGCCTGGACTATAATATGCAAATGTGTCAAAACTTACCAGATTGTTACATGACAGAGTTATATTTTTGGCAAGAAAGGTGAAAATAGTGATGTACTGAATTCACTGTTCCAAAGGACAATCTCCCCCCCCCCCCCCCCGTAAACAGTACACTTTTTACAGTATTTTCTTTTAAATATTGAAAACAGTATTTCCATGAGAGGAAGTAACAGATTTGGTACATCTTCCATATACTAGTATGCTTCGCTTCTGAGGCTCAGCACGCAAGGCCAGAAGAGGGCCTGGCATTCCTTTGTAATTGTTCTAGCTAGCCGCCAGTAACTGATGAAAAGAAACCCAGGGCAAATCTCTCTCTCTCGTCGGTCTCCCTGAAATTACACCGCGATCCAACAGATGGAAGCAAAGCAGCATCCGCTCGGAAGAGCTGCTAAATTCAAGAGCGGACGGTGGTGCGGGTCTGGCGCTGCAGGGAAGCGGCGGGGCAGGGGGTCTTGCTTGTCAGCGCTGACACCCTCTGCAGCGGGGAAATCCTGCCTTTCCTGAGCTAAGAAGGGAGCGGAAACGGCCTCAGCGAGGCCCCCCGGGGCTGCTCGGCATGCACTGCGGCCCGGGGTTCTGGCCGAGGCCAGCCAGGCTTCCTGCTTCCGATCACAGGGACGTTTCAAGGAGAGCAGAGATTTCAAATGTTTTAACAGAGGCTATCAATGATTAGCGATCAAAGAAACTACTTTATGGTGTAACTGGCTGCCAAAAAAAAAAAAAAGATAAAAAATGTGTAATCTCCTAAAAAAAAAAGATAAACTTGTTTTCCAAAACGTATGTACATATTTGCTCTAACTATGCTTCTTAGAGGGATAGGTCTGAGGTCCTCTTTCCTACCCCACTAGATATCACAAGATTGTTGGACATAAACCTTTTTTTATATGCACGCTATTTTTTAGTCATTAGAAGTGCTTACTTCAGCTGAAAATCCTTGATCAACTTCTTTGCCTTGTTGTATTTCTTCTCCAAGGCCTGATACTGGTTCTGCGTCTCTTTGAGGTGCTCGTTCACGGTGTGGCACAGGGTTTGCGCCTCGATCCAGTAGCTCTCCAGCTTCAGCATTTTCTCTTTATTGTCTTCTATGTTCTGCTGCAGTTGGGTTTTTTCTAGTTCCCACTTCACTTTCTCATTTTCTGCTGCCTGCAGCTGGATTAAAAAAAAAAAAAAGTCAAGATAAAAGATAATCTGGGTACTTCTGTACCAAAACCCCCACATCTTCATAGCATGGTTTTGATTAAATTCAATTGTTAGATATATTCAATCACCAAACACCTTGAGATGAGAAGCGAAAGCATTATTTTCATTATTTTACAGATTATAAAATGGAAGCCTTGAAAAGCGAAATGCTTTGTCCAAGGCCGCGCATCTGATAAATGACAAAACATGTGGTTGACTCCAGTTCCCATTATCTTCCCATCACTGACTGCGGTCTGAAGTTCTGCGAGCGGTAAAATATGTCTTAGAGTTTGTCTAGGTCTAGTCAATGAATTTCAGCAGGTTTTCCTTTAAATATTTTTTTTAGAAAAACAGATATGTTAAAATTTAAATGAAAAGGAGAGAGGGACAGAAGCGCAGTGTGGCCTATTGGTTGGCGGGGAGGGGGCTCTGGAGTGGTTTAGATTTGAACCCCGCTGTCACTGTTAGCCTTTAAAAATTAATTTAAATGTTTCAATTACAGCTTAGAGATTTTTTTAAAAAATGTATAATATGTAAAAAAGGGAGTGAGGAGAGACAAACTGGAAAGGAGAAAGGGTAGAAGCACTGTGTGGCCTGTTAGTTGACAGGAAGGGGGCGCTCGGGAGTCATTACATTTAGATTCGAGTCCTAGCCCAGCCACCATTTTATTTATTTTTAAAAATTAATTTTTTTTTTCAATTACAGTTTACATTCAATATTATTCTGTTTCAGTTTCAGCAGTACAGCAAAGTGGGTAGTCGTGCTTTACAAGGGCTCCCCTCCCCCGTGCTCCAGGCAGCCAGCCACCTGGCCGCCAGGCCCGGCCATCACCAGGACGTTAAATCTTGGGCAAGTAACTTAAGTTCTCCAGCTAGCATGTGCACGTGCGTGGAGCAGCTTCTGGGGCATACTAATAATCTGATAAATGCTGGTTATTTTTATTTTGTTTTTAAGCCCTTTTGTTGGTATTATTACATCCTTTATTTCAATGGACTTGAACACAGTTTTTAGCTCATTATTTTGTTGGCAGTGTTCAGAGCTTTATAAGCCCCAATCTGCCGGAAAGTATATAAGATAATGTAAGTAAAAATATAAATAACTGTTGAATTAATTTAAATCCCTCTAGTGGAAGAGAAAGGCAGCGTCTTCTTTCTGCTTCCGGGGACGGCTGGGAATAGATAATAGTATTCCCACTCCCTCATCTCTACAGAAACTCAAGGCTGATCCTTTAAGTGAGGGGTCCAAGGTCATTTATTCACGATAACTGTATGACCTTTAAACAAGTGTTTCATCTATTTCACACAGCTCCTTTAAAGTTCAAAAGCATGCAGTGTCATTATAAATTATTTTCAAAATTCAAGACATTCCAAAATCATACAGCCTTCAGCAAATTTAAAAATGTGATATATATTTTAAACTAAATATAGTGGCAAAACAGATTACAAAGTAAAAAGTACTAGTAAAAAAAAACATTTCAAAATTAGGCATTGTGTTATCAACAGAGACATTAAGAGTCAGAGTAAAGTAAGCTAATCTGTGGATATTATATGCCGATATAATAATGAGAAAAATAAAAAAAACACTCATTTCTAGGATTTTTTTAATTCAATGTTTATAGTCTAAAACATAAGCTTTGTTAAAGCACTTAAAATCACAGGGGAATCTTTTCTCTAATTGTCACTGACAATTAAAAAAAACACTCCTATTCTTCCAATCTGTGCCAAGAAACAATAGCAGCTTAAAACAGGACTGGGATTTCACTGCCTCTTTTATTAAGCAATGTTTTGCACTCAAGTTGTTTATTTACCAACCATCACTAATTTAAAAATTATAATTCACAGAGCTTGGCTGATACCATGAATGATGTATAGGCATGTTTTGACTAAAGAGCTACAGAGTTATTAGCTGGGAATACCATTTAACCAAAATAGCCCTGCTAATTAATCTCCATTTAAAACACATGGAAAAACCAAAACAAGCCTTCACTGTGAACAGAAAAGCAGACTGTTAATGGTGGAGGAGGAATTATGTCTTAATTTTAAAAATACCATAAATACAATAAAGAATGTTGTTTCTAAAGTAATTCAAAAGATATTTTTAAATCTCTGAAACTACATACTTGATGAAACTAGACACAATTCTAGGAATGTGCAACTACCTTACAACTTACCAACTAAAAAAAAATGCCCTTTTGAGTCTTATAACTAAACTAAAAAATACATAAAACCTTTCGTCATGACCTGTTTTCCCCCACAAACTTAAATAATGTGAACTAAATGACTAAAAATTTCCAGAAGCATCTGGCACCTACAAGCAACTATTCATGTGTCATATTAAATTTCATTATGCTTAATTATTAGAAATTGAATTTCCTTCTATGCAAAATTAATGTGCTATGTTAAAATACATTGTTTCTGAGGAATAAGTGAAAAATAAATGATTAAACCTATCTACAATAAATTTACCTAAAAGTAAAAAAAATAACAAAATAAAAAGAGATACAATATAATAACTTGTGCATAAGGAATTAGTGGTCAAAATGTAATTGAGATTCATGAACCATTAAAAATATTCACTTTTTGGGGAAAGCTCCGGGGAAACTACATATGTGTAAATATGTATTTTTAAAATATTGTGCAATTCTAAGGGGGTCCAGGGGTGCTCACCCCCCGAGGTGCAACTCGCACTGCCAGACTCATCCATGCATGGAACAGCGGACGTGAACCTGTGACCGCTGTAATCTTTCAGAGACGGGAACAAATCCTTTAGTCCCACGGCTGAATTTATTCATAGCCTCCGACGTTTAAAAAGTATAATTCAAACTCCATGTATGGACTGATGCGCTTACCTTGGTCTTCAGTGTTTGAATCTCTGCTTCTGTAACTGCGTGTTTGATTTGCAACTGAAAATTGAAAAGAAAGAAATATTGGAACTAAGAAAGTCTATCTATATTTCTCCAAGTCTCAGCAACTAGAAGAATATTGCTGCACCGCCCACCAGAAGGCCCAGAAAAGTGCCTCCAGGCAGCAGGTTGTAAATTGAAATGCCCCGTCCGGAAAAACGACTCACTCGGTGCAAACTAATGACACGCAGGGTCTGTGGCCCACACTCCCTGACAGGGGATTAGGATACGAATTTAACTGATCAGAGACCAAAGAGAAGGAAACACATTTGCTCGCTCCCTTTGCAGCTCCTCTTTAGGATTTGAAATCCACGCCGATGGTCTGTCTCCTTGCAGACCTGGGACTGAAAAGCCTGAGCTGGAAAGTCAGCCAGTGGCGGTAGGAAGGTGCCATTCCAAAGCTGGCGGACAGGTGGCGCTGTGGTACCGCGAGTCACTAGGCTGAGCAGCTGTTTTGCTGCAAAGGGAGGGAGCCAAGGATGATGCAGATCTACAGCGAAATCGGTGCTTATTTTTTAATTGCAGGAAAGGTACAGATCTACATTTCTGTCCTCCAAAATATCTACTTCTGTAGAAAACTAAAGCTTCAAAAGCTTCGGTTACAGTTTATTAGCACGAGAGCCCCAGCATTTACATTTGTTTTGCTTCCCTCCCCATCCCACACCCCCCACCTTTTTTTTTTTTTTTCCTTTTCCTTTTCTCTGTGAAGGAAGAAAACAACATACTCATTTCCTCCAGGGAAAAATGCACCAACATTTACAGAAAAACAATATGTGGGCTGACAACCTCCTCTCTCAGATCCTTGGGGCCAAATGCGTTTGGAATTCAGCATTCTTCCAATTTCAGAAAGGTAGAAAGAAGCATTTCCCATAAATCGCTATTACCCACAGCAGGTTCGGTGGAGGCTCACTGTAATCAAACCCACCAATATTTTTTTGCGTATGACTATTTCCACTAAGTGAGGGAAATAGAAATTGTAAATAATATCCTGTCGGCTTGAGTCATGTTTACTCCCAAGTGCGTTTGCCACATAAGTATTTCAGAAATCTGTTTTCAGACCATAGGATTGAACAAAAGGGACTGTAAACTTCTAATATTACTGTAATCAAATAAGCCTACTTTTTTTTTTTTTTTTTTTTTTTTATCAGAAAGCCTGGTGGAAGGATAGAAACGCGAACCTTTGGAGGTGACGACGCCTCGGAAACCTCAGCTCTCTCTTTAGTTTGTAACCTGCATTTTCTTGATTTTGACCTGGCCACTAAAGGCATATGGGAAGAATGAAGCGGGAAAGAAGTCAGAATCAGGCACAGGCTGATTTAATATCCGGAAATGCCAAAGAATAAAAGCTCAGACCCCGAGAGCCCCGAGCTTCCAGCAGAGTGCTCCGGCCTGGGCGCTGTCAGCCCTGGGGTCTGCACTGCTCCCCGTCCCGACCCCAGGGGTGACCTCGACAGCTGTTTGCATTTGGTTCTGCCCCAGGCACATCACTTATCTTCCTCTCCAGCTTGAGGCCCTGGCCACTCCTGCGGTCTCAGTCTCGCCAGCTTGGCTCCTGTGCTTCTCACCCTCCCTGGCTCCCCTGGGCCTCTGCACTCCACCAGTTTCCAGAGATGAAGCACTCTCCCCGAGTGAAACATCTGGGACCCCGCCATGCCAGGGACCCCGGCCTCACACGCTCCAGGGCCCAAGTGGACACTCCGACTGTGGGCCTTACGATGAACACAGCCCTGCAGAACGCCCATCCTTACGCTTCTGTGCTCACATGAGATGCAAAACCAGGCTCCTGGCCAGACACTGACCCGGTCCAATGCTCACAGTGAATTCCTGTTAAAACCAGGATTTGGGGCCTTGATCTTCTGGTGCCTGATCCAGTGCCATTTCATTAGAGATTAATTCAACAGGCATTTATGAAAGAGCTGTTATGTGCAAGGTGATGTGAAAATAACTCTCCTTCTAATAAATACCACTGTTAATCAACCCCATCGATATGAATTAATAAACTAAGAATGGCAAAAGTGCTTAGATGTTAGACATGATACATTAATTATGCATAAATATATTCACCCACGCACATGTATATGGCTATACGGAATTACTTTCCATGGAGACCTTGCACTTCAGTGCCTAATCCACGTGCCTAACTGGAGTCTGTGCAATTATGATTGACAAGATCAAGGCCTTGCTCTTTCTACCACGTGCCATGTGCAAAGAGTGCAGCAGGTCCTCACTGTCCATTTCACTGTGGACCGCTGTTTCACTATAATAGTGATGAGCTACCGAACTTAACTCATTTTTATCAGTTAGTCACAGTTCCAAGAACCTACCTATGACCGACTGTAGCTGTTACATTGACTGAATTCACCTCGGGCTTATCACGTAATGATGTTGGAAAACTATTTTAATCTCTCTTACCCTCATTTCCCCCATCCTTAAAATGAAGTTCCTCATAGGTCTTAACTTCCTCATTGGGAGATTAAATGAGATAACCCATGCAAAGCTTTTAGCACAGTTGTTAATAAAATAATCAGCCCTCTATAAAGTTAGCTAAGATTAAGAAAGAGTGATCAGAAGAGGTCAAATATGATGACCTCGATGGCACTTGTCAGTAAAAAGTGTTATTAATGCTGTAAAATGTCACACGTGACATAAGATGGACACCTCTGGCGCTATCTGAAGGGTGGCAAGAGTGAAAAGGGCAGATCTTGGAAGGAACACTGCAGCGATGGGCGAGTGCAGATTTTATTTCCTCAGTGGTAATCTCTATGGGAGAATCAGGCGCATTGCACGCAACGTGTCCAGACTTTGGATTTTCTCTGCTCAATTACTGTGGCTACTCTAGCAAGCTGCTTCTCTGAAAGGCAGCTTCCCCTGAAAAATGAGGGGCTGGATGGGAAGAACTCCAGGGCCCTTGCAAGTACTACAGGTGTGACTTTTATGAAACGGAGAGCCCCGAGATGGTTATCATGGTTGCAGAGTCTGAAATTCCTGTCCAAGACCAGCATTTTCATTCCTATGAATGTGCACGATAGATGAACCCTATCTATCGTGTGGGGTAAACTTAGGACAACAGGCAGGTAGGTCTTCAGTTACCCCACCTCTCCTACCTCACCGAAATGGGTAATAGAAGAGAGCTGAACTCATTAGCAGAACCCTGATAAAAGTTTTGAGTGTTTCTAAATGCAGCCAAATGCTTTAGATACAAAAAAGCGGAATGAAGTAATTATTTAGAAAATGGACAAAAGTTTTGGTGCAAAGTATTCTTAGTACTGACTAAGGCCTAAAAATTATAGCTATGCGATTATTTTAATCCTATATGGACATTAAAATAATTTCTACAAATTTATCACTATTAACAAGAAGGCATCTATAATAATAAAAGCCTCGCATCATCAAAAGATGGCAACCACAAGATGGCTGCCCCCACATCATCACAAGATGGCTGCCATAAGATGGCTGGCGGGGGTGGGGGACAGTTGGGGGTGAACGGGCCAGCAGGGGAGGGCAGTTAGAGGCAACCAGACCAGCAGAGGAGGGCAGTTGTGAGTGATCAGCCTGGCAGAGGAGCAGTTAGGTGTCAACCAGGCCATCAGGGGAGGGCAGATGGGAGCAATCGGGCCTGCAGGTGAGGGCATTTTGGGGAGAACAAACCAGCAGAGGAGGACAGTTGGGGGCGATCAGGCCAGCAGGGTAGCAGTTAGGCATTGATTGGGCCAACAGGGGAGTGGTTAGGGGGTGGTCAGGCTGGCAGACAAAAGTGGTTAGGGGCAGGCAGGCAGGCAGGAGAGCGGTTAGGAGCCAGCAATCCCGGATTGTGGGAGGGATGTCGATTGACAGCAGCGATCAGATATAAACGGGCAGTGGGACATCCCCGAAGGGTCCCAGAGTGGAGAGGGTACAGGCTGGGCTGAGGGACACCTAGTGAAAAATAAACTAACTGAACTCTTTCATTTTATAGAGAAAGAAAGGGTGTTTTAGTAGCTTAAGTTGCAGAGCTAACAAGTATCAAAGCCAGGTTTTATAAATTTCACTCCATGGTTTTTTCCACGGGGACCCTTTATCTTTTTTTTTTTTTATCATTTCCTTCAGCACTGCCCATGTGTCGGAGGGAAGCAAGACAGGCACTATTAATCACATTGTTCAGATGGGGAAAGGGGCTCAGAAGTTACAAGGCTTCTTCTAGTCCCAGATGTAGGTGGTGGAGTGGAAATTACCCCAGGTCTGAGGCCCCCGCCTGTGTTTCCCCCCTCCCTGTGCACCTAATCTGAACCAGCTCTGGGATACATTTTTTCATTTAAACTTCACAAAAACCCGGCAGCATACGTCATGGCTGTCACCTCCAGATGAGAACGCATTTCTCTGAGTGGAAACCCTGGGTTACTCTGGTGGCCTCTGGTATCCTGACACCGACTACCAGGTGATGCCCAAGCATCTCCATGCCAGGTTGGCACCAGACTTCTGCTTTACACCCTGTAATGTCAGCCTAAAACAATGAAGCTTGTCCCACTACAGTTCCGGAAATAAAAATGTTAAACCCAGCTAATGATTATTTCGGTCATGACAATTAGATGGTCCCATTCTCAGTATGGGGAAGTCATGGAAACTATAACCTCCACGAGCACTTAAATAGTAAGATGTATTCTGAGAAATAAAAGATCTAGACCAGTGGTCGGCAAACTCATTGGTCAACAGAGCTAAATATCAACAGTACAACGATTGAAATTTATTTTGAGAGCCACATTTTTAAACTTAAACTTCTTCTAACGCTACTTCTTCAAAATAAACTCACCCAGGCCATGGTATTTTGTGGAAGAGCCACACTCAAGGGGCCAAAGAGCCACATGTGGCTCATGAGCCGTAGTTTGCCGACCACGGATCTAGAATTAATTAGGAAATTCTGGTATAAAGTGACCAAGAAGTGGAATCGAGTAAAACTATGTATTGTACATATTTTATTAAGTTAATTAAAAAATGTCAGTTTTTGGATGGGTGGTTCAATGTCCAGTCCATATAAGGCGCCTGGGTGGGTGCTCAGGAATAAAAAAAAATAAATAAAAAAAGTCAGTTTTTAAAAATGTGACAATTAAATTTTAACAATAATCATGTCTTAGAAACCAAGTCTGTATCAAAAACTTCTATATGGAACATTCAAATGATATTGCTTTGTTCTTAATATTCAAAATTATAGAAATAGAGAATACTTTTTAAAAACCTGAAGATAGTCCTTAGTAAAAATCAATAAACATAAAAAAGTAAAACATAAAACAAGATGAGCTCAATTAGACCTTGAGTAATAAACAATAAATTTGTAATAATTTAAATTGCTAGATTTTCTTAGATAGTATTTTTAAATTTTACAATAAACATAGAAATCCACACCTGAAACCTATATGATCATGTTGACAAATGTCACCCCAATAAATTTAAAATTTTTTTTACAATAAAACAAAATGCTGCAATTAGGCTTCTGCTAAAAGTAGTGTGTTTATCCAGTAACTATAAACAAAAGTAGCACATGATTAACATCGGGTAAATAATACTGAAAACATTTTAAGTCAGCCCTGGCGGGTGGCTCAGTCAGTTAGAGTGTCATTCTGTATACCAAAAAGTTGCAGGTTCAATTTCTGGTCATGACACATAACCTACGTTGCAGGTTCAATCCCTGGTTCGGGTGCAACTGATTAATGTATCTCTGTCACATTGATGTTTCTAATTCTATCTCTCTCTTTCTCTCTCTCTAAATCACTAAAAACATATCTTTAGGTGAGGATTAAAAAAGTATTTTAAGTCATATTTTATGTGCTTTCAACATAACAATGAAATAGATAATATATTATAATGAGGTGTAATTTTACTAAATGGCTCTGTAAGTTAAAGAGGAAAAATTAATAAGGATATGGAAGGTACAAAACACATGTCACTTTTATCACGAATACCCATATTAATCTATAATAAAAACATTACCTTACAAAATAAAAACACGTAAAAACAATATTATCTGACCACAATGTAAGAAAACATTAAATTAATGCAAAAAAAAATATAGGTTAAAAACTGTTTCCTCATTTATTCAAGTCAAAGCAAAATGGAAATAGTAAAAAATGAAAAATAGATGTATTTGCAAAAAATAATGACAAGAAGAATGCACATTTAAATGAAAATGAAAGCTGTCGTCAAAGGCCTAATCAGAGAGAGACACATAGCTTTAAGTGCTTTTGTGTTTAAGCAATAAAGTATTACAATAAATTGTTTATTGCAATGTAATAGAATAAAAGAAATTAAACATTCCTAAGGACAATAATGCAATTAATAAAAATAAGTAAAAGTGGAAATGACTAAATTAGGTAGGAGAAAACTTCCAGTTTAGTACAACATTGCAAACTAACAAAAGCTATTTATTGTCTTGCCTGAATTCAACTTTGGAATGCCAAAAGGGGGGAAAAGGAATACTAATGGGCTTCAGGTTGTCATTCATCAATTAACAAAAAGCTTGTGAGACAGAACACAGATGTTTCTAGACATATGGGGAGGGGGGTGGGGATGAAGATCTGAAGCAGGAAAATGTCAGCAACAGAGGAAAGCCTGCATCTAGAGGTAAATCAGAGGCAATCTATTTCATTGCCCTGAAGTTTAGGTATCCTGGCCACTAACTCAGCCTTTGTTCCATGTGGTAAAGGAGCGACATTAGAACAAGGGTGAATTAACATCAGGGCAGGACTGGAATCCTGTGAAAGCTGGGAAGAAGTACAGATAGGTAGCAACTATTTATTCTGTAAAAGGCACACCTATACATATAATTAACTGAAACTCCTGAAATGCAGAAAAACTAGAGAGAAGTAGATGAGAGTACGCTATGGCTATTATTTTGTTAAATGTTAACGACAGAGCCATTGATCTGTTTTCTATAATGCTAGGAGAAAATAAATAAAGGCTGAGTGAAAGTAACTCAGAAAAAAATCTCTAGAAAAATAGAAAATGTCTAACTTGTAGGCAGCAGATGAAAAATCTATATATTTAATGATAAATAGCTAAACAGATAAAACAAAAACAAGAAGAAAACATGGGAATTGTAAAATATGAAATAATTCGGAAGATTTAAGTTCTAATGTTAAAATGATCAAAGTAAATATAAATAGGTTAAATTTGCCAATTAACTGACAAAGATTCCCAAGGTAGTTAGTACAAAGACAAAATTTAAGAATAGGTGGACTAAAGAAAACAGATTTGAATAAGAAAGTACAGAATGACTAAAAACAAAAAATATATATATAGAAAATAAATGCTTTGAAGATTTATTAAGAAAAAGAAAGGCAGTGTTGAATTTTTACTATCAGATAAATTAGAATTTGGGGTAAAATGCATCATAAGCTACAAGAGAGGTGTTACAATAAATCATGAAGTTGTAACAATCCTGAACATATATGTACATAGCAACAAATATTTAAAATATATAAAACTACAATTGATAAAATTTTAAGAAAAAACTGTAGTTTTTGATTTATCATATGCTTTTCAGAATTAGTTGATAAGACAAAATGCAAACTGGGCTATAGAAAAATGTGTTTGTATTATTACTCTTAGGTAAATGAAATATATAATTTTCACACCCAAACATAGAATATAAGTGCTTTTTGCATCCATGAGGAATATTTAAACAAACCTGTTTATGAATTAAGCTACAAATGCCTTGAAAATTCTAAACAGCTATTATTGGGAATATCTTTTCTGACCAGAGTTAGAACCCAATAACCAAAGAATAGCAAAATATAGTTCCAAATGTCTAGAAAGTAAAATATTCCACTAAATAATTTTTATTAAAGAACAAATCCCAAAAGAAAATAGATCAAAGTGATAATGGCATTCTAAATATAAAAAAAAATTGTGACATGTAGCTAAAACAATATTCAGAAAAAATTATATATGTAAATTATATTTACAAATATTTACAGAATGCAGGAGTTATCAAAAATAAATGTAGTAAGCCCAATTAATTAATACCAATAAAAGAGATAGGATGACAAATAAAGATATTGGTAGGAAGTAATAAAATAAGTATTTTAAAAATTGTTAAAATATTTCTTAATTTAAAAGTAAAATATGCATATAAAAGATAACATTACAGATAAAATTCTAGGAAAAAAGACAACTAAAAAGTGAAACTATTCAAATAAAGAAAAGAAAGAATGAAAGAGTAACTAATTATAGATATTTAAGATTTCAATAACTTAAAATATTACAAAATGTGTTAATAAATATGAATGCCTAGGAAATACATTTGAAATGTATTTTTGAGAATGCAAATATATCAAAATTGGCCCAAGAAAAAGCTGAAACCTTGAGTTTTAGCGATTATAAAAGGTATTTAAAATCTTCCTCCACAAAGGCTCAGATGGTTTTATAGCTGGGTAGTGACAAACTTTCAGGGAACAGTAATTTCTACCTTATGCAAGTCATTAAGTCTCTTATTAAAGTCATTTCTAAGAATAGAAAAGTAAAGAAACCTTGTTAACTTATATCAAAGCGAATATAACCTTTGTGGCAGCTTCTGGTTAATCCACTCTAGGGAAGACTTTCTGATACAGGTGGGCACTTATGTAACTAATAAGAGGAATATAAATTTTTAGAGATCAGAAGAAAAAAAAAAGACTCGAATTAAACAGTTATATTCCATAAGCTGGGATTAAAAGAGTCATCATGATAAAATTGCCAGTTTTCTGCAAGTTAATTAACTAATTTAATGTAATTACAATCAAAATTACAGAGAGGTTTTTTTCCCCCCAAGGGAACTGATAAAGTGATTTATATGTTTTCTTGGATAAGTTGAAAAGTAAAGGAATATCTGAAATTAGATAGAACAGATTTATTCCATCAATGTTTAACACATATTCTAATAATATTTCAGCAAAGAATGAGAAAATGGAACAGAATAGAAAGGCTAAAAGCAGTCCAGAGGGTAAAACACAAATTCAGTAGCTAGTAATGCTGAACCTCCAACAAGAGGAAAGGGGTAAATAAGTGAGTGTTTAAGGAAAGTGTGAGCCATCTTGTTAACTCTTTGAATAAGTTGAGTTAAGGTACTTGTCTTATTGTACACAAAAATGTCTAGTTTATGCTTGATAACATTCATTCACCAAATATTTAACCGCTATCCGCCCAGGCCTGAGCAAAGGCTGAGGGTACGGCAGTGGACAAAGCCAGAAGAGCGAGTCCACTGGGGAAGATGCGGGAGAGGCCAATGGCGGCACCCACTGAGGCGCCGGTGTAAGGTGCTTTGCCCAAATAGCATGACATGTACTTGTGCTTGAAATAATGTAATTAAGAGAAGCCTCTGTAATACTATGAGATTTTGTACAGATTCCAATATATAACGACTATTCACCTCCACCCCAGGCTTTGTGCATAATCTTATGAAAAGTATCTGGGGCTATACAGTATTGGGCACGTATGTTAATCACATAACCAAAGTTACAACTGACAGTGGCGCTGCGGGAGATACAGATGCTGTGTCAGAGTGCCATCTCGTTGATACTCGATGGCAATCTCCCAAATATGTTAATGCTAAATATAAAACAAAAGAGAACCAATAAATTAGGAGTGAAACGGTGTGGCATTTGGTTTGAAGATGTCAGTTAATCTGGAAACCCCTTATAAGAAATGGCCCTCAGACAGGCGCTGCTGTACAGGAATGCTGATTTTCGTGATCATTAAGAATGGTGTCCTTTGTTGTACTGAGACAGTCACACCTGATTTAGAACTAGGAATGTTCATAAATCATATGAAAAATCCATGTATTTTGCCTCAAGGACTCTGTGGACTATCTGAATGGAAATGGTTCCACCTAGTAATAATAGGTGGAAAGGAATGGGCCCTCTCAACTCATAAGTACATTTCTGCATCAACCAAAAAAGCCATTCTGGTTCAACTTGGCATTAAATATCAAAGCCTCCCAAAGAGTCATATTCTTTAATAATTCCAGTATGAGAAATTATCCTAAAGACAAGTGCAAAGGGATTTACTGCAATTTTACTTTTAATAATAATAATCATAAGATCTGGAAGTAAAAAAAAATATTCCCCAAAAAGGAATTAGAAAGATAAATCATGAAAAATCCATAAGATGAAATAGTGAAGCGGCATTAGTTATGGAAGATCATTTGGTGACATGGGAAAATCCTAACACTACAAATTTAAATATAAAGAGTGGGAATTTAACACACTCTATATTCCATAATTCCAAATACCACAACATCTGAATTATGAGAGATTTTTTATATTTATATAATTTTGCATTTTCTAAAACTCTGAAATGAACTTAAGTTTGTTGGTTTGTGTGTTCTTATTTTTTTTTTTTACATAAAAACTTATACTTGAAAAGTATATTCACCTTAATACTGGTCTCAAAGATGTAAATTTTGTCACAGGAATTAAAAAGGTAAGTCAACATTTTATTATTTATGCATTTATTTATTTATTTATAAAATATATCTTAATTGATTTCAGAGAGGAAGGGAGAAGGAGAGAGAGAAAGAAACATCCATGATGAGAGAGAGTCATTGATTGGCTGCCTCCTGCACACCCCCTACGAGGGATTGAGCCCACAACCGAGGCATGTGCCCTTGACCAGAATCGAACCTGTGACTCTTCAGTCCACAGGCAGACACTGTACCCAGTAAGTCAAACCGGCGAGGGCAAGCCAACATTTAGGCATATAAAGCATAACATCAGAATGTATAAACTTGACCTATTTATGATATAGCCCCCAGAAGTGGTCAAGTCCCTACCAGATTTGAAACCACAACATCGGTTTTCGAGCCTCAGTGCTTCCTGGTTATTTGGGGAGGCTGTAAATAATAACATTCTGTACTTGTCCTCACAATGGAGGATGTTCCCTAAAACAGTGAAGAATAAACTTCCTGTGGACCCATTCACCACTATGTCCCTTTTAGGTCTTGGGGTTCTGAGTAGTTTCAGACAGCTCCTGCCTTGAGAGCATTGATCTCAGGTTTCAAGATGGCATCTCTCAGACCCCCCTGCCTGTCTTAGAACTGGGAGGTATCAGCAGAAAGAGAGAAGGGATTGGGTATACATCGCCCTTGCCCTCATGATGCAGTTTGTAGCAGTGGCTGCATCTTACAAAGCTGCAGATGTTGAATGGCCCTCTTTCCAAAGAGGTCCCCTCCCTCTTTACCATCAAGCCAGCAACAGCTTCCCCTTCCCGCGGTAGCTCCACCAGCTCTGTCTGAAGTTCATTCACTACACTTGCTTCAATTAAACCATTTGGCTATGTCATCTGACTGCTGTGGGGACCTTGTCTATTTTAGGAAAAGGAAAAACAACAACTTTTAAAACCACTTGTCTTAGAGGAAAGCCTATCACCAGGTCCCCAAATGTCTATAAAACTGAAAAAATATAACATGAACTTATTATGGAAATTGCACATTTAAACTACAGCTTGAAATTCTGGAAGAGACAAGTTGTAAGCTGTCACTACGACAGATAAAAAGGGTTTAAATGAATGATTATGGAACAAGACCCACTTAAAATTTATACCTTGAAATTCAATGTGATTCAAGACAATCCTTTATAAAAAGGCTGCATTTTGAAAACTGATAAATCTTACTACACTTTTCAAACAAAAATACATACTTAACAATTAAATGGACGGGCACAGAAAGTGCTTTGCAGACCAGCAGCTTACCTCTTTGAACTTGTGGCTGAGATTGGTTGTCTCCAGGTTGGACGGGGAAAACATGTCCTCGTTCTCGGGCAGCTCGAAGACTTCAATGGCCATGTCATTGCGGGGAAGGGTGGGTCCTTCCTCCTCCTCCTCCTCCTCTTCCTCCTCCTCCTCCTCCTCTTCCTCCTCCTCATCGGTGGCATACTCTCCTGTCTGGAAGGGATGGGGTTTCAGAACTCTAATTGCCCTCCCCCAGGGAGAGAGGGGTGATTTGAAAATATTTTTTATCAAAGAGAAATAAAGTGGTAAAAGTGTAAGTAGGCTTTTAAGTCAAGCATGCCTCATGCAGCCAAGGTTATAAACAAAGGTTAGTTCAAAAACTCAAAGTGACATGTCTATGCCATGTGTAAGAGCATTTCTGAAAAGCTACCGTCATCAGCAGCATCTCTAGTATAGCAACAGGAGTTGTTTTTAACCTAAGTATGTGATGGTTTTATTAAATAAAATAATTCCTTTCAATTCTCACCGCCCGTGTGAATATGTCACCCAATACTAGGTGCCGAGAAAAAGGAAGGGGAGATCAAAAGATTCACAAAGTTGAAAGGAACCTTAATTAAATCCTGCAAAAGTCAAAAGTTTAGTAGATGAACGCACCTAAGCTTTAGAATTCAATCATTCTGTCCCATTTATTTAACTAACATGGTTAACTACTGACCTAAAGGATAACCCCAAGGTTTCTAAATTTACAGTCCACATGAGTGTCCTGTTTTGCCTGCAGAGTACTTTGATAAATCTTAGCATTTTGTCAATGCTAAATATATATATAATCACCTAATATTCTAGGTTTTTCCAGTTTTTCTTGAGAAAGCCAATGACCTGCCAACATAGGCACACTGTAACATGATTAACGATTGGCCAGAGTCAGCAGTCGTTACCCCTTTTGGCCGGGTCACACACTTTCTAATATACTACAACTTCTGTAACTCCATATTGTTCCAAGCTGTGCCCCCCCTCTTTCATGATATCCACAGGCCCCTAAGGTATCTGAGTACATGACCCCCTGGAATAAATGTTCCTCCTCACCACCAACTGCCTTAACATTAAAAGGAAGCTCTGTTCCTGGTAACATCAGGCTATGAGATGCTAATTCCAAATAATTGTTTGAAATCTATAGCTTGTGATATAATTGAAAGATAAATTATCGATTCAATGAAAAACGAAATTCATTTAATTCATCTTTGCTCCTTGGGGTAGTTCCATCTAATACATAAAACAGATAGGAAGTCATATTGCCTTTAAAAAAACTTTCATAAACAGTGTAGTGAGTGATCTATTCTTTGGTTCAATAGGTTTAGCATCTGATTGCTTTTTTCTTGTTTTCTTTTGGTTCTGTGCTATGTTCTTGCTAGAGCTGAAACTCCATTTCTTTTGCTATGTTTTCATCTGAAGGAAATATGGTCATGAACCTCAACGTAATAATTCCTCCCGTCTGGAAGACCACTATTAAACTGCCATTCTGACTTCTTTTGAGGTTAAAAAAAAATTATAGAATTCTCATAGGTTTCAGTCTGTGATTGTCTCTGAAACTGCATTCTGATTCTAAGTTTTCCACATTTCTCTTAAATCATGGAGCCCAGAAGTAGACAATTTCTAGTAAGGGATCCAAGGACCATTGATCACAATGAACTAACTGTCTCGGCATCCTTCAAACTCTACTTCCCACACAGAAGTTATTATCATGAAGACCTTGACTTTGGTGGCATTTGTGTAAAAGTACCTGGAAGTCTAGAACTCCTCCGAAACCAGATTTTAAAAGTCCAAGCTATAAATACCATCCCCAATGTGGTAGACTCGACAGGAAAGATAGCTGATTGGTTCCAGAGAGCTCCCACTTGTTGGTATAATTAGATTCTACAAATCTTAAAAGAACTCTTACTCCAGGTTTGATACATTTTTCTTTTCTGTGATAGTCTGCAAATTAATTCACCTCTAATTTCTCTATATATTTAGAACCAATAGGAACCTCATAGATCCAGCTGATGTTAATCCGTGGGAATGTAGCAGGGCTGGCACATGCACAATCTCAAGAAACCTTGCTGAGAGTTTTTAACCCTATAATTGTAACTAGCAGCCCAGCCACACTTTTATCATGAGGCCCTACCCAGATATATAAAATTTACTCCTCTATCATCAATCTGATGAATATCATGAGTGACTCAATAAAATCTTAAGCTAAATTTAAAGTCTGATAATGATGTAGCACATTTTAAACATGAGTTGAAACGTACATTATCTTCATAAATGTAAGTTATTAAGAAGTCTTCCTCTTCATTCTTTTATTTGACTTCGCTCACTTTTTTTCTGTCCCAATATCCAAATTACCTGCAATTCTCCTAAAATACTTATTTTTCATTTCATCTTTTTTATTTACTAACATTGCTTTTTCTAACTAGCCTTATAAGCATGCTGAGGATCAGATATGCCTCTTTTACTGTCTTGATTATATTGATTACTTATCAGAGGCTCTGGATAGGGTGTTTAAAAACTCATGTTGCTGTTCTGGCTCACTGATCAGTTACTGTTCCCACCCTGAACCGGCTTTAGAATAAAGGAGGCATTTACTACAGAACCTCAAACACCCACGGTTTAAAGGTTACATCTAGTAGACTACGAATAATGTGTGCATCTGATTCTTTTATCTTCTTTGAAAATGGGACATTACTTCCATGGTAAATCTGCAAGCGAAATAAATTACACATAGAATGATATGTTAGCAGAATTCCATAAACCTCAAAAATTAGACGAACTGAATCTGAAGTTTTTAGGGGATGGACAATGATGTACAAAAAAGCAACTGCTACAACTAAGTATTCCATCGGCATCCAGTTCCTCATCTTTATTCCTGACCAGTTTCAACATCTTTCGTACTCAGACTCTTGAAGAGTTCTTTGTCCAACCTGCAAATGCACTTTAAATGGGGTAAGAATAGTTCTTCGTGTAAGGAGTGAAGGGACAGTACATGTTCCTTTCCATCTCTTTGTCTGCCTTCTTGCTTATTACCTTATACTTTTTAATAGCCCCCCAAAAGGGGGCAAAAAAATGAATAACAATTATTTTCGTAACTTACTGTGTGCCTGATACGGTACATTTCTTAAAAAAACGGATGGTATAGATTATTACTATGCCATCTTAATTTGAGGAAACTGAAACGCAGAGACTTTTCCCAAGGTTAGACATTCAATTATGTGCTTGAAGCTACATCTAACACATCCCAAAGCCCATGCTCCTTTTCCTATGTGTTGCTGCCTAGAGTCTACACGAGCTTTAGCTTGGCAGATAAAAAAACAGAAATGCATTCCTTTCGTATTTCCCCCGCCAAACCCCAGAGCATAATCCTGTTGTGTTGAGATTCCCCTTCCACATCTTTGAACATTATCATTCAGTTCACTTTGAAGATTTGGAGAGTGTCTCTGATGAGCTCCAAAGTTCTTATCCTCCTCTTTTCTCTCATAACAAGCTCACCCTGGGCGAGTGCATAAATCTCCCTCAAAAGATTTAGCTTCCGGGTCGGCTGACTGATGTTTCATGCACTCTTTCTTATGTAAACCAGAACGATAGCATACAGTCTGTAGAATTACTGCGGTGTCTTAAAAAGGGCAAAAAACCGTATTTGCAAGGCAAAATGAGTGCAAAATTCCACTAGGTGTCTATGGTTTGTAGCTCTTACATTTCCTTCTCACCTCTAATTTTCTTGAGCTACCAGACTTTACTGAAGCTTCCCTAAGCATTTTATCTCATTTTCACAGACACACTTCCTTTACACTCATGTTACTTACAGAATTAAATGTTTCATCAAAACACACGATTCCAATAATAAATAGAGCCATTCTGCCTCTTAGTAAACATGTAACTTTTGGCCGGTGGAGGCAGAAGCGTGTAGACACTCTAGAGTCCTGAACACACAGAAAGGCTGCAGCTCTCAGGCCGGTTGCACAGAGGAACAGACAGATCTGTTGTATCGGGGAGGTGGTTAAGTGGCGACCGATCAGAGAATCTTGGTTTTGAAGTCGCCTAGGCCTATCTTCAAATCCTGGCTCTGTGGTAACAAGGCTGTCATGAGATTAAATCAGATGGCGCCCCTAAAGTGTTTAACACAAAGTCCGGCACATGGGAGGTGCTCAAAATGAGCAATTGCAGCTGTTGCTGCTGCCGGGACAAATACTGTAACAGCAACATGCTAACGCTCTCCAAATCTGTCTCATATCTGCTAATGTAATGTCCTAAACAACCTCACCACTAGAATCTTATACAGGCAAATCGGTCGGTCATTTTTGAAGTAAAATGTCTCTATTCCATACACTTGCGCCTTCTCTTATATTCCTGGTTCTGGAATAGACACCAGCATCTTCCCCAGAAAATGTCCAGGCCTCTGTTCTCCTCATATAACTGGATCCCCTCTGACCTCAGTGACCAGAAGTGACTGTCCATCTACTTGGCACATCCTATGAAGCTGCTGCCTCAAGACTCTTCTAATTCAACCCTTTCTATTGCTGCTACATAAAACTTGGCTATCTGAGAATGATAGGTGGAGTTTATTCCTGCGATGCCAGGGTGGCCAGCACACTGCTTGGCACATAGGAGGCACTGAAGAAATGTTTGCTGAATAAATTAATAGTCTCAGCTACATCTGCATAGCATGGCAGACCCTAATTTTCCTGCTAATTCTCAGCTTTCAAGTAGGAAATCTAGTGAAGCACAGCTGTAGCTGGGGCCGAGGTGACCCTTCGGGGGATTTTTCTCTTGTTGTTAGGCTCAACCATTAGCAGTAATGTTTGCTCCAGCAATGTTTGCTCTGGCAAATTCAGGGAAACTAAATGGTGCTAATCATAAAAATAGCCTTAATTACGCAGTTTGTGTTTTACGGAGTTTGTTTATCGGATTTGAATTTGGTTATGTATATTTTCAGACTCGGTTCTGTGAATGAATAGAAGAGAGTTGCCTTTTATCTGGAGAAGAAAAGACCTCCAACTAACACTTTAATGTTTAAAATTCCTAAATCTGTGCCAACCACCCAGATGGTTTTCAGCACAGTATCCCCTTCTCTGCAAAGCCTCCCTCTCCACTTGCTGTCCGTCGACTCCTGTGTGCCCTGGTTTTGTAATGCGAGGCCATTTAGTCTCTTTGAACGTCATTTGCTCATCTATAGAGTGGAAATAACAGCAGCTTCTTCCTAAGTCTGGTGGGAGAATTTCCAGTAGTGATAAATTCAAAATGCTCATCACAGTGCCTGGAGCATGCTACATGAGTAGACGGCTTTATGATTCTGTTAGGTTCCCCATCCCTGGCCTTTCCAATGCAAGGCAACTGAGCAGCACACCAAAAAAAAAAAAAAAAAAAAAAAAGAGCATGGGCTTTGGGGCTGGAGATATCAGGGCCCCCGAACAGAAAGAACAATGTCATGGCTGCCTAACGGTAGCTATTGCGCTCTCCTCTTCTATAAAATGGTGCAAAAGATACCAATCTTGTGGGGGTACCGATAGGATCCAAATAAATAAAATACGTAAGACATCCCAACGATTCCCTGGCCCATTCCTCCTCTCACTTATCAAGTCACTCAAAATGTTCTTTTCTGTCTCTGTTCTCAGACTCTTTTCTGATATTTCACTCTGTCCTTACTGTGAGGGCACCGAATCAAGAAACATCTGAAGATCAGTATCTAGATCACGGAGATGGCCTTCAGTGCTCCCTGCCTTCAGGTGCTCAGCTCTTCAGGACATCGATGATACAACTGACAAGTTATCCTTCCTAAAATTTCTGACCAGAGAGAGTTACAATTTCCCCATGAAATCTTTTGTAACAACTCAAACTTATCTTTTCCTCCTTAAAACGTTCAAGCAATTGTGGTAGACCATTCATAGAGTAGCATTTGATTTTGTGATATTTTGAAGCCTTCTCTAGTCCTCCCCTCTCTTCCTTGTAGAAAATATACTCCTCAAATGGAGGGACTTAGTTTCCCAACATGAAAGGCAGAGAATGTCCCCTAAGGATCCCTCTTGCTGGGTAATCATCCTCTTGTATAGGCCCTCCCCCTCGAAGGCGGACTGGACCTACGGACTCACTTCTAACCACCAGAACAGTTTACAGAAAGGCTGATGTGACTTGCATCTCTTTTGTCCTCTTGCTCTGAAGAAACAAGTGGCCATATTGTGGAAAAGGCCCACATCAAAAGGAATGGATGTTTCTGGCCAACAGCCAGCAAGGGCCTGGAGCCAGCCAACAGTTCACATGAGGGAGCTTTTGGGAGTGGATGCTCTGTGTCCTGCCAACAGCTGTGTGTGAGACTGGGAGCGGATCTTTCCCCAGCTGAGCATTTAGATGACTGCAGCTCTGGCTGACACCTTAGCTACAGCCTTGGGAGAGATCCTGAGTCGGAGGCATCCAACTGAACTGACCCCCAGATACTGTAATATATACATGTTACTTGTTTTGAGTTGCTAAGTTTTGGTGGTGATTTGTTATACAGCAACAGGAAGGGGGTATAATAAATACAGAAAAATGGGAAGGTGGCTCTGGAACCAGGCAGTGAATGAAGGCTGGGGGGATTCTGAAGGGTATGTTAAGCAAGCCTAAGTCGCCTTGAACAGACCATACATGGAAATCTGGAAGGGGATCCTTGTTGTGTAGTGGCAGAAAGCTTAGCAACATTCTCACCTCTATAAGGAGAAAGCAGGAAATGTCCCCAGTGACCTGAGTGATTCTAAAGTTAAGAAATGGATTCCAAACAAAGTTCAAACCCAGGGTACTGCCAGGAGAACATGGTCTAAAAATGAAGCAGAAGGTGTAAGCAAAAAACCTTTTTTAAGAATTGTGAGCTTAGGAAACCCACATTTTTAATAAGGCTGTTCACTAGACAGACATCATTGAAAAGATAATCTGGACACAAAGGCCATCAGTGTCTCTGCTCACCAGGCAGGCAGAGAGGTGAGAGACCCAGGGAGAGACATTGTCTACCTTCTTTTCTATACCATCTTGGCTTCTGGTGAATTTTCCCATGAGTATGATATCCCCTCAGTGTGACCAGGAGTGGCTAGGGCCAAATCCATTCTGTATCTCACTGCATAAAATTAAGAGCACTATTAAAAGATCTCTAAGCAGCAGAGTGAATCTAACCTGCAGTACTTAGATCAACCATGTTCCTTAAGACTTCCAGATCCTAATGGCTAAAGAAATACCATAATCCATCAGGGTCTACTAGAGAAACTCAGCTGGCTTTCTCCTTAAAGTTTCTTCACTGGCCTTTCCACTTGTCTAAGGTATTAATTCAGACATGGCAGGGTGTCTTGGTGATTGCACAGACTTGGTATTGGCCCACAAGAAGGAAATCCAGGGTTCAGGGCAATTCTATTATCATAATAATCTTGGCCAGCTAGCTGAGGTTTACCTGAATGCCTTCTAAAATTGAAGTGGTGTCATTGATCACATAATCTAAAGTCAGTCAAAATTTGTACCACTTCATCTAATTAAATGAGTCCCATCTTAAAACTGGCTGGTGGGATGCATATTAACCATTCCTCAGGGAAGCAACCCTGAGCAACCAAGAATAACCTCATTTCAGAAGGATCTGTAGATCAGCTAAAGATGATCTAAAGATGGCGTTTCTTTAAAAACACAAAGGCCTCTTATGACCAACACAGTTACATGAATAGCCCAAATAATTTGATCAACTGCCACAGTTTGTTTTCCATCCCAGACTTTCATCTGTCAGTCTGTAATTTTTCCAAGTGACCAGCTAGGTCATTGATAATATTTTAAGAGTCAGTAAAAATATAACAAGATTTATCAAGGGGAGTTCAGGCCAGAACTATGAGAATGCCCTTGAGTTCTGCCAACTGACTGAACAAAGTGAGCAAATCCATTTCTGGGTGAGCATAGCCGGTGCTGAGGCTGGAAAGCAGTAGGCAGCATAGGACAACTTAGCTGAGCCATCAGTGGACCATGCCCATGCATTAAGGCAACCTCCATGAACTGAAGGCCTCACTGAGCTAGAGGCCTTGCTTCTAGAGGTAAAGTTTCCCTAAGTGGAAAGCTATACTTGTTCAAGTAAACCTAAGGTGCTATTGAGCCAGACTGGCAACTTATCATTTCCATGTGATAATCTTACTGGTCAGAGAGTTCAAGTAGATGCATCGCAAACTGAGATAATTCAGGTAAGAGAGTCACATGGCCCCCATGAGTCAGGCTTCAATTTCAGTTTCCATAAGAATTTAGCAGAATATTAATGGCTGCCCGTGTGTGTGTGTGTGTGTGTGTGTGTGTGTGTGTGTTTGGCGGGGGGGGGGGGGGGGGGGCGGGGAGAAGAAAGGGGTGGAAGAAATGGGAGATCTCCATCTCGGCATGAATGGGACAAAGAAGTGCAGGCATATAACACATCAATTCCATTATAAGTCTAACAATGACAGCATCATCTTGCATTTGCCCAAAGGGTCATCTCTACAAGACAATTTTTGCTTCCTTTCCTCCCGTGAACCCTGCCAAAGCATATCAGTTGAATCTGGGTGTCTTTTCTCACTATGGGACTGGGTGAAATGGAGACCTGTGAACCAATATTCACAGAACCACAAAGTTTGGGCGCCTCCCTCTCAGAGTTCCCCAGTATACTCAAGGGGTTCAGGTAGCATTTGGTCTCTCTAGAGAACAAAAAGAGCTCAGGCCTAGCCCTAGTCATCTTTCTCCTTAAGGTCAGAACGGAGAGAGGAAACAGCAAAGGGGCATGGGAGCAGCTGTGCCAGTAATGAGGTGCAGCAGATTTCAGTTTTGAGCAGTGCAGTAATTACTCGTTTTAACAAACTCCCAATGTCCACCTGAAGCAGTGTATAAGGTGAGTCATCATTACGAACACAATCTATTTAGGTTTGGGGAGTCTGACTCAGAAGCCATAGCACCGACTCTCACAACAGGAACTCTGTTATAGAGGAAATCTCAATCTGGAGTCTAATTATGAATCTGGCTTGGACATAAGAGATGGTGAAGTCTTCCCAGGTGGTGAGGCTGTTTCCGAACAGTTTCACCAGTATTATAAACCAGGTAGGACCCAAATACTCATCAGTGGTTTCTCACATGAGTTTGTCTATTTCAAGAAAAATCCTCTTGACAGGACCGATATTCCCTCAGAGCAGCAAAGACCCTCTACAAAAAGCTGAGATCTTTTGCTGTCTCAGTTAATGTAAAGTTGGCATGATAAACTACAATACAGGTTGAATTGAAAGGCAGAGCAACTGTTGCTATTTCTCCTTAACTAGCATTATATGCCCTAACCCATTATCTCTCCAGTGAACCAGGCAAAGTTCTAAAGATTTACCAGGCTTCTTGCCGTGGCGTTTGTAAATGCCTTCCTTTCATGCTCAGTATGGGGGTGTCTCTCTGTCAGTGTTGCTTGAGCAAGGTTAGAACTTTCCTCTAATCCAGAATTGTTCTACATACTATCTGATTTAGCCTATCATGATTTTTGTGCTGAAACCTCAAGCCACACTTTCCAAAGAGTAATGAGAATAGGGCAGATAATGTCTACACACAAAGACAGGACAAAAGAGGACCCCAGAGTTTGGGTAACCTGCATCTTTTATAACAGGCAGTGGTACTGCCCTTGTTCCAGAGGGAAAGACTATCTCTATCTCCAAGGCTGTGTTCACACACAAACACTTGAAAAGGCAGTTCAGATCAAAGAGCATTTCTGCCAATTATTACTTAATGGAGGAAAAATTAGAAATTCAGCTGATTTTTCAAGTTTCTACAATATCATTCAATTTACCTTTTCAAAGAATTTCCAAACACTATTCCTTTCTATATACTCTGCTCTGCAGGTAAACTGGAATTTTTATTTCTTTGAATATATACAATACTAGAGGCCTGGTGCATGAAAATTCATGCACTGGAGGGGGAAGTGGGGTCCCTCAGCCAGGCCTGCCCTGTCTCAGAGTCCAGGAGCCCTCAGGGGTGGGAGGCGATCAGGCAATCAGGGGAAGGTGACACTCCCATCACACCACTGCTGCTGCCACTGCCAGCAGCGCAAGCCTCAGCTGGCCCTGATTACCTGTGCCACGGGCCGGCTGGGCAGCTGCCATCCAAGGCTTACCTGAGCCTCAGCTGGTCCTGCTTGCCTGAGCCTCAGTGAGTGGGGGGTTCAGGAGAACCTAAAGCCCCCAGTGGGGCTGAGGGGACTCTGGTGGCAGGTACATGGAGCAGCTGCACCCCCCCCCAATGGGCGCTGCCATCTTATAACAGCATGACAGCCAATTTGCATATTACCTCTTTATTATATAGGATTGAGCTGGCTTCTCCATTATAGAAAACATTTAAACAAAAATAACAAAAAACTTCTTGCCATCAAAGTTGAAACCATGAATCTCAAATTCATGCTTTTACTTTGTGTCTTTAATTGTAATAATTCTTTTACACTATGATTATCTGGTCTTTTGACAGGTTGCCTTGAAAATGATTTAAATTCCTTACCATATATATTTACTGTTTCCACAGCAAAATAGCAAGCTTTTTGGGAGTATAAACTATATTTTTCCATGACTCAATAGTCCCAATTCAATTCCTCTTAATAATGTTACCCACTTAGTAAGACATAAATGTTATTGTCTTTAAGTCACTGATAAATATATTCTATGTGAGGAGGGAACGAGTGATCCCTATTTTTCCCACTGAGACCCAGAACTGAACAGTCAACAGACCAAAGTAGACCTCTGTAATTCAAATGTCACACTGCAATTTCAAGTTGGCAGCTTTCCTTGAGTTTCATTTTTCTTTCCAAGGAAACAATGAAGCACTTGTTCTAATGCCAACAGAAGAACTGTGGGAAGAGACTAAGAGATTTGTATTTCCCTGAATTTTATCTGCAGAAGAGAACAACTACAGTGACCAAAGTGATATGTATTATCATTATTTTAATAATTCTATAATTATACAACTAATTAAATCTTGGAAAACATGGTGTGTTCATATAAAAACTGACTCATATGATTACAAAAATGTTAATAGGTCATTATACAGAACCAGAAGTTATATATATACATGTGTGTGTGTGTATGTGTATTTATGTATGAGTATATATATATATTAAACAATAACCTACAGACTATATAAACAATAAACTAAAATCAACAAAAATGTCATTGATGGTATGTCTATGGATTATCTATCAATTGATAATAAAAATAATCTCAATCTTACAAATCCCTTAGAGGGAGAATCATTCTACTCCTTTCCTCCTTAGGGCTATCTGGTGGTTCTTGGCAGCAATACCTCTTTGCAAATCTTTGCAAAACCAGAGCTCGAAGTCTTTATATCCATTTTCCTGGCTCTGACAACTCCAGCTCTGATTGCAGCTAACCCCTTCCCCACAAACTCCCATAAGCCTAGATTGTCTACCAAGTATATTCTGTTTCAGTAGGACTGAGGCTCAAGGTAGAAATCTATAATTTTAAAGAAGTACCATGAGATTCTCACATCGAGCAAGTTTGAGACACAGGTTCTTAAGTCATTTTGTAAGTCCTTGAAGAGCAGGATCTATTCATTTTATATCCACATAACTGCTAAATTGAAGCAATTCTACATGGCAGACTTTAACCTTTTTCATTAAATATTGAGTTGGTTCAGGGTGCTTTGTAATGTATAGAAAATATAATGAATAATGACATAACCACCACCAATGAACTAATAACCTAGTTCAAGAACAGAAGCAGAACCATTGCATTTTAATTATGGTCCTGTATGTGTGTGTGTCTCATTGAATCTATTTCAAACACTTACCCTACAGAGTAAATCTGCTTTTATCACTCTTAATTGTCTCGTTTTAAAGAGATTTTTATAATAGCTCAGCAATGTGTTATTTATTTTCACAGGATTTTAAACTTTGTATAAATGAAATCATATTGTTTGTAATCTTCTGTGTCTTTTTGTTTTTAATAGTACATTCCTCAGAGTCCATCAGTTATTGTGGCTTGTTAAAACAACTTCTGCATATTACCCCACTGTATGCCTATACTACAATATATTTACACTTTCTCTTGTTGATAAAGATATCAGTTGTACCCATTTTTTCTATATTAAAAACAATATTATGCATTTATTATATCTCATGTATATAAGGTGTTTAGTAAGAAATATAGTTGTTTGTTCACTTTACTAGATAATGACCAAATGATTTTCAAAGTTGTAGGCCAATTTATGTTCCTTATGTGCAGAGAATAAGAGGTCCTTTTACCCCACATTCTTGCCCAAACATAAAATATCCCATTTAAATCAATTCAGTGAGTGTGGAATATTTCATTTTGGTTTTCATTTTCGCATCCTCATTGCTTATACGTGGGCATCTTTTCATATGTTTCCGAAAAAGAAAAACTGACTTCTCTTTTCAAGCTCCTCACTCTTACTGGCAGCTAAAGATAATAAGAATATTTTATTTATAGTATAACACATTTTTAGACATTTTGGCACATCCACCATATAGACCATGCAAGTAACTACTATGATAATTTAGAGATATCTGTGTTCATTTTTAAAAAAAAAATTAAGAACATTGTATTAAAAGAAAATTGCTGGATTTAAAGACAATATAAATTACTGTGTATGCTGTGTTGTACCAACATCATACAGCTCTGTTGTTAGGTATCTTTTGTTTCCCTTTAATATGAATTACAAAGTATTTAAAGTGTTAAGGGTTAAAAACATCCACGGTTAAATATTAGAAAGTGAGTCCATTCTGCACCTAAGATATGTAGACTCAAGTTTCTGAATTAAATGTTATTTTTTCAAACAATAATCTTCAAACTATTATTCAACATTCACAACACACAGCTCTAGAGAAGATCTTGTGAGCATCAAGCTAGTTAATAAGACAGAGACGATTTCATTTCACACACGAAGCAGGAAGGTATAGATAAGCATTGTTCCCCACCAGAAAACAAACCTTAAGGGAATAGTTGTTATTGTTATTGCAGTTGCCAGATACTCCTTGCAAGTCAGCCACCGTGTTCTAAAATAGTTGACAACAAAAATTAAGGAAGGATTTACCCCACTAAAGAGAGCAGCCTAATGGTAAAGGGTAAGAAATCAACCACTGAAGTTCCGGTGCCTGCTGTAGCACACACTTTCAAGAACTCAGAGAATGCCCCCACTCTTATAAACACAGAATAAAGTCAATTCACATTGTTAAAAAGCCATCCATAATAGCTGCAATCTCTTGTTCACGCAACACAAGCTGTTTTCAACCAGGAACAGCAAACAGCATGAGTCAAATATAAAGCTATCTCTTTAATGCTTTCAGCATAAAAACTCTATTCTTGTAAACCTTTTAACACTTGTGCAAACCATAGCTTCCATTGTATTTTTGCCTTCAATTATTACGTTAACACAAGCAATGAAAATGCATATACATGTAGGCAGCTGCTTCAAATTGTATTCAATACTTTAAAAGATTCTAAGAAAATTAACTAATATTGTTATGCTATAGTTATAATGATATTAACTTCCAGTAATAGAAAGAAATTATAGAAAGATTAAATTATGTTTTTTCAAAAGAAGGCCTCCATTATTGGAGTGATGATTAAAATAGGTATGAAATACTGCCTACAGAGACTTTGAAATGCCATCTATAATCTAAGCCTTTAAAAATGTAATAAATAGTATAGTTTAAAAGGATATAGAAAGAGGCAAAAGCAAAATAACCAGATAACTTTAAATGTGCATGTAAAATAGCTCATTTTTATGTAACAACAACATTTACTTTCTTATTTAAAAAAGCGATACAGTACCAGTTGGGACTTCATTTCCAGTCTGAGCCCACAGTGTTTCACGTTGCAAAATGCTCTGATAGAGATGCCCCAAATATGCATAGAAGACCCACAGAACACAAAACATACCAGAATTACGTCACTTCACCACTCAAATGCTAAACACTGTTGTGGAGTATGACAGGAGATTTAATTTGTTATTGAAAATTAAAATCTAGTTGAAAAATTTACCATACCCCAGAATTTCATGGGACGGTGCTGTTTGAGGGGTTTACTGAAATCCTCCATGGCTACTTTCCAGATTGTTAAAAAAAAAAAAAAAGGAAAAGGAAGGGAGGGAGGGAAGAAGGGAAATGAACAAATAATTCTATTAAGTCCAGAAATGCAAACACTAATCACAGATCTACATTTAAATTTTTTCAGTTTTTTTTTCAGATTTATATCTTCTTCTTCTTTATAGAGTCTCATTTTTTTAGCCCGTTAGGTAAAACCATTTTCATAAGCCATTTTTAAAAGCCACTTTTAGCCTTTAGGTAGAGCCATTTTAAAAAGCCACTTTGCTTTTAAAGAATCAGAATGTTTAACATTGAGTGTAAAAAGATACAGGAATGCAAATTATGTTGAACTGGCTGTTTGCTTATTATAAACTCTTCTGGTTTAAATACTTGGAGAAGAAAAGCCTAGAAAAATACAGAAATTCAGAATTTGGATATTACTTCTATATTTTAATTCTTTTGGGGTATCATTTATGCTTTCCTAAAGCATTAAACCAGATCTATTTAAGCACACACTATACATGATAAAGTAGTTTTAATCCCAACTATGGTTCCACTGTACTTTCACAATTTCTGGATATATTTATCACATTACAGTGTTTTCCCTGTAGGCAGTTCAAGCAAGCAACTCCGCTCTGTCAATATGACAAGTCCCAAGTTAGAATCAACCTTGGATGATTTGACCAAAACCAGAAGTTATCTATCCTTCGTAGACAATGATGATCTAAATGCTGGCTCTGGAGTTACTTGGATGAACTTGGCTGTTCTGCATTTAATTAGAGGTTTTCCTGGCTGGCCCAGGGAATGTCACAGGGGATACTGTCAAATAAAAACTATTTTATCTTTGAAATCACAGAATTATTCTATAAATAGGAAGCATGAGAAACCAAATGATTGATTATACAATTCAGGATTAACAAAGATATGTTAATCAATGAATTACTCAAGTAGAGATCAAATTAACTAAATTATTCAAGGACCATTTACCCACTGGATAACTAGTAATGATTAATCTCATTTCCATTACGTATTTTGGACATTTTGCTTTTTATTAACAAAGAGAGTGAATAAAAAATAGGGACACAACACTCAAATCAATTTAAAAATATTTGGTAGCATTAGTAAAAGAAATGAATTTAAGTCACATAGATAAAGTGTTTACACAAGAGTGACTTTTAATCATTTGTACAGCTTTCATCTCTCCTATGCACAGGAAATTAACGGTTGGTTTCAGCTTGGCACACTTGGGTGAGGTGGTGTGCAACAGCAAGAGAGGGAGCATGTAAGTCAGAGAGGAGCTTGAGTAAAGAGACAGAGGAAAAGGCCCAGTGACGTTCAGTAAAGTGAGGGTTACTTGGAGCAACGTAGTAGCACCTGATTTTTATTTCTACAACTTGCAGACAGAAGAGAAAGTTTAACCTAAAGCTAAACTCTATTTTTTTGTAAAACGTTTGTATGCTCTTAAGGTCCTATCTTCACAGGATACTTATAGATTAGGCATTTGCCTAGAACCGTGTTCGGCAAACTACAGCTCGCGAGCCACATGCGGCACTTTGGCCCCTGAGTGTGGCTCTTCCACAAAATACCCTTGACTGGGTGAGTCTATTTTGAAGAAGTGGCATTAGGAGAAGTTTAAGTTTAAAAAATTTGGCTCTCAAAATAAATTTCAATAATTGTACTGTTGATATTTGGCTCTGTTGACTAATGAGTTAGCTGACCACTGGCCTAAAGTATAAAACCCTCCAAGGATTAGATTCCCTTATTATTAGAAATATAGGACAGAGTCACCGAATCAAAGTCTTACAAGATACTCCATCACCTTAAACAAGAGCCCTCTCTGCAATATCTCTTGTCACCCAATGAGTCTGTGTGCGCCTGAACACAAGCAGACCCATCAGTCCACTCTGTTCAGAAAGAGCAGCGTGGTACAGAGTCCAGGCCTTGGAGTCAGGAAGATCCCTCTTCCCATCCTAACTCTGCCAAACACCAAAAAAGCTTCAGTTGCTGCATTTCTAGAGGAAAAAAAAAGAATCTCTTCTGTTTGCTGTAAAGATACATGAAATTATGTGGGGAAAGTGCCTGGCACTGAATATTTACTTACCTTTATTCCCCCTAAAAAGATCTGCTTAAGTGACAATCAACTCTGCTTTCCTTACAAAAATTGTCCCCCAAAAATCCATGATGTTTTCTTAAGTATAAATGTTGAGTAACAAACATTCCTTTTGCATTTACTAAAATTATTACATTAGAAAATAGTATACATAGATATGTGTATATGTACATTTATATCTATATTTATATCTATATTTACAAGAGAGAGAGAGAGAGAGAGAGAGAGAGAGAGAGAGAGAGAGAGAGAGAGAGAGAGAGAGAGAGCGCTTTACCTGTTTGAACTGAAAACTTTTGGGGGATGAATGTGATTACTTCCTCAAAATAACTGGACGAAGTATGTAGTATATGACCTAAAAATTTCACTTGATGAACCTTGAAAACCTATTTTATTTTCCCTCTTTTCTTGTTTCACCAGATGCTTTATTTCATAGGCTCATGGAATATTAGAAGCTGGAAAAAATTCAGAGATTTATCCCATTCCCTGTGCTCCTCAGCCAGAGACACGGAGGCCCACAGAGACCAGAAAGCTTAGTCTCCTCAGCCTCCACCACTGATGTCACCCCTACTCCCTGCACCTCAGCTCCAAATTCTTTCTAGCAGAGTGAGCAGGTAAAAACCAGACCTGCAGAGTCCATTCTGCAGCCCTAAAATAGGCTTGTAGCCAAAGCAAATCATTGTCTCTGTTAAAACATAAATCACTAGCACAAAGCACGGAAGACTAGGTAAGATGAATGTTCAAGTATCTGAGGAAATCACTTCTTTAGTTTCTAAATCCAAGATAACATTTTCATATATAATATCTCAGTATAATAAAAAAAATACTCGCCAATTCAAATGAATTCTGCAAGTGAAAAAATAAAATCAACAAAACAGGTTTATGAGAGACTTTCATGTGAAGACTTTAAGTGTACTCTTTGATCAAAAGTTAACTAATGCATCATTTTAAATTTTCTACTCTAAGAAATGGAGTACATCCTCATTACACTACAAGCACATGAAAAATTAATATGCACTTGGGTTAAAACATTCCAGATTAAAAATACATTAAAATACTTGAATGTCTGTTTATTAATCTTCACTACATTCTGGCCAGGAACCTAAAAAGTTCTGAACATAGAATAAATTCAGATGAATAGAGGTTGAACATATGAAGTTGCACTGTCCTTGAATCAGCTGGGATAAAGAATATTTATTTTACCTGAATATTTACCATGTTTATGGAGTATGAAATACTACAACTAAATTGTTGAAGGATTTTTTGATATGCCAATATGAAACACATGCACATTTAAAATAAAGCATGTTGTCCCATTATATCAATGTACACTTGGCATTTACATTAGAAATAGACCAGCATCTGTATTATATTACAACACACAAGGGTTCCCGACAGCCGTTTTCACTTGGGGGTTAGCTTCTATTCATTTACTTGATCTTCTACAGAGAACAGGATGCAAAATTATTCCAATATGTATCTACTCTCTGGAATATGTGCTGGTGGGAAAGCTTTGTTCTGTACTGTGTTAGCACAAATCATAGCGAGCAGATCCAAGGAACTTTCTCTTCCTGGACAAAATGAAAAGTCTGAAAAAAACCTCGGTGATTTTTAGTGCTTTTCTGTGTTTGTATGTGTGTGCTTTTTCACACAAATGTTTACTGATTTTTTTTTTCTGGAAAAAGCATTATACACTGGCTGAACACTTGATAAAAATTGCAAAAACATAGAGAAAAACCCCCCACCTAATTCAAACCATAAAGACAGCAACCATTTGCATTTTTGGTATTTTCATTTTCACTCTTTTTTGTGTGGTTGTTTCAGTGAATTTCTTTTAATAGTGTGATAAAAGATGACTTACTTGACTCCAAAGTCTTCGCACTATCAACAGAATACCAATATTTGATTCATAGGTGAATATAAAAGCAAGTAATATTTCTTTTCTGTGAGATTGAACATACACACACGCTCTTGGGAAACTGCAAAGAACCTGCCATAAATGGAGTTTTATGAAGGAGGAACCTAGGGAGAAGAAATGCAGGAAAAGAATGTCTGCTCAGGCTGCCTACCTCATCGTCGTCGGCATCATACTGGGCGTAGTGCTGCTCAATCATCTCTCTCTGGCGCCTTTCTTGTTCCAGCGTCTGGCTGATCAGCTGCGCAACCTCACTCACTTGTCCTGGTTTTTCTCGCCCAATAATAAATCTGTAGGAAGGTTAAAGAGACTAAATTAATTAGACTGTTCAGTTAAAAAAAAAAGTAACCAAGATTGATATTTCAGGATTCATGAAGAAAAGTGACCAAGACTGATATCTCATCAGGATCCATGAAGCCTCAAAAAAAAAAAAATAAAATAAAATAAAGTCACCTCTATACATAAAATGGCAGGCCTGGGTGGCACGAGAGGTTAGCTGAGCAATCAGTTATTTTTGTGGCAGCCCAAAGGAACAGAAAGGAAAAAATAAAAGATCATAAAAAAAATTATTACCTTGGGAAAAAACAAAACAGATGTATTACAATACTATACATACTTTTGATGCTCTACATATGGCAGCAAAGTCCTAACTTCCTGTACCATTGAACTTAAGATTTAAGATTTACATAGTAATGTCCTCTTTATAACACAAAAACTGCATAAAACTTTTAAAGATATAGCATACCTTAGGTGGATAAATATATGTAGAGAGAGGCACTTTTTGGTAAGTTACTATAACTTTATAGATAAGAAATAAAAGGGGGTAAATGTAGTTTTGTTAGTTTTAGATTTAAAAAGAAAAACTAAAATAAGGTTAGTTAGTGAATTAATTCATTTCTTTTGGCGAAGTTTTAAAGTTTTAAACAAGACTTAACTTTAATCAACAAACAACAAGTGTTGGCGAGGTTGCGGAGAAAAAGGAACCCTCGTGCACTGCTGATGGGATTGCAGGTTGGTGCAACCACTGTGGAGAACAGTATGGAGCTTCCTCAAAAAACTGAAAATGGAACTCCCATTTGACCCAGTAATCCCACTCCTAGGAATATATCCCAAGAAACTAAAAATACCAATCAGAAAGGATATATGCACCCCTATGTTCATAGCAGCACAATTTACAATAGCTAGGATTTGGAAATAGCCTAGGTGTCCATCAGCAGATGAATGGATCAAAAAACTATGGTACATCTATGCAATGGAATACTATGCTGCCATAAAAAAGGAATTCTTATCATTTGCAACAACCTGGATGGAATTGGAGAGCATCATACTGAGTGGAATAAGCCAGTCAATGAAAGAGAAACACCACATGACCTTACTCATTTATGGATAATAAAGAACATTATAAACTGATGAATCATAAGATAAATATAGTGACAGTAAAGCAACAAGCAGACTGTCAAATTACAGCGGGGAGGGTAAGGAGATATGGGGGAGATAAGAGATCAACTGAAGGACTTGTATACATGCATATAAGTACAACCAATGGACACAAAACTCTGGGGAGGGAGAGCATGTTTGGGGGGGCAATGGTAATATATGTACACAGATAATTTAATTAAAAAAAGCTAAAAAAAGACTTAATTTTGATATTATGTTTAGGTGTTCATTTCATCAATTGAGCTCTTTTCCTTTAAGAATCAACTATAAATAAAATTTATAAACACTAAAATTTTCATCTTTATTCAGGTATAATTCACACAAATACATCCATTTTTTAATGTAAAGGTAAATAAGTTTGACAAATGAATAAACCTATAAACACCACATTAATAAAGATGTAGATTATTTCCATCAAACTAAAATATATACCATTTCTTTCTAGTAAATCACCTTACCCACGGGCCATATTAGATTTATCTTTATTCTAAAGTTTCATATAAATGGAATCAGAGAGTGTCTGGCTTCTTTGGCACACTATTATGTTTTGGGCATTCATCCATGTTATTGCAAGTATCAGTAAACTGTTTCTTTTTGTAATTGAATAGCATTTCATTGTACCAGATATACTATATTTGGTGTATCTATTTATTGATAGGTATTTGGGATCAGATTTTAGATATAATGAGCAAAATTACTATAAACATTTGAGTGCGAGTTTGGACATTAATTTTCATTTCCCTTAAGACAAAAAATCAATGTCATATGTTAAGTAAATATATATTTAACTTTTCAAATATTTGCCAAATTGTTTTTTGTTTTTGTTTTTTTCAAAGTGGTGGTACCATTTTACATCCCAACTACCAATGCATGAAAGGTGAAGTTGCTTTACCCTCTCACCAACACTTAGTATTGTCTTTTAAAATTTTGGCCACTCTACTGGGTATCTAGTTGTATTTTATAATGGTTTTAATTTCCAATGCCCTGATGACTAATGATTTTAAGTATCCTTTCATGCGTTTTTTGACCATGCACATATGTTCCTCAGTGAAATATCTTTTCAAATCTTTTGCCCATTTTTAAAAACACTTCAGTAGTCTGACTTTTTATTATTGAGTTGCAATGGTTCTATATCCTCATCTATATATATTGCACATATATACATATACATACACACACAAATAATGTAAGTGTATGTGCTTATTCTATTTATTATCTTTTGCCAACTGCAGTTCACTTCTTAATTTTATAGACTGATCTTTTAGCTTTCTTTAAATGAATAATAGAGTGGGGTTTAAAAGAATATAACTTCCCTACTATAAATCTGACAGGAGATTGAAGGAAGCAATTAATGTACAAAATGCAAATTAATCAAAGACAGCTGCCAAGCTCAAAGTAAGTAAATTAGAATTCACATTCATTTAAGCCATAAGTTATTTAAACTCATTTGAGAATTACTGTGTTAGATCTTTTGGTTTAACGGTTTTCCCTAAGAATGTAGAAGTTTATTTCCTCCTCAAGGCAAGTGTTTAAAGCTAATGTAAACACAATTCAGGGAGAGAAAAACAAAAGATGAGGCCCATTTGCCAAATAGTTGAAACTGATTTTAACTGCAGATTTTAGAGATGAAAGAAGGAATCTTAAGAAAGACCTCGTGAAAAATTGTAAAGCAGAATATTATTTTTAAAGTCTAAATTATATTAAATAATTATGTAATTATACAACAGAATAATCAAAACTCCAATGCGATGTTACAAGTTTCTTCCTTTCTTCAAAATACAAGCTCTAATTTCAAACCAGAATTATTTACAAACAAAGTTTCAGAGGAAATAAGAATTGTTCCATATTGCATAAGAAAACAGCATTTTAAATCAGTAAGGCCTACTTGCTCAAAATCACAAGTTGGCTTTCTTTCTGAATTTACTGCTACATTTAACTTTCTTCACTATTTGCCCAATATTAGTTCATATTCAAAATCACTTTACAGTTTGATGAAACAGAAGTGATTTATAATTACATATAAAACAGACAATTCCTCTCATGAAATACACTCCATTTTAAAGGTGTTTGCTAAAGTATACGTCTCTTCACTCAGGCAGGTGTTTTGGGTGGCATTATAGCACCTAGCTATACATATCTTTAAAGTTCTGCAATCCAGTTTACTTTATAGTACATATTCATAATATTAGAAGTCATCCTGATAAGGATGACCACAGGAAAAAGTAAAATACTTGCACTAGAGTGCTCTGAACACGTTATTTTAAGTCACCCTCAAAAGATAAAAGTATGGAGCACATTATCACATTAAATTGAATTTCAAAAATCTTTAAACATATAATAAAAGTTTAACGATAATCAGTCCCTTTAAATATGTGATATTTGTACATAATTAGTGATATATATTGTAGACATTATCTCCAAATGAAATGACATATGTTTAGTCAAATCAGCCTGTTTCTAAACTTCAAGATCCTTTAAGGAAAAAATATATTTTCTTGTTACTTTCTAAACTTTTTTCTTTGCTTCAACAAGAAATGGCATGATCGATTTATTTTTCTAACTATAAAAATGAGGTAACAGATACCAAACTGTAATAGATATTTAAATAAAAAATTAGGTATTTTCTAAGGATATGTCTATATAATGGCAGAACTAAAACTAAAATATACAATTAAGCTTTATGTTTTTAGCATGGCTTTTTTCTAGTGTTAAAACAATCATGCTGTTTCAATGTGAATTATTTCATTAAGAACCACCCCCCGGCCACCCTCAAGCTGAGATACAACAGACAAAGTCAGATGAATTAGTTTTTGTTTTTCTTTTTAAATCTATTATCAGAGCAAGTAATGCCCATACACTGTCCCTGGTAGTTTAGATGATGAGATTATATGGAATTTATCTGATTCATTTATTGAATTCTCTAGTGAGCTGTCAAACAACTATAAGATTGGACTTGCAATTTGCTGAATTGAAGTCATAAAGATCTACATATTCTCTGTGAATGATGTGAGAGGTTATGCTGAAAAATGATTTATGAGTGCCTTGCATTACAGACTGAAGTTATTCTAATAAAAGTGATACACTAGTCAAAATGGCATTTGATGTCAAAATTTAAAAGTTCTCAATGTTAAATTAAGCTAGTTTAAAAAGGAAATACTATAGCAGGATCTAGTTGTTAGTTTTCTATAACCAATTCTTCCCTTCATATATTCTTTAAACAAATATTTATTGTGTGCCTACCAAAAACCTGAATGATATATATTTTTAAAAAAAGAAAAGAAAAATCACTGTACAAAGCCTACTGTCCTTATGTAATACTTGAGCTTTAGGTCACAAAGGTCATTGGTACTTTTCAACATTTCTGTAAAAAGTGTCTCATTTTTCCTGTTGGATCACGTTTTATACTCTTACTCTGAACTTAGTAGCTTTTAAATATATATATTTTTATTTATTTCAGACAGTAAGGAAGAGAAAGAGAGGCAGAAACATCAATGATGAGATAGAATCATTGATCAGCTGAATCTTGCACGCCCCCTATTGGGGATCGAGCTCGAAACATAGGAACATTCCCTGAGAGGGAATTGAACCATGACCTCCTGGTTCATAGATCTATGTTCAACCACTGAGCCATACTGGTCAGGATTAACTTGGTAGCTTTTTAAGTATTTCACTTAATTCTACTTGAGTAGGTGGTGGTATATGTATGTATAGCCCCTTTCATAAAATATGTTGACAGAACTTAATAGCTAAAGTTCTTTGTAACCAAGCTTTGCCTCTTTCTTGTACTTGCATACTCTTACATATTTTTTCTTTCTAGCTAGATAGAGGGTACGCTATAACATGTGATATATTTAACATTAAAAAATTCCATCTAGGATAATATTGCTTTTAAAAGCTAGACCTGCACTATCTAGACTTAAAATGTTTAAACTTATTTGTAAGCATTAGTTCTTTGAAAAGAATTTTGTACCTAACCCAATACTAACTTATCAGGACACTTTCTATACCATATTGCCATGTAAAACAGAGCACAGTCCTGTGCTGCATCCTGACATTCTGGTCAGTGGTGGACAGCGTATACAGTGGTGGTGCCATAATCACAATGGAGCTGAAAACTTTCTGTCGCCAGGTAATACTGTCATAGCCACTGTAATCTAGCACAGCACATTTCTTGCACGTTCTTGGTGAGGCTGGGGTACAGTGATCATCAAGTTTACTGTGGTGGCCAGTAGTGTCCTGGGCCTCCACATTCACTCACTGACGCACCTAGAGCAACTTCCATTCCTGCAAGCTCCCATCATGGCACAGGTGTGCCATTCTTAATCTTGTATGCATGTTTTTACCATTACAGTGCCTCCAGGATTTAGTACAGTAGAGTGCTGTACAGGCTTGTACTTTGGGAGCAACTGACTATACCATGTAGCCCACGTGTGTAGTAGGCTATGCCATCCAGGCTTGAGCAAGTGCACGCTATGATGCTCACGTGATGACAGAATCGCCTAACCACACATTTCTTAGAATATATCCCTACCATTAAGGACACATGACTGTAATTAAATTATTGTTTTTAATTGTCTACCACGAGCTACTTCAAGGACTATATACTGTGCAATAGGTATAAATTTCTCTACTTGAAAGTTAGCATTGCTGTGTCAGGCTTAAATATTTACACATATAAACACTTAGAAGAAAATTTAAAAAATGTTATTCTGTATAGAGTGACATCAGAAAATGTCTCATTCAACTAAAGTCTTCTGTAAAGTAGTTTTTTGAAATCTCCACTGGTTTTAATCTTATTTTTATCGCTGACCATTCTCATCCATGTAAGATTAAAAAGTTCTACTACCCCTGGTCTGAAACCCATAGTGGCTGCTCCTCTTGTCTGTGGGCAAGGTTATAGTCCTACGAGCGATGTAAACAGAAAGCCCGCAGGACTGATGATTCTGTAATATGGCAATCCTATGCTGCCTCCACTGGATATGACACTCCATTATGCACAACCACAGAACCACTTTGATAAAAAGTGAAAACCTCAACCTCCCTTTGGTGTGTAATGGCAACAAAAACTCTTATTAAAATGATGAAAATGAAGTGAAAACATATCAAGATTTAATGCATTTCAAATAGAAACCTCTGATACACCAATGATTTTAAACAAATGTTTTCCCCAAAACTTCTATATTTAGAAATGCATGCCTAGGTGTGAATCCAAAATAAATGTGTGTATCTATAAAAATTCACTTAGCATTCATTTCAATTTCCTTTTGAATATTATAACATTTCCATAAAGGACAGGGAGATATGTAAGGCCCTCAGATTAATTTGTTTTCCATTGTGTGACTTTCAGTAGTGGTGTAAGGCTCAATGTCAAAAGTTGTTAAATATGTAAGCCGGGGATAAAAACATTATGAATACATAATAATCAATAAGTAGCAGATACCAGCCAGAAAGCATGTAAAGTTAAATGTGAATGGTGTTGAAGGGCAAACATATACTTTCTGGACGTTTCTCAGACTGAATGAAGCACAACCTCTCGCCTACAATATCACTTTCCATAACTGCTGTCCGTCAGTACTAGATCAGCTATCTAGAGTTAAAAAGAATCGCTAATCCTTTCCCCAGATTTCACACTCTCAAGTGCTTTACAATTGCTACCATGTCTCTAAAATTTTTTTCTCTCTTTAGGAAAAAGTTTGTAGAACCTTTTACTTTTTTTATATGTAGAAGGAAAATGTTTAGACTTCTCACCATCCTGTTAAGGTCTTCCTAAATACTTTCAAAATTTTCAGGGTTCTTCTTGAGAAGATATGTAACAGTAAACAAATAAATTGCAAGGGTGGGCAAAAGTAGGTTTATAGTTATGAGTACGCAAAACATGGGTTTATTCTTGTATTACTGTTTATTAGTTATTGTATTATATATTGTTATGGTAAACCTACTTTTGCCCACGCCTGTATATTGTGGGATACAAAAGTTGTGTATAACAATTTATCAGTTAATGACATCTGAACTCACTTTTTGTAGTTTTCAGCTATTATGAACAATATGAATATGCAAACATGAGTCTTGGGTTGATATATGTTTTTATTGTTTTTCAGTAGATAGCCAGGAGTAGAACTGCTGGCTGGTATGGTAAGTGCACATTTACAATAATAAAAACATAATATGCTAATTAAACAGGAACTTCAGGATGATGCCAGGGCTGCGAGAGAGGCCAGGGTCTCGGGTGCTAGAGGGAAGCTGATGCCGGCAGCCTGCTCTTGCACAAATTTTGCGCATCGGGCCTCTAGTCTAAATATATTAAAGCCTAAGCAACTGACCAACTGTTCAACCGTTTTTCCAGTAGCTATCAAGCGCAATGACCACCAGGGAGCAGACCCTTCGTCCAGTAGAGAAGAAAGTCTGGTTCCTTCAGGTATTGGCTATGGGTTAGGTTGCTGCTGGGGCACTATTGGCCCTGAATCTTGTTCACCCGCACCCCAGAGAGGAGAGAGGAGGGAGCCAGTAGGCATCCAAGTCTTGGGGGCTGAGCATGCAAGAGGGGTCTTGCAATCCAGGACCTCTTGGGAAATGTTGGAGAGCCAATTTCAACCTGTTCCAGCAGGCCAGGCTGAAGGACCCCAGTGGTGCATGAATCCGTGCATTCGGCCTCTAGTTTTAATTTATAAAAACCTGCCAAACTGTTCTGCAAAGTGGTTATGCTATTTTGCATTCCCGCTGGCAGGAAAGGAATGCTAGAGCTGCTCCACATCCCTGTCAGTGCATCATCAGTCTTTTAAATTTCAGCCATTCTATTGTGTGTGCAGTAGTACCTCATTGGGAATGAATTTGCATTTCCCCAATGATTAATGACATTGAGTAGCATTTCATGTGCTTAACTGTATATCTTCCTCAGTGAAGTGTCTCTTTAATTGATTTGCACATTTTTAATAGGGTTATATATCTTCTTAATGAACTGTAAGAATTCTTCATGTCTTCTAAATAACAGTCTTTTATCAGATAAATGTTTTGCAAATATTCAGTCTTTAGATTGCTTTTTCACTTTCTTAACAGTATTTTCAAAACAAATGTTTAAATTTTTGATGAGTTTACCATTTTGTTCTTTATGTCTTTTTAAAAAAAACATATTTTATTGATTTTTTACAGAGAGGAAGGCAGAGGAGAGAAATAGATAGAAACATCGATGAGAGAGATAAGAGACATCGACCAGCTGCCTCCTGCACACCCCATACCAGGAATGCGCCCGCAACCAATGTACATGCCCTTGACCGGAATCAAACCTAGGACCTTTCAGTCCGTAGGCTGACGCTTTATCCACTGAGCCAAACCGGTTTCGGCCATCATTGAGATTTTTGCCTGTTTTCTATAAATTTTATAGTTTCAGCTGCTGCACATTAGTCTACGATCAATCTTAGGTTAATTTTTGTATGGTCTGTGGAAGGAAGGCCAAATTTTGTTCTTTGCTTTTCCTAATGTAGTTATCCAATTCTTCCAGCACCAATTTTTTTAAATATTATAATTTTCCCCACTAAATTACCTTGGGGCATTAGTCAAAAACCAATTGTTTATGTCTATGCAGGTCTATGTTGAAACTGCCTATTCCATTCCATTAATGTATATTTCCATCATTATGCCTAAACCAGACTGCTGTGATTAGTGCAGCTGTCAGGCAACAAAAATCCCCTATTTTGTTCTGTCTAAAAAATGTTTATTTCTACCAAAGAAAGGAGCCTTCTGAGATTTTTGTTGAGATTGTGCTTAATATATAGATTTGGGGGGAAATTGAAGTATTAACAATATTGGCCCATAAACATGGAGTTTATTTCTTTACTCATTTAAGTTGTCTTTATTTTCTCAGAATTTTGCTGATATATTCAATATATTATGCCAGACTATCCTTAAGTGTTTTTGGTGTTCTTATGAATGCTATGTTTTGAACTTTCAATTCTTTGCTGTTGCTCGTCTATAGAAATCGAATTAATTTCTGTACAACAAACAGCCTATCTCCTTACTTCTTCCTTTTAAAATCTAAGTGTTTTCCATTTCTTATTCTTGCTTCACTGAATAAGCCATGACCTCCAGTACAACTTGAACAGAAGTGGAGGAAGTGGGCATATTTGCATTGTCCTAGTATAAGGGGAAAGCGTTTGGTCTTTCATCATTAAATGCAGTATTAGCTGTCAGTTCACTTGGGCTGCAAGTTATCACGTTGAGGAATTTCCCTTATGAAATTCCGTAGGTTGAATTTCAAACATTAAATCAACCATGCATTCCCAGGATGTCAGTTGGCCATAAATTATCATACTTGTATAACTTCCAAATTTCAATCTGCTAAAATTCTGTTAAGGATTTTTGTATCTAAGTTCATGAAGAGCATTGGTATGTAATGATTTTTCTTTCAATGCCTCATTCTGATTTTGATATGGTAACAGAATTAGCACCTATTCTTTTACCTATCTCAATTCAAAACACATTTTTCTCTTGCCCACAAAGATACAACATAAGATATTAAACCAAATTTGGACTATCGCTGGCAAAATGCTATCACAGAAGGCTAAATTCTATATCTGACCATAAATATAAGGTAGTTTTGTACAATCTTGAATCAGTCTGTGAACATCTGGTGATTTCTGTTTTCTTTCCATAGGTATACAACCTATGGAAACTATTTCTACCCACAGGTTTTATTTGTACTAGAGATACACAGAATGAGTCAATAGCTTTTTCCCATAGCCCTTCATATATGTGAAATACTGCGAATGTATTTGTCCATTAGGGATAAGAATGAGAAGGACAGCTTCAAAAAGGAGACTGAATTAGCAATCAGGATGACCAGTTGAGAAATCTTTGATGATCTGTACAAAGCTTGAAATAGCACAGAATTATGAAGAGAAAGGAATGACTATGATTTCATGTAACCACAAACTTTAATGAATAATTCACTTTTAAATTCACTTTAAGTTCTAATGGGCAACTTCAAATCAAGTTCTATACTGATATACGAGTCCCGAAAGATAATCACGTGTACTCTTGCGAATTATGTTAAATACTTTCTCAGGACTATGGGTATTCCTGAAACATAAAAGTTATTGAGGTCGTATTTCTTAAACATTCCCTTCAGCATTAATGGGTGCTTTCCAACTTAAAAAAATCTAATTTCTTAAACTCATGCCTCTGCAACATAAAATATGCTGCAATTAAATCATAATTTACCCTCTTTAGATCAATTAACTCATCAATATTTTCAGAACATTTGGCCATTTAATTTTGATGATAACACTAAAACACTTTCATAATTACACATACTAAATAATATTCGTTTATGAATCCTTTCATAGGATATTTGGAGAAGTATAAGACATAGCAATATTGTATTTAAAAATAAGTACCCTATCACCAAAAAAAACAAATTTTGAAGTTTGACCTTAGTTGATTCAAGACTAATTTTAAGTATATTTGTTTTCCAAGCTACAATTTCAGAACCCCAGGAATAAATATAAATTTTAAGGTCCAAAAGAATGCACCCTCTATTCTATTAAAGTTGGAAAAGAAATAGTTTAACAAAGTGTAATTTTATCTGTCTCTTTAAGACAATAAAAATATTTTTAAAGCATTAACTTCAAATCATTCAGTCTGCTTATCTAAATAGCATGTATCATTGAATATATATATATAATCATTTCAGTTTACTGTGTAACTGATTTTATTAAGAGGGTTTGAGGATGAATGTTTTATTTATTGAGGACATAACTAGAAATTCTATTGTCATAGCAATTCTTATTGTATTAGCAATAATGCACACTAAAAAAGCTCAATAACTAACCATAGTGATTTATGCTGTATACTCCTTATCTTCATATCTTTCTAGAATACTATAATTTTTAGTTTTAAATTACATTTGCATGAACTAATTAAATTAAAGAAAATTAAAAAACTAAAGGCAAAATTTTAGCATTTAGCTAAACTTCTCATTATAATTATATATATCTATAAGTATAACCATAGAAAATTTAAACAAAACATCAAGTAATTAAATTGTACAGACTGAAGCCACATGTTTACCTGACTTTGCCCCTGGTGTTTCTGAGAACTGTTGCAGCAAAATTCTGTGTGACTCCCACCAAGCTGATTCCATCCACTTCTACAATCTGGTCATTGACTTGTATTCTTTGGGAAGAGGAAAAAAATTATCCATATTTAATTTTTACAATAACATATTTCCATCACAATAAATTAGTTGACAAAATACTTTTTAAGATATTCTTATTGATACAAAATTTGTCTTTTATATATAAGCTCTAATCTTAATCAAATGCTTAATATTTTTAACAGATTATTTTGAAGAACAGAGATAGGCAACACTAAATGAAGAGATTCACTTTATCCAACATTCATATTGCTATCACAATGAGTTGTCAATTGTTAATGTATGACATATTATACATTATAATGTATATTATTATAATATCTTTTTTGGCTTTAAAATTACTTAAAATATAACAAATGCATCTTAAATACCCTTTGGGCTTCCTACCTTGTCCTACCTCTCCTCTCCAAGAAAGAACAACAAGAATTGCAGGGAATCCTTCACGTATATAAATTTATATATATACATACATAAAGGTGGGTGTATGTTTGTGTATTTTGTTTAAGAGCAATATACAGAATTAGTGTTGTTTGGTGTATCATGCTTTTAAAGTTACATACATGTTATATATATATATATATTTTTTTTTTAATTACTCAAAATGAAGTATTTCAATCATAGAGAAATACAGAGGGAATTAGATAATAAACACTCATGTACCAATATCCAATTTTATCAGATCTTAGCACTGTGCAATATTTGAGTCAGTTTTTTCCTAAATAAATTTATTACAGAAAAGCTGAAGCCCCTTTATAACTTGTCTCATCCTATTGCCTTCTCTGCTTCCACAGAGGTTAGGTAACCATCATACTGATTTTGATGGTTAGCCTTTCTACTAATGTTTTGAAATACAAATAACACATATGCACAAATAGGCATAATATGTGTACATTTCTAGTTTTCAAATTTCATCATAAATCTCTTTTTCTACAACTTAGTTTGCTTCACTCAACGCTATATATGAGACTTATCCATGGTTATAAATACAATTTTAGCTAGTTCACTTTAACAACCATATAGTATTATCTTTATGAATATACCAAAATTTATTCATCCATTTTGTGCAGATGGACAAGTATATTATTTTAAGTTTTAGCTATTATGAATACTACTGTAATAATCAATTTCATACATGTCTCTTTACACACATGTTTCTCTAGGATGAATACCTAGAAGGAGGACTCCTGAGTCAAAGAACAGAGGCTTTTTCAACTTGAACAAACTGATAAAGTTCAGTTCAAAATGCTTACACCAATGCATATTCTCAGCAGCATTACATAGAAAGGCTCTGAACTCTCCACACCCTCACCAACACTTGGTATATTCACACCCTTTACCTACTGCAGATATTGTCCATGTAAAAAGATGCACATTGTGATTTTAATTGCATTTCCCTGATTACCTGTGTGGCTGAATGTTTTGTCATATGTTTACAAGTCAACTGTTGAATTTTGCACACTGTCAGATCATCCCTTATACTCATTTTTTGTTGATGTTGAGTTGGTCTTTTCTTTTCTTATTGGTTTACATAATATGTTTTTCTATATACTGTATAATAAGAGTCTCAATTATATATGTAGCAAATACTTTTGCCCCAATCTGTAGCTTGTCTTTTTACAGTTCTCTGGAAAACGCTGGTTTTGAGGCAAACAATTTAATGATATATACACAAATTACATTTATAATTTTAACTTTATATTAAGTAGTTTTTGTGTTTTGTTAAGAAATCTTTCTCTGCCTCAATATTATAAAATTATTCTACAGTTTCTTCTAAAGATTTTAACATTTTGTTTCTCTGCATTTAGGTAAATATCCACCTAGATATTATTTTTTTTCTTATAATATATTAGCGATCTGTTTTTATTTTTTCCAAGATATAAACAATTGGCTTAACATTTAATAAAGAGTCTGCTTTTTACTCCACTGATTTGTAATGGTTTTCAAATGTGCATCAACATGTTTTGGTTTTCTATTAGTTCCTACTTGTCTGTTTGTCTGTCTCTGCTTCATAACTGGTTTTGACATTTGTTGGACAATTTCTTTACCTAGTTCATGGCTTTCAAAAATTTCTGAGCTATTCTTGAGCATCTCTTCATAACTAGTTTTAGATTTACTTGCCAAGTTCTATAAAAACACACACTAGTTGATATTTTAATAACATTATATTAACTTTTACAATTAATTTACGGAAAACTGGTATCTTTATCATATTGACTCTTTCCATCAATAAAAAAGTGAGTGCTACTACAATCGCCCTAGGTAAATGTTGGGCCATGTGATAAGAAAAATTATTTAAGGAATAAAAGAAGGGCAACATTTCCTTTCAGTGTCATGAAGGTGCATTACTTAAAAGGCCCAACGAAGAATAACTGGGGGGGGGATATATTTTAATTGATTTATTGTTTAATATTGACTGAGAGTCCTAGACATATTGTAGTTGCATGTTAATTTGTAGGTGTTTGTACTGAAAAAAAAGTTGAATACTTTTCTTCTGTTAGAAAAGATAATACCATAGGCATAGTTTATATCTCTGTGAAATATTAACTGGTTTTATATAAAACATATATCATACAGCCTGTGAGTGTAGTATATACCATTTAAGGTTGTGTAAATGTACTCTAGGATGCTCACACAATGCCAAAATCACTTAATGATGCATTTTCTCAGAACATATCTCTGTAGTTAAGTGCAACATGACTATATATTCAACTCTGCATATGCTAAAATGTTACAAAGTTACTACAACTTTGCATTATATTAAAAAATGCATTCATCCTTGCACTTTAAGAAGTAAAAATAGTGTGTGTAGCTATGGAAAATGATATTTGCTAGTCTTCTAAATTGCTTGCATATGATAGGCAATTATTAAGTCCCTATCTGCCAGTGCAGATTAAATAGAAGTTAGTTAAGTAGGCCACAAGTTCAAGATTAATATGGATAAATGAAGCTATGTTAGAAGCAATAGTGACAGAAAAAATAATAATTGTGCAGATGAGCTAATGAAATGAATTTTAGTTTTTCCAGCAAAAGGATAGTAGTTAGTTCTAAAGCGAAGTACCCACCAGCTATAGAATATGAAAGAACATACTGAAAATACATACAACCTGAGTGTGTATATTAAATTGAGGATGGTTTGAAGAAGTGATCGCTACTGCCCTGAAAGAAAATAACCTTTCATGCAATCTCACAGAACAGAAACACTGAAAAGCCCTCTCAAGTCCTGGCTCTGGCTCTGGCTCATAATTAGAAGCACCCAAAAGCCAAGGGATGAGTCCTGGCAGTAAAAATCAAATGGACAGTTCTCTGCGTCAGACCAACCCACAATGAAGAATATGTATACTCTGGACAACAGCAGAGAAAACAGCCTATTTGCCCCTGGTACAGTGACCATGGGGTGGAATGCATGGGAATGTACCTGACTGATCTATAAATGGCATCTAGTACTGGCCATTTCCTCAACAGTTTCCATGTGCTAACAGACACGTGTGCCACATGACTGCTCTTCAGCTGCAGTCTGACATTCCTGATAACCCTCAACTCTGAATCTATAAACCAGTACCAAGGGGGTAAGGCTAATAAAATATGTAAGTTGGAATGTTCTGGGATTTATTTAATGTTACTGGGTAGTTATTTACTGACAAGACATATTGGGCAAGGGGAAACAAAAACAAAAACTCTACCTCACTGGGCTTGTGCAAACAAAGCAACCAACAATGAATGAACAGGAAACCAGCTGGAGCAACAGTAATGGTGAACAGGGTCTTTCCCAAAATGTGAGATAGTGAAGCTCTGAATGCATATGAAAATACATACCTATCAAAGCAGTAATACCCCAACTCGCTCAGGGGGGAAAGGAGCAAAATATCTGATTAGAAGAGTGACACAGGAGTGTGTGCACGGAGGAAGCCATGGACTAATGAATTATGGCAGATGGGCACAATTAAAATGGCAGTTTCCATTCAGGGTTCTCCCAGGCTAGAGGAGCACAGAGGGGCCCTATGGGAGGGCGAGTTTGCGGCAGGATAATCATAAGAATATCTTCACCTGTTTGATATGTTGGTGTTACTGATAAGATGGTCAGAAACAACTCAAATTATCTGAAAAGCAACACTTGAATAAGGATAAATTACAAAGCACCTTAATTTCACTTTTGATATTCCCCCTCCCCAAACCTAAAAGAACAGTGCTGTAAAATGATGGTATCCAAAAGGTTGAGAGATAACCAGAAGAGACAAAAAACAAAGCAGATTGCAAGAACGTTTTTAATTTGCCTCTGTAACATAGCATTGTCACCATCTTTTGTCAGTTATCACCCACGTAATTTATTCCACCAGTGTTTTCAATTGGGTTATTATGAAATGCATTTTGCTTTTACAGGTTCATTAAAGAGGACTGGAGAAATAGTGTGTTAACGTGTTTTGTGTACAATCAGAAAATTTATGGCAGCAAAAACTAATGTTTGTATACTTAATATTAGTTTACTATAAAATTAGAATAAAAACAGAAGGTGGAAATAGCTATCATGTCACTCAGCTAAATTACAAGCTACCCTGTGTAAGAGGCAAGGTTGCACAAAGAGGAAGAAAGAAGAAGAAAAAAAAGAAGTGGGGGGGGGTGTGGGGACAGAGGGAGAAGGAGTGGTAAGACGAGAAGAAACATGAAAAGAAAAATGTTAGGCCCAAGTAAAAATTTTGAAAGTGATTGAAGCACAAGGATTCACTCATTCAACATATATTTATTGAGCACTCTCTATGTTCCAGGCATCCTTTGGAAATATACAGACAGACATGAAAAGCTTGACAAGAGAAAATTTAGAAACTAGAACATAATATCAAAGAGCAAGACGGACTCAAAACTTTTTAACTATACTGGATGACACGGGAGATACATATCCGTGGCAGATTTATAAAAGTAGTTAAAATGTGGTGAGAGTTCGAGATGTTCATTGGGGGTAAAAGCAATCACAAGAAGACTTCTTGTGCTGGGGTAGGAAGGAGGGAGAAAAGAATTTGCCATATATTTTTTTAACATCCCTTGAAAATATTCTGACCAAATCTGAGATTAAATTAAGACAGTTTCTTTAAATAAGGAAAAGTTATTTAAAAAGTAAGGCAAGCTAGAAAGGTATAGTACAGACTCTTATCCTTTTAGAGTTAAAAGGAACTATAAAGAACATCTAGATCTGGCCAGTGTGGTTCAATTGGTTGAGTGCTGTCCTGTGCACCGAGAGGTCACCGGTTCAATTTCTGGTCAGGGTACATGCCCCAGTTCTGAGCCTCAATCCCCAGTAGGTGCCAGGCAGGAGGCAGACAATCAATGTTTTGATATTTCTGAGGTGAAAGTATGTGCTGATCTCCACAGAACATATTCTTAAACTATATACACCCATGTTTCTATCCACTTCTTACTATATAAATAGATAAATTGATAGATCCCAAGTTAGATATAGATAATAGATCTATCCAGCCACTTTCATCAGGTATCCTGCCTACAAATTAGTAAGTAATTCAAGTTTTTAACATTTTCTACATCTGAGACACACTGACTTTCTATCCAAAATAACAAAAAGAAGAAAGCTGAAAAGAAATTCCCAGAAAAGTTTCCCAGATTTCAGTGGCCAGAAGCAATGACGAGCTTACCTGCCATCCCGATAAGCAGCACCGCCTTCTGTTACTGTCTTGACAAAGATTCCCAGCTTTTCAAGTCCAGCATCTGCTCCAACACCCATTCCAATAATACTTATGCCAAGTCCATCCTCATCTATGAAAACGGGTAAAGATACAACAATCTAAGTGTCACACTACTCTGCAATTAACTGGTGAGGCCTATTTGTTCCTTTTAATTTTGTTCTTTATGGATTATCACATAGTCCATATCATATATGCTTGCCTTAGAGAATTTTTTTCCTATGGTGGGGGAGCAAGGGTGTCTAAGGAGAATCCCTAAAGTCTCATGAGTTTAGTTTATTACTACTGCAGCTAACTATTTACCGTGATCCCAAAAAAAAGGTAATAATTTGATTACTGAGTGATTAATCTGCCTTAAAACATGGCCCCTTTAAACAATATAATATTTTAAGCACAAAAGCATACACAATTAAACACTTAGATATCCTTTAATTTATTTGCTTTGTTTATATTGGCAGGGCAATAAAATTCTTGATTCAAACTTCCTTTTCCTGAGAAAAGAATGTTCTATTGTCTTTTAAAAAAATTTATCTTTATTGTTGAAAGTATTAGAGATGTCCCCCATTTTCTCCCATTGACTCCTTCTAGCCACACTCAACACCTCACCAGGCCTTCACCACACTATTGTCTGAGTCCATGGGTTATGCATATGTGAATACAAGTTCTTTGTTTAATCTCTTCCCACCCACCCACCTCTGCCTTCTCTACTGTCTTTTAGTTACTCGGAGGCTTGACTGATTTCACTTACATTACTTATTCAATTTTTATTGTCCTCCTTTCACAAATTCACAAAAAAATTCTTTGAGGTTCGATAATTTAGTAATATAACTCTAGATTGACCATTCTGGCTGAATTTTTCCTGGCTGAGTCATATAAGTTACTGTAAATAAATGTGATCATAATATATCTGGAATTTCTCCTTTATTTATATGGGTTGTTTTCACTTGTTCCAGGTCACCATTGGTATTAAGATGGTATGTGTCTTTCAGTACTTGCTCTGTCCTGCCATCAAGAATAGAATCATATCAACAACTACAGTGTACATATGGCTTGCTTTTTATCTTATTTGCTTTACACAAATAAGATCATATGACACCTACTTCTCTTTTCAGCTTACTTTTCTAATTCAATAATACGTCATGAGTATCAACGTAACATAGCTTTAAATCCCTTCTAATGATTGTATAATATTTCATGGTGAGACAGAAGGATAACATATCTGACCATTTCCCTAGTGACAGGCATTCACTTTTGTTTCCATTTTATTGGCCCCATGAAAGTACTGACAAAAAACACATTATTTTTAGTTCATTTACAAATCATGTGTTTGTCCAGCCAATGCTCAGATGTGAATTTTTTCTTTAAGTCCTTGCAATCAGTTGGCTAAGCCCTCGCAAATACAAGGATCAAGCTGTTTTTGAGCTCAGGAAATTTTCCTCTATATCTCTCACCCTCTATTTCCCTTTCTTTGTATGGCGAGTCTCTATAATTTTCCTTGGATTTTTGGTCTGTTATTTGAGAATTAGTTTGGGACATTTCTTATGCTTGAAATTTTTTGTCACCAATTTGATCTCAACAAAATCATCATTTCCTCTTCAATTCCTCTACTAAAATCTTTATTTTAAAAAATCGTTAATTTGATTAAGAATGTCTTTTTAAAGCCATACCGGAATATCCTTATTTACTTTTTTTGTTGTTTTTTTGCTTTCTTTTTGTTATTCAAGTTGTAATCTGTTGGGCTTTTCCCTAAAACTTTGACATGTGACTGTCTTCTGTTCATTGGTCAGAGTCTAGTTCCCAGCTTCCTGACTTACAGGACAATAAACATGGCGGTGTCTGGTCTTGTGGGTCCCCAGTTACTGCAATAGGTAGACTGTGATTCCAGGGAGATAATTCAGTAGGAAGTTCCTCTGCTCCCCCGTCTGCCTGCTCTCCTTTAGCCCTTTCTCCTCAGAGATGAAGAAAACACTACCACCTGCCCCTCACTCTCCAGCAGCTCTCTCTGGACTCCCACCTCGCCAGCCCTTTGCAGGAGTACCGACCAAGCATGAGGCCTCATTCAGGCCTCCCTACTCCTAGCTACCATCCAGCCAACTAACGTGGGTAAGTTCTAGTTGGGAGTGGACAGCTAGGGAGAATCTTTCAATCCACCATCTATAGAGAATTTATATCAACTAGTTTTGAAATTTAATAAACTCCTGCATGAAAATTAAAATTTGATCCAATCCTTAGAGGAGAAAACAGCTATACTTGGGAAAAATTAAGTCATTTATGTATTATTAACATAGGAATATAATAATATTACAAATGATGAAGAGCTCATATACCTTTCTCCAGTTCCACTGGGAAAAGTTCCAACTTTTCTACACGCTTTTCAAGTTCGTATTCAGCTGAAGCAGCCACAGGGTCAATTTCATCATTTCTCCTGTCATATTCTTCATTGGAGTATGTGCTGAAAACCTGTAGGAAAAGGTCAACAAAAAGATGATAAATCCCAAAAGGATGGCTTTCCTAATTACAAAAAAAGAAAAATCTAAGTGTCTAAATGTACGTAAGTTAAAAATTTTGTATCATAAATTTCATCTAAATAACTGTTTTGTTTTAAAAAATCAATTGAGATGTTAAGAGGAAGAATGAATGAGAATAAACATATCTTACTGATTTTAAAAGTATATGAGTCATTCTACCACTTTTAACAATTTCAGAAACAACAGGAGCCACAGAACACATTATTTGGATGGCAACATTAATTTCCTTTTATGGAATCGGAGCATACATAGGAGCTGCAATGCTAGCTCCCGATACAACTAAGGAAAAACATCATGAAGCTATCTAAGCAAACACCCACACTGAACCCATTTCACGGCATGACCTAAGCAAGACCGAACACTGTAGGGTGTCAGCACTGTAATTGTTTTTCAATCACAGAATCAATGAAATTGATTTCTATTCTGTACTGCATTAGGCCGTGTTAAGCCCTCATTTGTCATCTCTCATTTTACTTACATGTAGATTTAAATTAAATTCTCGTTGAACTTATCTATGTAATGGCTATCAAAACCTTGCTCAAGACCAGCAGGACAAATAGGAGGTTGCCAGCTCTTTCTTACCTACCTAAACAATTCAAAAGACTCCTGAATGCGGTCTTTAGACATAGTCATAAGAAATGTGAAAGTCTGTTTCTGCTGAAATATTTGTTTTATTTGAAAAGTAACTGAAAATAAATATGCAATCCCTTGCTTAATACACTGAAGAATACTTAAAAGAAAGGAACTTATTATTCATCAAGTCCAATTAATAGGAATAATAAAAACTGATATTTTTTTCAATTAAATTCAATAATTATTAAGTACATTAACTGTGTCTTAAAAATTCTGTAATGTCCCTCAAAATTCTAAAAACTGGGAAGGAGTTGTTGTTTTTTAATATCACAAAAAGCTACAATAAAAATAGAAAGCAGAACAGAAGGTCAGAGGAGAAATCATGTCCACTGCCTACAAAGCCAGCTCTGACAGTCCAAGTGTGCTTTACACACATATTAATGAAAAACTGGCAACTCTTGTATACTGTATATGGTAACCTATAAACCAGGAATATACATTGCATATACAGAAGCAGACATAGTGTGCTTCCTAATGGTATGTATGTCTCAAAATCATATCATTTATAGGATCTCTACCAGAATTAATTGTTTTTCTTCCTGACTTTCAAAATGTTTTCATGCTACTTGCTTTTTCTCTATCATAGTAAACATCACAACATCATATTTTTAAATGGGAAAGAATGAGATATCTATCTGAAAATATTCCTATTTCACATCATTAACAAAAGTTAAATCCAGATTATTTAGAACAAAAAATTATAAGAGTGCTAAAAAATATATGAGCCAATGTTTACCAGACTAGAGAGGACCTTCCTACAAAGCCACAGATTCTAGAAATAATAAAGCAAATGGCTAAACGACGTGAAGGAAAGTCAATGCTATACTTGATATATGTATGCAGGGCCACCACTTTAAGCCCCATCAATGGTACGGTATGTTGCCTATGGTAGCAAATGAGTGATTCCCTTTTGTCTACGGCAAGAAGAAAGTAGTGGTCAATGTCTCATACCATCTTAGGTAAGAAGCTAAAATTTCAAAACCAAGGAAGGTTGGTCAATGCCCCATCTCTCCATACAACAATGGGCCACTTCCAGGCCAGATTGTATTAAGCATTAGCTGTATCTTACACAAAAACAGTGAAAGCAACTCTGTTCCCTAAACTATATTATTCATAAAATTGGATTAAAATATGTACCACAAAACTCAGACTTCCCACCTTCTCTGTAACAACTCCTTTGTTAAATCACTGCTAGAGTAGCGAGGTGGTAAGGCCTAATGCCCCTCTTGAATACACCTTCCATTGAGGGAGCATGTTGGAGGAACTATCTGAATGTTTTGTTCATGTAAAAAAAAAATTAAAGACTGTTATAACTGAAGCCTTATAAAAGACTGTGATTCTATAAGTTGTATATCAAGGCAATATTTGTTATTGAATGTGCCCCAACACACTCACTAATTCCTACAAATAATTGCAGGCAATCTCCTAAAGGCATTGAATTTTAAGTGTTTAAAAACCAATTTTCACTAACCAGCACTAATACAAAATTAAATAGGTTTTACCCTGAGATTTCCTTCAGTTAAATCACTATCGTGGACACGATGCTGCATATCCCTCCCTGTGTCCAGAGCTGTCAGTAAGCAGTGGCTCAGCACGCATGCTCTGTTTGGCCTTGGCCAGGAAGAGCCTCAGACATGCCAGGGAGCTGACCTTGGTAAAAAACTGCCTGTTTCATCAATGGGTCTTCGTTTATTAAATATACTTACAATTGTTCTACCATTTTAACTTTTGTTACCATAACTGCTTTGCAAACTACGGGTAGTTACTCGGGTAGTAATCAGAGCCCCCTCATCCTATGAAGGCACTGCAAAAACTCTAAATGGCAACAGCATCCTGGACCCTCATATTCAAAAATACATGTGAAGTTCAGTCACCTTCACGTGGTTCCTGTGTTATTTGACTGAGAAAAGCAAACAAAAGGATGTTTACATTTAAGACTGCTTGTTTGAAGGCTAACGAGTTACATTTTTCTGTTCCTTTGTCAAAATAAACAAAATAAGACCTTGTCCCTTGCTTTGTGGCAGAGGCGGGCTTTTAGGGGTAACGGGTTTACAAACACAGTTAGCAATGACATTCCTCACCCAGTAACCCAAGGCTACGAAAAACAAAGTTAAAATTAGCTTATTATGCGATTTCAACTAGAATCATTCTTTTTCACATTTCAGGTAGCAATTTTTCAAAACAGCAGCAACTTTTTCTTTTTAATAAGGAGAAAAAAACTTATTTCCTTTACTTCCTATGACACATTTTCTTTAATCAATGCAGGTCAAAATAAATTCAGAATTTTCTGTGACACTGACTAGAAGGAATCTCCCACAATGCTCCCACGAGGTCTCAGTTCCGCCTGTCGTCTGGGTTCCGCTTCATCTTCTTGACACGTCAAAGATGGACAATGTCCCGGGTTCTAGCATGCTGCGTTTCAGATGATGGCGTGGCACAGTGTGCTCTTGGAGACCAGCCAAGCTCACTTACCATAAGCTTCCCTGGTAGAATTCCAACTCACCTTCACATGATTTTAGTGGCTCTGCTAAAGAGACTCTAAATTGAGACTAAGAGAGCATGGACTGAGATAGTCCACGTCTTTAAAAAAAAAAAAAAGAGCAATAAACCATCCTCTGAAAGAAGGATCTGGCATCTTTAGAACCATGAATGATAACTTCAGCTTTCTTTTTCTTTCCCCAGAACCAAGGCCAGGTCACTGATTTATGACAAGTAAGAAGGATAATTTTTTAATGCCTACTGTGTGCCAGGGAAGAATATATTAGGTTCTTGTTGCAAACTTATGTAAGCCAAACTGGAATTCACAATGATCAGGCATTTGGAGGTAAACATTGCAGGTCTCCAAAGATTCTAAATAAGTGAGGGCTTTCTGTTGCATACGAAAACATCGATGAGCAGGAAGATGTAAAAACAAACCCACAGCTTTATCATGTAAGCTCAGTAAAGTCCCAGATGTATGACCTTAAGGTATTCTGACAAGTACCCTCCATGAAGGTGTACTTAAAGCAGTTGTGACAGTATTCTATGATAGAATGTGTCTAACCTCCTAATTGAATCACTCAACAATGGAATCCTACATATCAGAAAACAGTACCAAATGAGTACTAGAGTTAAGTGTTACTCTGAAAGCTATTGGCTTGCTGGCCTTGTCTGACTCAAAGTTCATTAACATAAAATATTTCTAAGGCCAATCCATATATTTTCAATATTGCGCATTTCACCAATTATTTGTAACAACCCTAATGTTAATACACCTAGAGTGAGGATACCTGATTGGTGTTTTGGAATGATAACTGAAGACTCATAAAACAAAGTATTTTACGGAAATATTGTGTGATCTATATGCTAAAGTAATTGGAAGTTACAGACAATATAAAACTTAACACAAATTATCATTAATTTTTGTACCAACTGATCCAGTAAGGCAGAAACAAGTAAAAGAGTACCCACCCACTTTTCATATTTTTACACAAGAAATTTGAAGCTCAGACAGCAATATACATGGTGGCTATAACGATAGTTAATGAAGACAAAGTCTATAAAGGAAAAAGGAATATTTCACTAAATGTAAGCCTGGTGTTTTCATGGATAACTAAAGACCAGGAAGTGAAAAACAAACACTCTACATAATGGGCGGTTGAGAGCACAACCCACTAGTTCAAAGGGCAATACAAAGAATCCTGTACTTGTCAGGGTGCTCCAGAAAAGCAGAACCAACAGGATGTGTATGTATATATTTGTAATCATACACATGGTACTAATATTTGTATTTATAGTACGCTAGATTTATTTTAAGAAATTGGCTCATGAGGTTACAGAGGGAGGCTGACAAATCCAAAATCTGCAGGGTAGGCCAGCAGGCTGGATACCCAGAAAAGCTGATGTTGCAGTTCAAGTCCAAGGCAGTCTGCTGACAGAGCTCCCTCCTCCTCCTGGGAGGTCAGCCTTTTTCTATTAAGGCCTTCAATTGGTTCCATGAGGCCCACTTTCATGATAAAGGGCAATTTGCTTTACTCAAAATCCGCCAACTTAAATGTTAATCTTATTCAAAAATACCCTCACAAAGACCTCTAAAATAATGTTTGACCAAGTATGTGGGCACCATGGCCCAGCCAAGTTGACACATAAAATTATCCATCACAAATCCCTTAAAATAAAATATTCTCTGGCTGCAAAAACTAATCTTTTGACATCTGACAAAGATAATCATACCTTGATAGTGTTTTTCTCATATCATCTGGAGTGTTGTAAATTTCCATATCCCCAGATATATTTGTATAATGTATACAAAACCCATCATAAGATCAAATATACATGTTTATATTATATTATCATTGGTACCAATGAATTCATATATATAGGTAATAAAAAAACAAAACAAAAAACAAGTGGAGCCAAGACCGGTTTGGCTCAGTGGATAGAGTGTTGGCCTGAGGACTAAAGGTCCCAAGTTCGATTCCGAGCAAGGGCATGTACTTTGGTTGTGGGCACATCCCCAGTAGGGGGTGTGCAAGAGGCAGCTGGTCGATGATTCTCTCTCATCGATGTTTCTAACTCTCTATCCATCTCTCTTCCTCTCTGTAAAAAATCAATAAAATATATATATTTTTAAAAAACAAGTGGAGGATGTGAAGTTTTTAAATTTAGAATTACTATGGTTGGCTATATGGAAAGATTATATATATATATAGCTTGCAGATTAAAGAGTCCCAGGTTTGATTCCGATCAAGGGCATGTACCTTGGTTGCAGGGCACATCCCCAGTAGGGGGTGTGCAGGAGGCAGCTGATCGGTGTTTCTCTCTCATTGATGTTTCTAGCTTTCTATCCCTCTCCCTTCCTCTCTGTAAAAAATCAATAAAAATATAAATTAAAAAAAAAGAGTATTTCAAGATGAATGGAATTTTATTAAGGTCAAATATACAGAAATTATCAAGAAACAAAATGATTAGAAGGTCCTATACCTCTTCCTTTAAAAAAATAGAATTAAATTATAATTCGTATCATTTTTATTTGCAAATATGTTATTAAGTATTTAATTTTTTAAAAAGTGGGTTTAATATCTAATTGCAAAGACAATTTATGGGCACTAAAGTAACCAGGAAGAAAGTCTATCATAAATAAATATAAAGTTAGCTAATTCTAAATTTGGACTAATTCTAAGACAGTGAAGCCCAAATTGATGAGTTTTTCCAGTAGACAGTTTAATAAAAAACTGGATAATTCCACTGATGCTCTTATTGTTCAGAGCATTTTTCAAATTATTATAAAGCAGTAAACATACCCATGAAAAATAGGCATTGTTCTCTCTCAGCTCAACCAGACTTTTAAGATTGGAGACATATGCTTTACAAACTGACAACTGGTGGCCAGCTTGAAAGCAATAGGTGGTCCTGGTCCAGTTCCCACAGGACAGGTGTCAGCAGCGCCGAAAAATTGAACTAATTAGCACCTACTGTCACCATTTTGGGGGATGGGGATAAATAATCTGAGTGGGCCTGATTCAAAGGCCGTAATAGCAGAGTTAAGGCTTCCAGGAGGAGGAAGAAAGTTTGCCTATGGACAGGAGCTTCCACTTGTTGCAGAGGTCCACCTTCCCCACCTCCAAATAGCCTGTACTAGAGGTCTCAGACTTGCATACCCAGCCCTTACATTTGCATAAGCCAGTTTCTTGCAAGGAATCTCTTAGTATGTATCTCCTACTGGTTCAGCCTCTCTAGCTGAATCCTGACTGATTACACCTGCACTTCAAGTCTTCATCACAGGACAAAGTACAGTTATTTAGATCGGTGGCTTCCAAAATGCTGGCTCTGACCTATAGGGGTTTATGAAATTAATCTAAAGGGTCATGAACAGCATCGAGAAAGTGAAATTGAAAAGAATAGAAAACATCAGTGTTTACTACAAGTAGTAAGAGTATGCATACTTTAAAACTTTCAGTTTTAAGGAAATGCAAACATGTGTTATGTACCATGTGTCCATGTAAACAGTACACATAAGAAACAATCTTTTAAAAATTTAACCCACAAAGAGAATTCAACTTAATTTACATTATGTTCTAAAAGTAAAAACAGACAGTGTAAGCTTTTCAGACGACAGAACCCATTAATGATGTCAGCAGATGCGGAAATAATTACCCTTCACACTTCCTCTGCTTCTTGAGCCATCAATTCTTCAAATTATTATTGAGCACCAACTCAGTAGGTAGCCTGTGGTCACTACTGGAAATACTAAATTCATCTCAGACCTGTGACTGTAACCAACAAAGGAGCTGTAATACAGGGATGAGGGTGATGCTATGGGCCATACAGTGGTGATAGGTAACCCTAACTGGAAAAGAGGGGAGGAGAGTTAAGCAGGAAAGGATTCCAGAGAGACCTAAAAGCACAGACTTCAACCAACTATGGTTAGTACCAGCAAACAATAAGTGAGCAAGGGAAGGTATGTGGGAGACATATTGGAAGAAAGAGTGTCAGATACAAAATAGAAATAAGAGAGAAGAACAGAATTATAGAACAGGGAGTAATTCAATATGGCCAAAATTGGAGTGGTGAGTGAATGAGAGGAGATGGGGGAGGGAGGAGGTATGTAGGAAGAGCTTTATGAGGCACCATCTGGTGTGTGAACAAAATTCACATGCTCAAACCCTGAAAGATAATGGGAGTTTATGAAGATTAGAAGGGACCAGGACTGGAAGAAGAGAGATGAGCTAGAAGCTCTGGGAACCCTTTTTGGAGGACTTGGTGGAACCTAGGCCCTTGAAGGTTCTAAATGACTTTCCCTAAAGTGTGCCTAGTGGTATGTCCACACACAGCAGAAGGAAGGCAGAAAGATGAGGGCACTGCTCTTGCTAAGGACTGGGAGGCAAGACCAGGAGCCTCATGGATATCAGAACAACGTGAGAAAACCAAGGTATGGAGAACTCAAGTTCTCCTTCCAAGGCCAGCCAGGACAACAGAGGCATGTGAGCGAAAACAGCAACAAAAGACGCACCTTTAGGGAATGTATCTGTAATGTTTTTGGGGTAAAATTACCTAGAAATCATGAAATCCTTCACCTAAGTTTTGTGCTGGTGGTTTTTTGGAAGAGAGATAGTCCATTCAAGAAGTTTATCACTATGTACCAGGGGTCAAATAATAAAAACCAAAGCTATACAATTTTCTAAAATCTCAAACAGGCTCAAATGCTGACAGCTTTGAGGGGGAGGGGAAGGAGGGACATGTTTTAGCAAGCATTTCTAGCACCAACTGAGACCTACTTAGTCAACTAAAAAATTTTAATTTTTGTAAAAGGTCATGAGTGAAATATGCCTAATTTTTAAACCCTGCAAGGCTGAGGCCAGACATCACATGGTGGAGAAAAGTGAAAAACAAAACCGGAACACAAATGGCCAATTGTTCGGGGATGCACATGTACACGAGGACACTGTGGTACAAGGCTGAGCTTGGAAACCCAAGACTAGACGCAGGACTGCTCTGGCCAGCTGGGATCCAGTGTTAAATCAATCATGCTACTCCACAAAGCAGGAAAGACTGCTTTCTTATAAACAAACTGTCCCTTCCATTTAGACTCCTCCAAGAACTAGAGTCAAATGTAATTGACCAAACCTGGTCATCCTTGAAAATGTAAACATATGTGAAATCTACAAATGGGATCTGTCTCATGCTTCCCTTATTTATAGGCAAAACCTAAAGGGCAGGAGTGCTGTGCAGGAAGACACCATAATCAGCAATCTTTTTCAAAACACATGGAGGACAGTGCTGTCACATTACTCTTGGTGTGTTTGAGGTGAAAGCTGCCATCGCTTCCATTACCAGAGGATTAATGGTCAAATCTGGGGATCACTGACCCTTGCGTTGCACTCAGGTCGACCTCATACATAAATCTTGTAAAAGAAATGATGACTTTGTAAATACCGTGTGAACCGCTGTGCTTCTTAAGTCAACTGTCTCCACAGCCTCAGAGACTGTCTGGAAAAAAGATGCCAGCCAAGCTCAGCAGTGATATGTCAAAAGCAGGTGGGTGCTCTGCACACGAGAAGAGGGTGCTACGTCACTGCTGCCCGGATCCCGGGTTCCATAGACACAGCCTACTCTCTGGGCCAAACGGATGCCTTCATAGGAGGGCCTCAACTTCCTAGTGCCCCATGTGCGTCTCCCATCCTCTGCCTCCCGTAAGGTCTCTCCCGTCGGATGCCAATGGGGTCCTTTTGGTCATGTGGGCTTGAAAATGCGGTCAGTTCATACAACAAATCTTCCTCTTCATTTCCCTACTCAGACCCACTTAAAATTAGTCCAAATCTGTTGATTTAACCTTTAAAAGCGTTCTTGTTCTCATCCCTCCCTAACTGCTCAGATCCCTAATAATTAAATTACCCTATAGCATATTCATTGCCCTCTGCTCTCCTACAATGTATTATACACCACCTCTGAGTACTGTTCCCACAGTGTGACTCTAATCCTGGAACAGAATTGGGAAATGAGATTGGGAGATGAGAGAGAATTTATAAATGATACATTTCTTTTTAAAATATATATACTTTGCTGCTGTTTTACAGAGAGGAAGGGAGAAGGAGAGAGAACATCGATGAGAAACATCAATCAGCTGCCTCCTGCACACCCCCTACTAGGGATGTGCCCGCAACCAAGGTACATGCCCTTGACCAGAATTGAACCTGGGACCCTTGAGTCTGTAGGCCGATGCTCTATCCACTGAGCCAAACAAGTTAGGGCAAATGATACATTTCTTCTGCACACTTTTTCTGTACATTGTAGTTTTGTACAGTGACTGCTACTTTCTAGTGGGAGAGGACACCCTGAAGCCTGCTGACATTCTCCGGTCCCTGAAAAATAAAGCTCAGGTAGCTGAGAAGGCCATCAATGCTCCCTAAGACCTGACCCCTGCCTGTCTCACTAGCCTTTACCTAAAACTTCCTTCCACTCACCTGAGCTTGCAAAAACTATTACTGCTTTGTTATATGTTTGGAAAGCTTTCTTTCATCTTTTTTGTTTGTTTTGCATCTCATCTATAGAATTTATAACATTCTGCTACATATTATATTTATCTGTGACCACTTTTTCTATTCAAATAAATTGTCAGGTCCTTTGTGTAGGATAGTCTTATTCATCTTTCTGTCATCTACTGGCTTGTTTGTTTCCCAGCTTTACTGAAGTAAAATTGACAAAAATTGCATCTACTTAACAATGTGATGCAATTATTTAAGCATTATTATGTTTTAATGTACATAACAGGGTGAAATGTTTACCATACTCAAGTATCACCAGCTATTAACAATACAATGTCTTAGAAGCAATGGGTTTTTATCATCATCAGTGGTCTGCACATGCATGGCATGTCACTTGAGAACTGCTCTGCACAAAAGAAAAGGCACCTTTAAAAGACAAAAGGGAGCCCCACTCATAAAAAGCTATAAAATAAAACTTACAACTTCAAATAAAAAAGTCTTCACATACACAAAGCTGGGGGTCATCTTTAGTGATCATCAATTAGCCAAGTAAACCTGTTATAATACCCATTAAGCATATTCTTTTACAAGGCTATATTTTAGGATATGACTAAAAATATGGTCTTAATAATTATTTATGTCAGAAATCAAGTATTGCCAAAGGATATTTTACTAAAATTAACTTTATATTCTATTGTAGATAATATGAAAAAAAAAAAGATCACTAACCTTCTTTATTAAAGGCCTGTTAGAAATCTTACCTAGAAATCTTATAATACTCCCTTTTTGATCACTTTAATATGACTAACACGAGAAGTCACTTTGGTAGAACTGATCATTTTTTTAATCTGTTTTGTAGTACTAATATAAAAAAATACTAATACTAATATTGATAGGAATAGGACAGTCGAGGGCAATTAGCTTTATTGGTTATTAAAGTTTATAATTTGAGAGATATAATAGTATCAAATATTGATTTTTTTCTGGTTGAAATAAGGAGTTGGCAGAAGGAACTTAAAAGTATTCCAATTGTGGTTAGACACCGAATTAAATGTGTAAATACAGAGGAGTGGTTGGCTCCCTTTGTAGCCCTGTGTCCAGCATCTGCCCCTAATTAATTTGGGGCCAGTTAAAGGCCCAGTGTACCACTACTGTGGCAGATTTGCTGATTAAAATCCTGCAGTCACTTTACAACAATCATGTCAAACTCGCGGCCCACAACCAATATTTTTGTGGCCCAGCCAATACAATGGTATGTAAGAAACGTTTTAATAAACATTTCGTAATTTAATTTTACAATATCCTGTTATACATAATTATTAATAACAAACTACAATATTTGCTAACGTCTGATTACTGTAATTGTGTTGCATTCATTTCCCTTACATGCCTTATGTGCAGGCACACCATTTCTCTCCACAATACCAGCAGCGAATATTTCAGCAGCCAATTGCCAACATCATTAGTCTTGGACTAACTTGTTTGGTGTGCGCAACTGGACATATTTCGCTTTTGGAGAACAAGAAATATAGGTTTATTTGCATTACGTTTATTAATTTGTGTAGTTATTTGGTGTCTGATAAGTTAATGTTCAAGAAAATATGTTAATTTTTATAAAAATGTTCTATCATTTTATGTTAATGATTACTCATTTATTTCAGCCTTTGTTATCAGCATGTCTCTATATTTTTAAATAAATCTTTATTGTTCATATTATTACAAATGTTCCTCATTTTTCCCCCCTCCATTGCTCCCCTCCAACAAGTTTCCATTCCATCCTCTGCCCTTTCCCCATCCCCCATTGTCCTCATCCATAGGTGCAATTTATGTTCAGTCTCTTCCAGCCCCCCTCACTCCCAATTTCCCTGAAAATCACGAGTCCACTCCCCTTCCATACCTCTGATTCTATTATATTCACCAATTAATATTGTTCATCATGTTTTTTACTTTCCTTGGTTTTTAGATTCACTTGTTGATAGTTACGTATTTGTTCTTCATAATTTTTATTTTTATTTTCTTCCTCTTCCTAAAGAACCCCTTTTAGCAATTCATATAATTCTGGCTTGGTGATGGTGAACTTCTTTAGCTTTTTTTTATTTGTGAAGCTCTTTATCTGGCCTTCGATTCTGAGTGATAGCATGGTTTCTGTTGAGAAATCAGCTGACAGTCGTATGGGTGCTCCTTCATAGGTAACTACCTACTTTTGTCTTGCTGCTTTTAATATTCTCTCTTTGTCTTTTGCTCTTGGAATTTTAATTATGATGTGTCTTGGTGTGGTCCTCTTTAGATTCCTTTTGTTTGGGGTTCTGTGTGCTCCCTGGACTTGTGAATCTATTTCTTTCACCAGGTGGGGGAAGTTTTTTTGTCACTATTTCTTTCAATATGATTTCGGTATCTTGCTCTCTGTCATCTTCTGGGATGCCCATAATTCTGATGTTGGTTCACTTGAAATTGTCCCAGAGGTTTCTTACTCTGGGGTTCTGCCTTTCGCCACTCCCCTTAGCTTCCGCCTTAGAGCCCAGGTTCCCTCTGTATGAGCCTGCAATCCCAAGGTCTCGCCCAGAACTGGGGTTCAGCACAGTCTGGAGCTTTTATCTCCTTCCCGCTAGGGAATGCCAGTCAGGCACTCAGCTGCCCCCTCCTCTCCGGCTCCGTCCTCTCCCCACGCGCACACCGTGTCTCTCTGTACCTTAGGCTTATACAGCTCCTCTGATTTTCCTTCTGGTTTTCTCTTTCCTTCTAGTTGTAGAATTTCCAGTCAGTCAACTTTCCTGTAGTTCTGGATAATATCCACTTTATATTTTAGTTGTATTTTTTGAAATTGTTGAGTGAGGCTGCAATTAGGCATTTACCTATGCTGCCATCTTGGTTTTTCCCATCTGTATCTCAGCATGTCTTTATCTAAATAAACCTTTGTTTCTATGAAAATTGAAACCTTTGTTTTTTGTGGTACACTTATACCTTGTGTATCTGGCCCATGTTAGCCTTGAGTTTGACATGCTTGCTTTACAGTTTTGTGTTCTGCTCATGGTGGTCTATCTGTGACAAACTCTATTTGATGGTGGCTCTCAAGCAAAAACTAACAAACAACAACAACAACAAAAACCCCACAAGCAATCCAGGTGTGAGAGCTCAAGGCTACCACAACCTGTTCCCCTGTCATCTCCACCTGCCATGCTGACTGACATAGGGAGGGAAAATGTGTGTGCCCAGGACCCTAAATGGGATGTTCTCTGATGCCCATTTGCCTCTGAGGACTCCACCTGATGGAGCCAAAGCACTTAGAAGCAACGTTTACTATAAAGGAAAATCCTGCCTCACCCCTTTGTTTTGGAAGAAATAGAAAACACTTTCAAAATACAGGACTCAATTTTTTCAGTGTATTGGAGGTTCGTTATGGCAATATCTCCAATATTCGATCACTTTCCTTCATCTCCAAAATTCCTGAGTCTTCCAGCAAATACTTAAGGTACACCTGGCCTTTTATTTGTAAATAGTATGTGTTTAAATCTTATCACTATCTGGCATCCTCAACACAAGACTGGCATCTTGTTCCTCATTGCGTCTCCAGCACTTGGCACTGTGCTTGGCAGATGCCTGTTGATGGAAGTGCCTTACAAGGGTGACTGTCTGATAAATACAGTTCTTTTGGAAACTCCGTAACTAAACTCCCTTGAATAGATGCTCTGCTCATTCACTTAAGACAGTTGTTCAAGTTTTCTAGATAAGCTGGCAAGGACTCTTCCTCACTGTCTGGTCTACCCTGCTCTCTTCCACTACAGCTTTGGCATGTAGGGCACGGAGATTCTGGCAGCTGGTACAGGAAGCACAAAAAAAATACAACACAGGGAGCTCCAGCCCTTAACAAAAGGTACTATCTGCCACAGAACAGAAAAGGCTGGTTCTCTGGTAGTTGGGCCTGTTCCATTGTTGGCTCTTTCTACTCCTTTCTCTCTGTATCTGATGTAAATCATATAGTATTAATCAGCCCCCAACCGTAAGAAGTGAAAAAAAAGTTTCAACAGTGAATATTAGATGGGCCATAAGGAGCACCTACCCACTCAGTATACAGGCAAATATCAGACTTGGATGAACCTTTCCTTCAAGTTCATTCAAAAGTATTTAAACAGAGAAATAAAAGGGAGGTGATAATGAGGAGATAAGAAAGAGGAGGATAATTGTAGCTACCATTTAGTGACTCTGCTGAGATAAGTGTCTCATTTAAATCTCATATTGGTCCTTTTCCAGATCAGTGAATTCAGGCTCATAGATGACAGGTAGGTTGGCCCAATGACAACTGGAAAATATCTAAGGGACAACTGGAGTCTAAGCCCAGGTCTGGCTAAATTAAAAGTTCATGTTCTTGCCCTATGCTCAGTGGTTAGAACATCAACCTGCACACCGAATGGTTGTAGGCTCAATTCCTGTCAAGGGTACGTACCTACCTCGGTTGCAGGTTCAATTCCAGACTCTGGTCAGGGAGCATGTGGGAGGCAACCAGTTGATGTGTCTCTTTCGCATCGATATTGCTCTCTCTGTCTCTGTCTCTCCCCCTCCCTTCCAATCTCTCTTTTAAAAAATCAATGGGCCCTAACTGGTTTGGCTCAGTGTATAGAGCGTCGGCCTGCAGACTCATGGGTCCCAGGTTCGATTCCAGTCAAGGGCATGTACTTTGGATGCAATCACATCCCCAGTGGGGGGTGTGCAGGAGGCAGCTGATAGATTTCTCTCTCTCATCGATGTTTCTAACTCTATCCCTCTTCCTTTCTCTCTGTGAAAAATCAATAAAATATGTTTTAAAAAATCAGTGGAAAAAACATCCTCAGGTGAGGTAATAACAACAAAAAGTTCATGTTCTTTAACCCATCCATATGGCTTTAGAAGAGGAACCAAACACCAAAATATAAAACAATACCCCTATACAGAATACACACACACACATACACACACACACACACACACACACACACCACAACTGCAAAGAGCCAATAAATAGGGGGAATTCAAACTCACTAGTAACTAAATAATGCAGATTACACACTTCATTTTTCATCTAAAAGATTTAAAACCAGGCAAAGGGATAAATGATCAGTCACTCTAATATACTGGCATCACTTTCTAGAGGGCAATGTGTTAAAAATATTAAAAACTTTCGTATCAATTGACCTAATAGATTCTAAGGATTTAATCTACTGAAGTCATAGATACACAGAAATATTCATGTACATTGACATTAATCACAATGTTGTTTACGAAAGGGTAAAATTTCAAAGAAATCTACATGTCCAAAAAAAGGAAGAATCTATATGTACAAAAGTCTAAGCGACTGTCTGACCAGTAGCTATGATACATACTGACCACCAAGGGCCAGACACTCAATGCAGGAGCTGTTGAACTGTGGTTACTTGGCAGCTGTGGTTCTCAGGTGACACGCCAGGAACCAGAGAGGAGGGAGCCTAATTCCAGATTGCGTCACCTGAGAACTGCCTTCTCACAATCCAGGACCCCTCGGGGGACGTTGGAGAGCTGGTTTTGGTCTGATCCCTTGAGGCCATGCCAAGGGCCTCTATTGAATAAATATGGCATATCCATAAGATGTAACTGATGCTTCCTGACATATCATAGCAACCATGCTCTTTTAAGATTATTTAATGTCATAAAAATGTTCAAATATATATGGTACATGAAAAAATAGTAACACCATATATGTATGTATATACATATATGAATGGTCTCAATTTGTATACACATACAGTTATAATAATTTCTGGGTACTAGGATTATAAATGATTTTATTTTCTTTATATTTTTCTGGATTTTCTAAAATCTAGAGCTTTAGTAAATAAATGAAAAAAATAATAAATGTTATTTTGAAACACTCATTACCAAATCCTGAATGATCGATGAGCATAAGTCTTTCCACATATTATAAAAGCAAATCTGTCTTGTTTTATATTAATTTAAAATATATTTTAATAGACTTACTGCATTAACTTATACAGCAGTGACTAATGTTCACGATGATGAGACTAAGGAACAAAAAGACCTTGTGTTTTATAAAACTTAAATGTAAAATAAAATCGTAATTTTAATGTAATAAGATAACTGTGCCAAGTAGTTCAGAAACTATTCTTTACAGTTACCACTTACAAAATAAAAACCCAAGACAAAACATTTGTGAGTTCTGACCTCAAATACTAAAACACTCCCAAAGCCTTGGTCCTCGATAACAAAGATCTACATCCCACTTCTTACTCAAGGGAGCTTAGTTACGGGAACACTGTGGTTTAATTCTGAGAATATGCTATAGGAAAGTCAACTTACATTCTCTTCTTTCAGACATCTGGCTGAGGGTCTGCTCAGTGGAAAATCTCTGCTCATGCTGAGCAAGAACTAACATATGCTTCAGCTGAAGTGTTCTGGGCTTAGTTCAATAATGGTTTTGTGTGTTTCTATGGAATAATTTTTTCCATCATATGAAAACAGAAGACTGGTCCCCCGAGTAACATCTATAGATAAGTATGCCATCCTGATTAGTCTAAAGAATAATTTTATTTAATACCCACTAAAATGATAAATTAGTTTAATTTGGGGGGGTGGGGGGTGGGAGTGAGCTTCTAAAAGTATACAATTACAGAATTTTACAACCAGATGGGATCTTGGCAATTGCCCAGACAGGAATGCAAATAATCACCACCCATGCTATTCCCCTTCTTGTGGTGGAAGAACCAGATGAATCACGCTGACCAATTGATTAGCATCTTCCCAGCATCTTCAATGCAGTCACTGCTAATTGATCAAGTTAGAGGAAGGGGGAAAACAAACATATTTGCCGTATCTTGGTCTAGTCTCCTATTTTAGTTTCAGGGGAGGCCATCCAAGATTGCACAGTTAATCAAAGCTGATGCTGGAACAATAATTTCCAGATGTGTTTGAGTGAACAGTGTATTCCTTCAGAATGGTTCTCTGTACAAAAGACAAGTAGCAAAATAAATCCTTTCACATGAACCGAACTGGGCCCCTCTCAGAAAACAACTCCCATTCAGATATCAGTTATACTTCACATATAAAGTTTGTGTGTTCAAAAGCACTTGAAAGGAAGTATATAAAAATGATAGCAGTTGTTTTAAGGTAGCTGAAGTATGAACTTGCTTCATTGTCTTTAATAGTCTCCCATTTTGGTTTTTTGCACAAAAAAGATGGAAATGAGAAGATTCACTTAATTTTCTATAGAAAAAGCAATACTTTCGCATTCCTACCTATAAATAGATGTCGGCACGGTGACTCAGAGATCTGTTCTTCCACTGAGTTATCTTAAGTAAGTTGACCTTTTTAGGCCCACATTTTCCCCATTTGTGAAAACGAGAAAAGTGCAGTAAATGGTCTCCAAGATCACTTTCTGCTCTGAAATTCCAAGGAGCATAGCATCTCCCATGAACAGCTTCCAGTTGTTTTTTTTTTTTTTTACGATATGAATCCCTTTATTTTTTGCAGTATGCTTGCATCTCCAAGCTCTGTCAACACTATCTTTCATTCTGTTTACCCTATCAACCAAGACTGATAACATTTGTGGTTCTTTTATCATGATACTTTTACACAAGCCTTGCACACTATTTTCTCTTCCTTACTCTCTCCTCTACTCAGTTTAAACATTGCTTCCTCTGAGAGGGCCCAACAGCTTCCAGTTGTATTGGTGCCACTGTCTGGGAGCAAAGCACCTTTCCCCTGCCTTCATTTTCCGTGGGAAGCGACAGCAGTTACTGTCAGCCCCCAGGCCCCTCACTCATGCACACCACCCCGGCCGGTCCACCCTTGCCTATCAGAAACTAGGCCTCGGTACTGGCCTGGCCTTTTGAAGACAGGCTGTCTAGAAGAGCCTCTGTTCTGGTCTGCTCCTCCATGCTGCACTTTGTAGGGCTTTCTCTTGGGCTGTGGTCTTCCAGCGCCGGCATGGACTGGGTAGGTAGTAAGTCTAATTTGGGAGTTCAGAATTTAGGAAGCTCTTCCTACAAACCTAAACTACATCCTCATAGTTGGTCTCTCAGAGGGGATATTTTCATCTCTACAGTTAGACCTTTTATTACATGATCTCCCAAGTGGTTCCAAATTTATCAGAGAAAGGAAATATCGTGCAAACTTTAAGCTCAAAACACAACACACATTTTGTCCAAGCAAACAGGTAAATATGGGTGTAGTTCATCTACTTCTATTATTAAGGTTCCCTAATTGCAGTGTTTTCTAATTTAAAGTTAGAAAGCATATAACATACAATATTATGCTCTTATAGAAAAAGAAAACTGGAGGCTTTTCAGGGCACCTCCATCCATTTAAATCTCTTAAAGTAGAAATCGGAGGATCAGGTCCAGTATATTCCTCCCCCTAAAATAGCCTGCGTTTCCTTCCTCTCCTCCCCAGTGTCAAACGTTCTTCTCATTGACAAATTGCATTGATTATTACATATAGGTTCTCAGTTACTACTCTAATCAGCCCACACTGTCACTAAAGTGCTCTTCTAAAAACATTAATTTCATCAGGACTTTGCTTTACTTAAAAAGCAAAAAATAAAATTGCTTCAATTGTTAAAACCTCAACTGGCTACTTGTAAGCTACCGGATAAAGTTCCAACAATGTACCATATCTTACAAGATTTAATATTTCCTCATTTAACATTCTCATCCGTTCCCTGACACACTCTTAATCAGTATCTCCAGCAGTCTCAAGATCTCAAGCTACTTAAAAGGCCCAGACCTCTCCTTCATGATCTTCTTATCCATCTTACAAATGGCTTACCCTTCAGGACAGTCATTTACAGTGAAAAATAAAAGGTCCCATGTAGAAATAGCTACATTGATGAGCCCTTCTCAAATGACCAAGTGAGAAGTTTCTTCCACTCAAGTTCTACCATCCTTTCTAGTAACCTCAGCTCGGTTCCAGATGTTCACAGGTGTTGTCTACAAAAGGGTTTCCTGGCTACATACAAAAGGGTTTCCTGTGGAAAACAATCAAGCACTGCTCTCACGGGTAATCATGGGCTTCTACAGAGCCCCCTCTGAATATCTTATTCCCCAGTTTTCCCTTTCGGCTTTTGCTTAGCCTATTATTTGTTCCAATGATATCAACCACCTAAGTCAGCAGGAATGTTAGACAATTGTGGCAAAAAGCCACTTTCCCATAAAGGACTATTTGCACTGGAATAAATCAGAGTTGGGTCAAACATAGAGAAGCTTTGTGAGCAGGGTCTTCCAGGGGATCACTGGTCAGTCAAATAATGACCATTCTATGGAAATAGAGTTTCAAAAGAGCTCCTGCACTATATGGCCCCTCCAGTGCTTGTCCCTCCAAAGAGGTGAGACCCTTCTTGGGATACTCTACCAATGCCTATAGAATTATATAGTTAAGAGTCTAACCAATGCCCACTAGTTAGAGTCTAAACAATGCCTACAGAACTATGAGGTTTTCCAGTCTAGCTGCTGGAGATTAGCACTATTCAACAACAGATGTAAAATTTGGGCATGGATCCCTGATGTTTCTTTCTCCCGCCTTGGGTGTATTTTTCACATGCATGCATCAATCAGTATTCAACTTAGTCTTGAGGAGGACCCTCTGGAGTTCTCTCTGAGCAGCTGTCTCATCAGTACTCTACCCGGGAGGCTCTACACATCTTATATAAAAACTGCTGTTTGAAATTTTAACCCTGCTATTTGGCTTCTGTTAAATGCTTGCTTGCTTAAATAATAAGGAAAATAAGACTCCTCCCACTTCAGAGAAGCCATTAAACCTTCACCAGATGAAATTAGCAGTGTTGGCACCAGGCCAACCCTTTGGTTAAAGTCTCAAGGCCCCTGCACATAGGGGCTCTTTAAGAACTTGCAAAGGAGGCTGGAAACACCCCATATTTGGGAGACAAAGAAAGTAAAAACATAGCCGAAGCCGGTTTGGCTCAGTGGATAGAGCGTTGGCCTGCAGACTGTAAGGTTCCAGGTTCGATTCCAGTCAAGGGCATGTACCTTGGTTGCGGGCACATCTCCAGTAGGAGGTATGCAAGAGGCAGCTGATCGATGGATGATTCTCTCTCATCGATGTCTTTAACTCTCTATCCCTCTCCCTTCTTCTCTGTGAAAAATCAATAAAATATATAAAAAAGAAAAAAAAGTAAAATCATATAAATAGGGAAAATTCCTCCATGTTGGGACCCAGAATTTGAGAGGCATTTTCCTTTGGACCCGCACATAATAAATGTAACTCTGTCTCTCTAAGTATTGCTTGGTGCTCCGGTTTTCTGTAACACTAGCGGTTTTGGCTTCCCCAGACTCCCAGCTCTGTCAGTTCATCTCAGTTTTAGTGCCAAGCTCTGCCTGGGTTCCACTTAACTGCACCCTGTTCCCGTAACTTCCTTCAGGTGAACCTGGGTGATTACAGGGCTCGTCTTGTTGTTTCCTACTTCTCATGGATTCCTGATCTTTGCTGCTTGATATCCAATGTCTTTACTTTGTTTCACACAGTACATATTTTTTGTTGTTGTTTCAAGGAAGACGGTAAGTCCAATATTTGTTAGTACATAGTGGGTGGAAATAAAAGTTGAATTTACTCTTAAAATTAACTTAGATAGACCAACTTGTATTCCACTCTATTAGAGTTTAAATTTTTCTGCAGGCAATGCACCTGAAGGGAAGCGGAATATGCCACCCCAAAATGCAACGCTATGGCTAACGCCATAACGTCAATCAAGGCTCAGTTGTCTCAAGAAAGCCTTTTACCTCTCCCTTAACTACTTAAAAGAATTTCGATAAAGGGCCTGGCCTATTAGAGGAAAGAGAAAGCTACTGCCAGAGATAACTTTTTATCTGAAAGACCTATCTGTATGGCAGGGCAAACATCTAATTCCCAAACACCTGCTCTTTTTGTCAATCATGACTTACCTCCTCCCCTTTGAAGCCTCAGGCCCATACTCCCGTTTCTTAGCTCCGGAGAGAATATGAGCCTCAACTGTCCAACTTAACCTTAAGTCTCATATCTTTGGGGTTTGGGGGGTCCTAAACAGTAAAAATTAAATTTACTTTTATTCCTGTTAATATATTATGTTGACTTATTAGACTCATCAAAAACAAAACAAAAAACCCTAGAAGGGTAGAAGAAAAGGCTTCCTCTCCTGCACACTTCAGTATAGCCTCTACCCAGGGTTCATCACTCTCACTGCCCTGTCCCTCGTGTGTCACTGATCCCCAGAAGGGCACTGAGAAACATCAGAGACGAATAAAAAACTACTCTGCATTAATGAGCTTTCTTGGGAGAATGAGTTTGTGTCTGTGCATATTTGATTTACCAAAACAAAGATCTCAAGAATTAAAAAAATTGATTTTACCAAAAATTGTTGCTGAACTTCAAATCATTTGTATAGAGCAGAGTCAGCAAAATACAGCCTATAGCCTGGTTTTGGACAGCCCACATGTTAACAGTAGTTTTCACATTTGTAGAGTTGTAGGGAGAAAATAAAAAATAATAAAACAAAACATATATGACAAAAACCATATGTGTTCCACAAAACCTAGAATATTTGCTATCTGGACCTTTGAAGAAAAAAATGTCCTAATCCCCAATATAGAGAATGAAGACTAAACAACTCAGTTAATTATACAGTAATATTTAAAATAAGTATAAACATTTCCTATGTAAAAGTAAAATCAAAGAGAAATAACATGTGTCCCAACGGAAACCATTCATCTGACATACCCTCCTGGGTTACGAATTGTAGTCCTATTATTATATTTGCGGTATTTTGTAACTCTTTGCAATTATAGTTAGCTAGTAGATACATGCATGCTGAACTGCATATTTTAGTGTTTTAACTGACTTCCTCTGCAGAAAAACCAATTTTGCTTCCATTTGTAAGTCATCTCAACTTTTCTTTACCTCTTATAAACCTGGGCTGCTCTGACTCTCTCTGAACATATTACAACATCTACTTTGATCCATCATATTATGTAAACTAAATAAATTATTTAACGCATGTTCATTATGAAATCTGTATAAAAGACATGACTTTACCTTTTTCTGAAAATTATCTTTTAACAAAGTAAATAAAAGTAAAAAACAGGAGGGAGAAGTCAAGGAAGATGAAAGAAGTTGTAGAAGAGGAACATTTCTTTTCCTCTAGACTCTTAGGTTCTGCGATTGAGGACTACAATTTAAGTGGAGAGAAGACGTATTAACAGGAGAAAAGGCATACAAATTTTATTGATGTCTTTAAATGCATGGGCATGCCTAACTGGTTTGGGTCAGTGGATAGAGTGTCGGCCTTTGGACTGAAAGGTTCCAGGTTCCATTCCAATCATAGGCATGTACCTTGGTTGCTGGCACATCCCCAGTGGGGTGTGTGCAAGAGGCAGCTGATCGATGTTTCTAACTCTCTATCCTTCTCTCTTCCTCTCTGTAAAAAAATCAATAAAATATATATTTGAAAAATATCCTTCCTATAATAATGAAGATTTCTTATTACGACTGTGACTGATTAGTGAACAGGAATAACCAACTTAGCTATATATGAAACTCTAATTTATGAAAAGTACAATATTTCAAAATAGTAAAAGGAAGATGAATTATTAAATAAATTTACCCACTCTTAAAATAAATTCTTGAAAAAAATAATAGCTTATATACTATAACTCTGTGTTGTCAGAAACTATTCTAAGTGCCTTTTCATAATTATTAAGTATTCACATCAACTCTATAAGATAGATATTAATATTACCCACCATTTCAAACATAAGGAAAGTTTGAGACACTGAGATGTTAATTGCCCCAGGAGTCACACAAACAGTAAATGCTAAAATTGGGGTTCAATCCCAGGCAGTAAGTTCCAGACACTGAGCTGTGAAGTGCAATGACTATTCTTGCAACACTCTGTGCTATTCAGTACTGGCCAAGTAACAGCTCATTAGTATGCAAACTCACCACATCCAAACTTTATCTTATGCACACATGAGAACCCATATTACAAGGCTATGCAAGATTAGTTTGTGAAATGAAAACTTCTGAGAATAAATAATGTAATTGCTTTCTGTTTCATCAAAATGCTCCATTAGTACACTTTTCCCAGTCGTTCCCGAGGGTCCTCTTAGGGTCACAGCCCACCGATTCTCTGCCCAAAAATCTCATCAACACCGCTCACCATAAAAGTTTCCATGAATCAGATAAACGCTTTTCCTCTTTTTTTTTTTTACATTAGACTTTCGACTCTGCTTCATCACAGTGACACCCTATTTGACCAGTCAATGTGCAATGGAAGTTTATTTTAACAATATTTGCTAGACTGCAGCTGCAGCCCTGCAGTCCCCCCATCTGCCACCCAACACCCACAGCCCTACTGCTACTAAGCAACAGTCCTTTCATAAGAGGAGAAACACAAACACAAGGACTCTGACAGTGGATATCTTTCTTTAAGACATTCAGTGGCTCTGCTAGAAGCAAAAAAAAAAAAGGGGGGGGGGTAGTGATACAAAGAAAATGTACAATTTCATAATCATACTACAACAATCAACTGAAAGGGAAAAGCACAGCACTCATCTATCAGCTGAATTATTTGAAGAAGCAAGAAGGACCAGCACGACACATTTTTGGTTCTCTTTTGCACACCAACACATGCGGGCCTGGGAAGTTGGTGTTTGCAATTCCCTTCTTAAGCCCTCTCAATGTTAATTGTCGTGAGCTTTTCAGGAAGCCCAGGGTGAAAGTTTGAGCCTGAACACTGGCTCCTCAATCTGTACAATAACAAAGTCTTGGGCAGAATGCTCCACTCACCCTGAAAGGTCACCTAATTCATTCCCCTGGCTCCACCCACCGTGTCAGCCCTGCAAGAGGAGTAGACGCTTCTATCTTCATGATATACACAATTGCCCTTGTCAAGGGAAAATGAGAACCCAGACAATTACCAAGAGGATACAAGCTAATGGGACTATTTTCAATTAAATTGCATTGGTAGCTTAATTTAAAAAGAATTTGAGCCTTAGGCTAGCATCTTTTCATGGTAATCCAGATTTGTTCAAATCAGGAAGATATTTTAAGCAAATTCTCCATTCACTAGCCTAGTAGGTAACTGTTTTTTTTGTTTTGCTTTGTGTTTGTTTTTTTTAAACCCATTAATTTACAAGTCATTTTCAGGTACACTGTTCTGTATTAATAAAGTTTTATAATATTTTGTGCAATAGTGACATTACTCTGCAACATGTTGCTAACAGAGACAAAGCCACACAAAGAATGATGACAACTCATTTTAAAGGCCTATCGTGGTTTTTAAAAATTACTTTATCACTAAGTGATGACATTCTAAACTACATTTATTAGAATATCACCTACAGAACTTTTCCCTATTCACTTAATATTTTTTTGATATTAGGTCATACATATTTAAAACTTCCTATAGATTTCCAGAGACCTTCCCATTGGTGGCACGGTACTGAGCCTAGCACAAGCTTAGAAAATTCGGGTGTTTTCATTGTCTCAACATGGGACTCTCCTTATAATGCGAATGACTTTAAAAATCCCATGTTATTATAGGACTCTGTTGTAATAAATTTACATATAACATATTTAAAGCGGAAGGTAGTTTCTATGGGTCCATACCATATCACTCCATATCCCAGACACTATTACTGCCTCCCAATTTCCTGGGTCATTTGCCAGGAATATCTTCTAGTCTGTGTACATTCATAGTCTGAATTGTGCTGGGATTAATGGAATATTTGCATTCACTAAGAGGTCTCATTTGGAGAGTGTAGAGTTGAGTGATGTATATATGAGCTTGCTGTTACATGCTACCAGATTCTTATGTTAAAGTCATATCTAAATTGGAATATGAATTTCCTATAGCGGATTGGGCTACTAGACCCAGTGAACGTTGAGTGGGGTCGAAGAGCCAATTTCTGAGGTTGCAAAACCACACTTAGATGATGTATATAAACTTGATTTTAACTTGTGGGGAAAGTTTGGGAGTTTCTGCCCTTATTTCTTTAACTGTAGTATATAGCAAGCCAAGATGCAGTGTTTAATTTATGTAATCACTTGATCAGTTTACAGGACTACTTAAGAAGGACCTTGACAGGCACTGATGAAAAGGACATGGCCTCTTCATCTTTCTTTATTTCTTTTAAAAAGATGTTTATTTCATTTATTGGGGTGACATTGGTTGATAAAATTATTTAGATTTCAAATGTAAAATTCTATATCATCTGTATATTGTCTTGTGTTCACCACCCAAAGTCAAGTATCCTTCTATCACCATTTATCTCTCCCTTAACCCTCTCCTACTCCACTCCCTTTTCCCTCTGGCAATCGCCATACTGTTGTCTGTGTCCATGAGCTTTTTGTTTGTTTGTTTTTTGTTTGTTTGGTTGGTTTTTATTTGATTTTGTTTTTTGCTTAATCCCTCATCTGTTTCATCCAGCCCCTCAACACCCCTCCCATCTGGCAACTGTCAGTCTGTTCTCTGTATCTATGGGTTTATTTTGTTTGTTAGTCGATTTTGTTCATAAAATTCCACATATAAGTGAAATAATGTGGTACTTGTCTTTCACCTTTCTTTTATATATCAGCTCTTTGTTTAAGTTAGAGTCCAAGTTCAATTCCTGGCATGTACTTTAATCCCTGCTCCATAAAGTAATTTCTATAAATCCTCAACTCTGACCCACTTCCTTGCCAAACTGCATTGGTGCCTGGAACTCCTAGAGGTGTCCAGTGTGGGACGCCCGGCTTCTTCAGACACTTACTTGTCATCACTAGTCATCACTGCCTTGGGGAATTAATTAAGGTGACCTAAGAGCAATGCCACTGTCAATTATTTCCAGTTCTTATTCACAGGGCCATTTTAGGAGTACTAAGTCAGAACCTTTAGCTACACACTTGAATATACACATTTCCAAATGTTCTCCATGCATTTCTGGTACTCAGGCTTCTAACCATTGCTCTAGGTAACTCTCTGATTGGAAAATATTGGTTATTCCAGTTATTCAGAATAAAAGTCTTTTCAATTCCTGATGTACTAATGGGTGAGAAGAAAAATGGATGATTGGGGAGGAGGTATTTGAAACAAATTTAAGAACAATTGTTCAATATAACTAATTTCTCTTCATTACTATACTGAAAGGGTATAGAAAGAAGGAGTCTAATTGATTCTGTTACACAAAATGTTATTCCAAATAGAAAATTGGGTAAGTGGAAGGGATAAAACTGAGTAAGAAGTGGGTTATTAACAAATGATTCAGATGGACTTAGAAAGAAAAATAAAATACAGGGGTGGTTTTCCAAGTTGTAGAGGTTGTGCAAGCTTCCTGCATTTATTTCTTTAATATACATAAAATTCATCCGCCAGTTCCTGTTTGGGAAAAATGCCTCAAGTTCATGGAGCGAACCCAAATTAAACCTCTCTACCATGACCATAATTTCTTATAAACCACCCTAGAGATGTAGAATAGTCCACATCTGCACTAAATGAGAAACAAACCACTAGCATTTGACATTGTATTAAAAGCTAGGTAGTTACTACTAAACTATAGAGTTTTGGCTGCATGAATTATTCAATTACTATGGAGACAGTTTAAGTTTTTCCTGTTTTGTTTTTCTTTTCTGTAGTCTTTGCTTTTCTCCACATTCAGAAGAAAAAAAAATCCATTTCATACAACTATAATTTGTGGCATATCTAAAACAGCTGTGGCTAAATGATGTAGTATTTGAAATCCCCCAAATTATGTGAGTGCAAAGACTGAAATTCTTGGGAACAGCAGCAGCACACTAAAAAGAAGAAACTCAGCATGAAAGCCAAACATATTCCCTAATGAGGCTTTTGATGAAGTCATAAATTTCCCCCCTTATTTTCTAAGTCTCCAAACAATATATGTGTCACAAAGGGGGCAAGGGAGAAAAAGAGAGAGATGGAAAAAGATAAAAATTCAACTATATGTTTAAAAGCAGTACATTGCATTGATAATTCAGTTAATCAACATTTAGATGTAATTTGAAATTGTCTCACAAATGTTGGTGCCTGATGTGTCTGATTATTTTTAGAACTGTCCTGGCGGAAGTACACAGAAAATGTCCAAATATAAATATTTCATTTAGATTCTGGCCTTTTTAAAATTCAGTGGTGTATAAATTGAGTTTTTCTTAAGAGCTGGTTTAAATAGATCAGTGATAAGCTGCATGATGTGAACTGATATTATATACAGCTGTAAATGCCATTGGTATTACTTCAGGCAAACTTGGCTATCACCAAGTGACTTCTGGGAATATGGTAACATAATGCATGTAGAATTTGCAAACTGAAAAATGCAGCAAAATGATATGGCAGGGGGAAAATCAAATGGCAAGAAAAACCTGGTATTTTGTAACACCATAAACTCACCATGGCTAATAAGAATGCAACACTTCATTAACCTCAAACCACTGTGAGCCCCAGGGTTTGAAGAAACCAGTATTAAAAGAAAGGGGGGGAAATCTGCTATGCTGCTCAAAGTGTTCCACTGTTACATTGAAATTATCTTTTTATGACTATAAAACCAGTGTGTTGATTTCTTGGGGAAAAGGGTGAATACCACATAAATCCCATGGTCATAAAATTGTTCCTGGCTAATGAATGATTACAAGGCATTTAGCAAATTCACAGAACTTTTGCCATTCCAATTTAATTGTTTAGATAAGAAGTTCTTAGGCCATTAAAGTTCTTTCACACACAAATTCATAGGTATTAAGTGTACTGGATGATAAGAAACATCATGCATATGCAATTCAGACAAGTATAAGTGAGAACTTAATATTGCTAATAGCAAGGGCAAGTGAAAAGTATGAGACATAGGCCTTGCCTTCTGAAAGCTTTTAAATTTTTTAGGTTGAAAGCACATTTATATACAACAGTTAAATAATAACACAAGTTAGTAAACTACTGCTTGAACACCTTTCTTGAGTTGCTTTAGATTGATTGACTTTTGTAATTATTAAATAGAACATTTAGGATACTATTCTTGGCCTATGGTTGGTACTCAATACATGGAAGCTAGAAGAGGTACACAATGTTTATGTAATAGAAAATAAGTGGAAGAAGTTTGTAAAATAAGTTGAGATTAAATATGGGAGATGCTGTCAGAATCTCTTTTTTTGGCAAACCTCTTTTAAGAAAGGATAATCTGCTTTTGGCGAGGGGAAGAGAAAGCAAACATGATAAATGTTATTAGAGTAATCTAGGAAAAAGTGATGAGGCAGCAGAGTTGGGAGTTACATAGTGGTAATAAAAACAGATATTGGAGATGTTTCAAAGGAAGAATTAACAGAGCTTAGAGACTTAATTCCATGTCAGGTACAAAAGAGTGGGTAGAGTTAAGCTTCCTAAGGTTTTAGCCTGGAGGTCTTAATAGAAAGGGGAAATTGGAAAATGGCAATATTTTAAGTGGGAGAGCAGTGCAAAAAGGTATAACACCTTCTAATTACAAACCTCCCCTGATAAGTTTCTATTATTATTATTATTGATTTCAGAGAGGAGGGAAGAGGAAGAGAGTAATTAATTGGCTGCCTCCTGCACGCCTCCTACAGGGATGGAGCCACAACCCAAACATATGCCCTAATCAGGAATCAAACTGTGAGGTCCACGCTCATCCACTGAGCCACTCCAGCAGGGACTCTATTGACAGTTTGTATCGTCCTTTCCCAAACAAGTTTTATACTAATAATGTGAGATGGTTGATGAAAGTGTTAACCCCTTATCAAATTTGAAAACTGAGGGAGGGAAAGATAATTAGTGAAAGCTTAAGGTAATCCAAGGAAATTGTATTATCTGCCTCACACCAAGGTTCTTTTCCCAAAAGTAACTTGTTTTAACACCATGACACATATTTCATTAGGAGTGGATTATTTAAGTTGTAATAATTAACTGCACAACAAAAGGAACGATCAACAAAACAAACTGAATGAGAGAGGATATTTACAAATGATACATCCAATAATGGGCTAATAAACCAAATATATAAAGAACTCAAGCAACTCAACAACAAAAACACAATCCAGTTTTTCAAAATGGACAGAGGGCCTGAGGAAGATACACAGATGGTCAACAGATATACGGAAAGTTGTTCAAAATCACTAGTTATAAGGGAAGTACAAATCAAAAACTCAATGAGATACCACCTCATCTCTGTCAGAATGGCTATTATCAGTAAAACAAGAAATAACAAGTATTGAAGAGGCTGTAGAGAAAAGGGAACCCTCCTACACTGTGGAGAGAATGTAAATTAATACAACCACTCTGGAAAACAGCAGTTCCACAAAAAAATTAATAGAGCTACTATATGATCCAGCAATACCTCCTCTAGAATGGAAAAGACTTATTCATAAAGATATATGCACCATCATTATGTTCACTGCAGCACTATTCACAATAGCCAAGATATGGAAACAACCTACGTGTCCTTTAACAAATTATTGGATAAAGAAGATGGGTTATACAATGAAATACTAGTACTACTCATCCATTAAACAATGCAATAATGCCATTTGTGACATTATGGATGGATCTTCAGAGTAGCATGCTAAATGAAACAAGTAAGAGGGAAAAGAAGAGCCATATGATGTCACTCATATGTGGGATATAAAACAAAAAGCAACAAACAAAACAAGCAAACTCATAGACACAGAAAACAGAATGATTGCCAGAGGGGAAGGGGACAGGAGGGGAGAACAAAGAAGCTAAAGGGCTCAAAATATGGTGACATAGAGACTGGACTTTGGGTGGTGAGCGCACAATGGAGTATAGAGATGTGTTATAAGGTGATACACCCGAAACTTATATAATGTCATTAGCTATTGTTATCCCAATAAATTTAATTTTAAAAAACCACAAACCCATCTTCCATGGTCTTAAGCAAAGAAAGAACTATAAGCTTACCATATTTATACAAGGAGCATGTTACTCAGTCAAAGGGGATACTCTAATTACCCGTCATCACCAAATAACATATTCTGACAAATGTTTCTTAGGAGTACTGCTAAATCTCCAAATGTCAACTTGGGTACAGGAAAACAATTAAGAAAATTAAAACCTTCTGCAAAGTTTTTTCGAATGCTGATACTTATGGAAAATGCTCAGTGCAGAATTTTCAGAGACATTAAACACCACCTTTTTCAGAAAAAATAAAGTTTTCTGTTATAGTTTTATTAACTGCTATTGCTTTGAATCAGTCACACATGTTTAATTTGCCATCATTCTAAAGGGATTAGACTTACTAAAAGCAAAAAGAATTATGAGCCAGTACGACGACATAGGCTGATATCATACTTAAACTACTCTGAGCAAAACAAATATTCATTGATGAAAATGAAAAGGCAGACAGGCCCCACGTTAAAACCAAAGGGTCACCATAGTAATGCTTGAAAAACTTGCGTTCTGAAAGGAATGTCAGTGCTCAGGGCTTCTAGGAAAGGTAACATCTGATCATGAGGTGAGAACAGACAGGATAAACTCTATAAGCAGTTTTTTTTAGGAGGAGCTTAATAGAAACACAAAATGAAAGTATTATGCACACAGTCGACAATATCACCCAAATAAGGGTGTGTCATCAGTAAGGAGGCCAAACCAAAGAGCCATTCTCAGCAAAGACTCAAAATTCTCTACCAAACTATGACAGGCCCAAGAGTGCCTACACATGCTCTACAGCAAGAGTCTGGACAGTCATTTTCAAAATCTAATATTTTCACAGATTCATCACATGATAGTGGATGCACGTTAAGCATCAACTGACTGAAAAGGCAAAGGATGACCAAAGAGCTACTATGAATTTGATAACTATATAAATAAATTCACATCTCACTGAATAGGATTTCTTCTAAATACATATGGAAAACAGCAGTACATATATAAGTCATCAATTATTAATTCTATCTATAGTCAAGGCTGGGACTTGCTGAACCTTCAATTCACCCACCACACACATACAAGTTGGCAATCATGGATAAAGTTTGTTCCAGAGGTTTCTTAAAAAAAAAAAAAAAGTAAAGAAGCGATTATGTAAAATAAACTGCTCTAATAATATTTCTATTATTGTATTTCTTGCATAATATTTTTTTATCTTTCACATCCAAGTTTCTCGAGTTAGTTATTTATCTTAAAACCCTGCCAGTCACATAATTTATTTGAATTAGTACTTTAAAATTGATAAATGAAGGGGTTATAATACAAGTAGTCATAAGACAGATTTAATGGATGCTCACTACTAAGTAGGAAAATGCTCCTCAATTTTTATCATTTTGGTCTAAGAAAAATAAGGTCAATATTTGCACTACAGCTGGTTTTATGTTAGACTTTTTGTACTACGATTGAATATACATTTTGTTTTATGTAAAGCTAAATAAGGAAATAAAAACATAATGAAGTCTTTCTTATTCTATTAACAGTTGTACCTTTTAAAAAAAATCTGGCTGAATATAACTAAAGGCATGTTTTAATTTATAAAATAAAACTATATTCATAAAATAAAACTTTATTCTGAGGAAAAATAGGAAATAATTATTTTTAAAAATATATATATATTATTGATATTTTACAGAGAGGAAGGGAGAGAGATAGAGAGCTAGAAATGTCGATGAGAGAGAAACATCGACCAGCTGCCTCCTGCACACCCCCTTCCGGGGATGTGCCTGCAACCAATGTACATGCCCTTGACCGGAATCGAACCCGGGACCTTTCAGTCCGCAGACCAACGCTCTACCACTGAGCCAAACTGGTTTCGACGAGGAAATAATTATTAACCAGCATGCCTTTATACTTATATTTTGTTGAATCTGTTTAGCCTACAGTATACATTTTTTTAAAAATACCCTACAAACATCTTCTACATGGATAACTTCTAACTACCAAAGTCTAAAATAATAAAACTGCCTCAACAATGTGTCCCCTTAAATATGTGCCTCATACCACAATACAGAAGAGATGAAGTGGTCACCAGTGAACCTATTTCCATAGCTGGCAACAGTTACTGCAAATCCAAAAGGAAAACTGGAGACATCTAAAATAGCCTAGTCAGGTTGGGTGAATTCTTCAAACTCTCCTTGCATTTTCAGCAAACGTAGAGTCTGAGAGACAGTGTACTCAGAATAGACTTTTGGGGCTCAACAAAAATGTCAGCTAGGGCACTCAACTATATTTACCACAAAACAGTATCAGAAACATTCTTTACTGTGAAAGAACAATGAGCTCATTCACAACAGGCACTAAAAGATACTGGAGAACTAACTCGATTACGGCCCAAGAAGGGGATTTTTTTTTTTTTAAAAAAGGAAAGGTTTACAGTTAGTTGGAAATGATAAAGATTATGTCATTACAGACTGGAACTATATTGATGGCTCTCTGTGACTGATTTGGTACACAATAACTAAAGAATGAACTTGAAAGCATTTGTTCAAAAAATTGACTCAATAGTCCCTACTATAAGTTATACTATAGAAGGAAAAAGCCATTAAAAATAATACAAAAAGATGACATGTTGACTTTAATCTTGGGGCTGGAACGATTCTAACTCCAGTGGAGGTAAATGTGGAATGGCTCTCAGCTGCTGCCAACAATGGTGTGTGTTACACACCACCTGGAGGGCTCTAACTAGTCCCTCTCTGCTCTCCTGAATTACTCCATTGTTGAAATCAACAACTCCAGGAGAGAGGCCTCACTAAAACCTAGAAGCAAAGCTTTCCATTACAAATATCGCAGTACATTTAGCTCAGCGGTCATGGTCATAGATGGCTGCAGGTCATTGTTTATCTGCGAAGGAAGAAGGAAAGAAGACTTGATCAACCAAGTTGGTAATAAGCATTTAGAAATAATTTTGGAATTGCAGGGTCAACAACATCTGAATGTTTGCTTTTTTAAATTTGAGGACCCCTGGTCTTTTATTTCTATCTAATTCAGTCAAAGATGATAGATTCTTTAAAAATATGTATTTTATTGATTTTTTTTTTTACAGAGAAGAAGGGAGAGGGATAGAGAGCCAGAAACATCGATGAGAGAGAAACATCTATCCGCTGCCTCCTGCACACCTCCTACTGGGGATCTGCTCATAACCAAGGTACATACTCTTGACCGGAATCAATCCTGGGACCCTTTAGTCCACAGGCCGATGCTCTATCTACTGAACCAGACCAGTTAGGGCAAAGATGATAGATTCTTTAGGGGGAAAGAGGGGGGAAGCCATTCCAAACTGGTATGCAAAAAAAGGTGAAAAGTCAATTGCAAATAAACAACAGCTAATGTCCCCATAACCTGGGATCCACAGCAGAGGATCCCTGACTGTGGAGGCATTCCTTTCTTTCTAAGAAAGGATCTCTTAGAAAAATGTGCATAGTTGGAAAAAATGTTAAATAGAACGGAAGAGGGACATAAAAAGTGCTTCCTATTTGCAATTCTGATGTTATAAAAATGTAGATTACAAATGGCTACAGGTGAGGCAAGAGGTTATTAGGTTATCAGCTTTTAGAAAAAAAATATGTGAAACATTCAATAGAAATAATATCCAATCTTAATGATACACCATGCTAAGAACTCTACAGCTTCTTTTAAGAGACTATTAATTTAACAACACTTTTACTCAGAAGTTATACTAGTAATCAACTATTCTCTGTAGCTGCGATTTAAAACCATTTTCTCCATTTGATTATCGAAGAGAAAGTATAGCATGTGTCAACATAATAATATTTCATACAATTTAAGGAGTTAGTAATCTTCTCTAATTTTATAAGGACTAAAAAAGCACTTTCCATTTTACTTTAGAACCTATTTTCTCTTTGTATCATTCTTGCTCTTTACTAAACCCACTCACGATTTGCTGCAGTCTTTTAAAACAAATCTATGCCATTAACAAAAACTCGATCAAACTATATCCAGCTCAAATAACGGAAAAGGTTGTTAACAACAACTTACTTATGGTATAACTTAAGCCATTCTCATATTCATTTTCCTCTTTCAGAGTTAGTTAAACCCTTTAAGTTAAAAACAGAAAATGGACATTATATTCCATATCTTTCAAAATGCAGGGGCAAAATGCTCACATTGTTTCTTTAAATCTCGCTTGCCTTCAGTAGAAAAGACAGTAAAACAGAACACGTGCTGATGAAGGGCAACCGCTAAGGTGGGAGGGAAGGGAGGAGAGGAAAATCTCTTCAGGTGGCCTCAATCCTGTCAGTACACCGGAGGTGAGAATGATGGATAAAGTGTGGCTTTCAGGATTTGCGGAGAGAGGAAGCAGTTTAGAACAGCCCCTGGGGGACAGTGACCAGAAATTAACTACAAACAACTCAGAAAACAGTAATGGCCTCATTTCCTCTCCCTCCCTCAGTCCAGGGCTTCTTTGGGTGTTTCTCCTTTCCGGTCAAATCCATCCAATGTGTTGTTTTTCTTCTGAGATAAGTGGAATTTATATCTTGGTCAAGCTAAAGAATGATCCACTTAAATCCCACCTCTGATCTACTTCAAAACCTTTGCAAATTAGTGAACAGGAGGCTTAGTGTTGCAGGCCAGAAGTGGGGAGAGTTATTAAGACAAAAGGCAGAATTTGGAGTAGAGAAGAAATGTCAGGGGCGGCCTGTGGAATGTAGAAAGTTCAGCCCTCCTTTGGAAATGACGTGTGAACAGTTTATTATCAGAGGGATACATCACTTCCAAGTTTCTCACTCATTTGTGCTGTATGTTATCTATTACTGTCCAAAGTGTTATAACTATGGAGACAGCAAGGGGATTTATTTAGTGGGACATGCCTGTTTCTGCTCAGCGCAATTACTGAAGGCAGAAGTAAGTCTTGCTGCTCTTCCTGTGTTATCCTAATGAGGCACCATTAATTACCTGAGAGCATGCACACACCTCCAGTGAAGGAGAACCCGGGGGAATTTAGGTCTCCCTAGAATTTAATTTGAAACCTCATTCCCCTAAGTGATGGAAATATCACATAGGAATATGATTACATAGTTTTAAAAAGTAAAGAAGATTTAATTTAGTAGTCTCATTTTTTTTATAGGTGTTCCTGTGACTGCACAGTAGCAACATTTCCATGTCTCCAGCTTTGAAGGGGGAACATTTAAAAAATTGGTTCTAGGTTAGCAAAACTGTATAGCACACAGAATATCTAAAATGTGCCTTAATGGAATGTTTTCCAGCAAAAATACACTTTTATATTTATCAGAAACATAATAATTCCAAAAGGAGTCTAGGACTGTTTGAAACGTATTTCAACATGTGAATAATGCTTTTAGAAGCACTCTATTTTAGTAGCTTGATAGCTTTCTCTTTGTCATCATCATGAAAATAACATCAGCCAATCTACTTAAATTCAACATCAATAAGAAGTTTTGCTTTCTATCAGAACATCACAAAGTCCCCATTATTACACACATGTGAAAAATATGGAGGTTGCACTGGCAGAGATATTTTGAGATCACAAAATAAAAGGACACACTGCCAATGGTCTAAAACTTAAGTGAATGACAGTGAAGAGTTTATATTTAAAGGCACCATAAATAAAGCATGGCTTTCACAACATTGGATATTTTCATTTGATGAGACTAAAAATGGATTGTAAAATAGCGTTCTTAAATTCATTTCATGTAAGAAAGTTCTCTATCTAAAGAGACATGCCTTTTGACTTCTAATAACAAATATCAGTTTCAAAAAGCAGTAGCACAGCAGGAATTTCGGGGTTTTAAGCCAAATTTTCATAAAGAGACCCATTTCACTGCCACGATGCGTTTGTATCACGGCATTCCTAAGCTTTTTTCCCCTCCTTCTCCACTCGTAATTCTACATCTTCTGAAAAGTCAGTGCTTATGGCATAACACTAGAGTTAGATGCTTTGACTTCGGTTTACATTGGTATGTTCCATGCACAACTGGACTAGGACTCCTGGCTACCTGCCTTCTCTGAACGCCCGGGAACCTACCCGCCAGCCCTGCCACAGCCAGGCCTGCAACCAGATGAGGCCAGACACAGGAGGGTCTGAGGACATGGGAACCCTCTCCGCACCTACAGGTGATGCCTACAAATAGTTTTCTCTTCCCCAGGATGTACCACATGACTTGCCATACATTTTGCCCTCTAACATGCAGATCCTGTGGAAAGTTATCATTTTCATTTGCAAAACCCAGTGTCAATGGTCAGTCCCTAAAACTGGCCCTCCAGCCCAGGTCCTGAAACAGTTCAAGGAACAATGAACTTTTAAATCACCATAATATAATAACTAAAACAATATGTAATAAACCGTAATTGATCTTTTTGATGTGTCACAAGTCACTTCAGAGTACTTACTATAATCTGTAAGGACAGGACAATTAATACTCAATTACCCCTATTCAAGTAAAACAAAGTATTTCTAGTCACAAGAAATTTCAATAATGAATACTCAGCTTTAGTGATAAGACACATTATCAACTACACATACATATTTTAGGATGACAACTGGAGAAATGTAAATAATGTTTTAGAGAGGCTATAAAAAGTAGCGCAGGTATTTCTGAGAAATGAAAACGCATTCTTCTTCTCAAATTTGCCAAATAGTCCTACCCTCATATTGTTAAAATGAAGTATAACTTAAGGTGAAATAAAACTGAGCTCTCTGGAAAGCTTTAAATCCTGCCCAAGCAAGTTTCCAAAAACATGGCTCAAATCTCCTTTCCCCTGAGAGTAAGAGCAAGAAAGGTTTTCCCTCCTAGTTTTTCTGCATGACAGAGTCTTTCAGATTATAAACAGACACAGAAGATCACTCCTAAAAATCTTGGAGAAGAAATCAGCGTTTTGAGAATCGTGTACGAATGTGTGTCATGACCTCATCCACAGCTGGCCCGGCTCCGTGCTCGTTACTATGGGATGGCTTTAGTCATGCTCTCCCCCCCCCGCCCCCATCCCCCTAAGTGCACATTCTTCATGCAATCCCAGCATTTCCCAAGCTGCGCTCTGCCAAACATTAGGGGCCCGGGAGACTCTCAATGGACGTTTCTGTCAAATACGTTTGGAAGCCATTTCCTGGGGTATCTCCTTTCGGAATTCGCAAAGTATAGTTCGGGACAGAATGTGCAGGTCCTGGAAAGATGGGCCGAAGAGGCAGAGTTTGTTCTGCAGGCAACGTGGGAAGCACAGAAGGGTTTGAGCACGGGAGAGACAGGATTAGTCCGTTTCATGGAGAATGTAGAGGATGCTGGAAAGAGAGGACGGAGAGTGAAAGAAAATCACACAAGACAGGCCAGGGTTGAGGTGGTAACCAGAGAAACAGAGAAGAGAGAGTATGTACACAGTTTCTGCAGAAGATGAAAAGTGCCTCCTGAAAACTGGATGTGGCATGAGGAAAAGTGTGGGAAAGAACCTAGAGGTCTAAGTTCTCTATTGTCACTATTTTCACAGGGAAATGGAAGGGAAAGGCAGATGAAGATTTAAAGAGATGTCTCAAGGTCATGTTTTGGGTTAACTCCTATGGGCCACAGAAAGAGAAGCTGACTATTAACTATTTAACATCATCATCATGAAGCTGGGTCCTGACCCACCCAGCCGCACTGTTTTCCTCCCTAAGTCCCCTGTAACGCTGTTGTGGTACCTCACTTGTGATAACTTTAAAATATGTGTAGTAGTACCGTGTTTCCCTGAAAATAAGACTTCCTCCGAAAATAAGACCTACTTCATGGAAACATAATACATCCCCTGAAAATAAGACCTAGCACATCTTTGGGAGCAAAAATTAATATAAGACACTGTCTTATTTTCGGTGGTAGTAGTAGTAGTAGTAGTAGCAGCATTTTCTTACTTTATCCTATCTTATTTTAATTATTTTATTGGGGAAGAGAGAGGGTATTAGACCTTATTTAGCCTGTATTACCTTTTATAACACATTACATTTAGCAAGCATTTAAAACATCCTTGTTAAATTGCTAAACACACGTCATTAAATATATGTAACTTTGCTTCTACATCCACCAAGGAACCATGATCCATCCCTCCATTGCTAAGTCCATTTTCCCCTATGGCTGACTTCAAGGCTTTCTCTTTGCCTTTGGTTTTTAGTAGTTTGAATATGATGTGCCTAGGTATGGATTGTTGTAGCGTCTTTGTTTTAGGTTTGTTTGATTGTTTTGGTATTTATACTACCCACAACCTTTGGGGGTACAGAATGATGCTCCATCTGACCGAGCCACCTGGCTAGGGCTATATATTCTTAATTTTTGTAGTTATGGAAATTTTCAAACATATACAAAAAGGGAAAAGTAATAGAGCACTATGTACCCATAATCTAGTTTCAGTAATTATCAACATTTTTGCTAATTTTACTTCATCTCTCTCCCTTCCAATTCTTCACCGCCCCCCACCCCTCCGAATATTGTAAAGCAAATCCCAGCTAACACACAAATATTTCAACGTGCATCTCTACTGGACAAGACAGTCCATCCACTGGGTAAAGTGACTTTGTTCAGCCTCTTTGGGGGAGAAGTGAGCTCATTTCCTGTATCAGAGTGACAGCCGCATGGTTCTGCCACTCGTGTTGCTTGGAAACCTGAGCATGAGTGGGAGAGTATGTGTGAGTGCTGAGAGATGAAAGGGTGTACTGAGTTGGAGAATTTTCACTAATTCTCATCTGTCCTTCTTCCCTCCACCTCCAGGGGTGGGCAAACTTTTTGACTCAAGGGCCACAACAGGTTCTTAAACTGTACCGGAGGGCCAAAAGCATGGATGGAGTGTTTGTGTGAACTAATATAAATTCAAAGTTAACATCATTACATAAAAGGGTACGGTCTTTTTTTTCTCTCTCCCCCCCCCCCCAATAGTTTTATTCACCGGATCCGGCCCACGGGCCTTGGTTTGCCCAGCCCTGATCTAGACAGTTGGACAGGTCAATAAACTAAGAACATTTATCTTGTGCTTAAAATTCTGGGTGAGAATTAGTTCTGCAAATGGAAGCAACTTATCTAAGATGATAAAAACAAGAGTGAAGCAAAGGCCATTTTCCTGGGCAATTTTGGATGTTTCAACTGCAAACCAAGACAAAGAAATGTGAGGTTTTGTACAGCGGTGCTTATAGTGGCACTTTCCAATTTTCTGGGTGTCAGGAGGCAATTGTGGCCACAGCAGCGGCAGTTTGCTCCTGACCTGCTGAGTAGGGGGCTACCAGCAATGAGAGTGTGACAGTAAATTCAGAGCTCCAGCCGCAGCCTCAGGGGTAAGCAGCTCTTAGGGGGTCAATTCTATTCTCCTGGAAGTCATTCTACAAGGAACAGCCTAAAGCCCATTTTTAACATCTTCAATCAATTTTATAAGCACCTAATTTAGCTGCATTAAATATCATCCAGTTTAAGATACATGTTTCTGTTTCCTGAATTAACCCTGGTATACACTATTTGATGTAACAAAGTGTCTGTGGAACTGATAACTAAATTTTCATGAGCTAATACTTAGTTTTATTATGCAATAACTATTTTTTCTATTCTACTTGTTCCATTTAAAATTCCCTTAAATTCATAGACACTTTTAAACTTCCAGACTATTCTAGCAATTAAATAAATAGTTGATTGCAATGGGTTAAATCTATACCGTGACCCCTTGTAAATCACAACAGCATTTACTAATTTTTCCTTTATTCCACCCTAGCCCTCATGGTGGACAACATGGAGTTTTTCCAGCTATCATGTTACTGACCTCTCCCTCGGCAGGAAACAGCTCTCAGGCAAATCTCCACACAGCTAAGACATATTTTAAAGAAAATGACAAAAATGAAGACAGAGAAGAAGGAGGGAAAAAAAAAAGTGGTCCGACCGACATTTAGGTTTGGTGGGGGGAGAGGGGAAACCGCTCTTGATTTAAAAGAATGTGAGTTTTTCATAAAATCATTTTCTGAAAGCTTCCATTGACTAGACCTGATTTTTTTTATTATTATTAAAACAACCTCTAGAAACCATATGCAACGTTTGAATGTTTTCCCTCCATCCACTCATTAGTCAAACAGAAATAAATCTAATGGGACCAAAGGAACTTTTAAAAACTAAGCATCCTTAAATCTTGTTATATGAATAGTGAACTATAGTCAGATTTTAGTTCTTCATTCCAAAACCAATAAAATCACAGCAAAATGTTAAATGAATCCACAGATCTCAGAGGATAACAGATCATAAAACTCCCACAGATTTGGCAAGGTGGCAGCCACTGACAGAAGGAGAAAAGATATATAAATATAAGCTAAAGTTTCACATTTTTCTATCCTAAAGAATTGAGCTTTATGTAAAAAGTGAAGTTCTTAACTATAAAACAAGCTTATACATTAACAGATAACATAAATGAGTACTATATTTATGCATTATATGTTGTACCTTCTACAGGGAAAAAAATTTTGAATCATAAAGCTCAGCAAGCCTATTTAAACTTTTATGTTAATGTATTGAGTGGTAATCTTTCCAAAATGCATTATCTTCTCTCTTGCTTAATGAAACAAAATAAAATGAATATTAATTAGTGTTTTGATGCTTCATCTTTCTAATTATCACAATCAATTACCATCCCATTCTGAAATGCTGTGCTATTCTGGAGTCACTGATATATGATAAAATGTTAAAAGTGAAAACATGGCCCAGCCAGTGTGACTCAATGGTTGAGTATCAACCTACCCACCAAGAGGTCACAGGTTTGAGTCCCGGTCAGGGCACATCCCTAGTGGGCTGTGTGCATGAGGCAGCAGACCCATGTTTCTCTCTCATGGATGTTTCTATCTTTCTCTCCCTTCCTCTTTTTTACAGATCAATAAAAACATTTTTCTAAGTGAAAACATCATGGACATTGGTGTTAGACATAAGCTGGTTCATATTAGGTGCTCACAACTCTCTTGCCCTGTGACAATGGGCAAATTTAAGTTTCATCTGCTATACAACAGGACCAAAATGCTGTACTTGTAGACTATTAGAAGGAGTAAGTGATTGTTTGTAAGAATATATATTAATGCCATTACCACTGTAAAATAAAATACCTCTTACTTCTCAAGTTAGAATATATCATAATTCTGTTTAACTGATACTACTGTACAAAACTGGTGGGTAAGTAGAACACCACTATCTTGGTAGGGTCAAATAGCACAAACTTTAGGAGTTGAAAACACAAAATAAGGTGGTAAATTTAAACCTTAAAAGTTGAAATATATTTAGAACAATTTTTTTTTGTAAATTGTATCTTTAAAGATATATACCATTTATATGGATTAAAGGATCACTTTTCCTCAGATTGTTCTATGGATTCGATGTAATCACAGCCTCAAATTACAACAGTCTGTGGAAATTGACTAGCTAATTGTAAAACGTAAATGCAAAAGGCTAAGAAAAAAACAAGGCAATCTTGCAGAAGAATAAAATGAAAAATCTATCGGATATAAAGACTTATTATAGCCTGACGGGTTTGACTCAGTGGATAGAGCGCCGGTCTATGGACTGAAAGGTCCGAGGTTTGATTCAGGCCAAGGGCATGCACCTAAGTTGCAGGCACATCCCCAGTAGGAGGTGTGCAAGAGGCAGCTTGATCGATGATTCTCTTTCATCAATGTTTCTAACTCTCTATCCCTCTCTCTTCCTCTCTGTAAGAAATCAATAAAATATATATATTTTTAAATGCATTTACAGCAGGATGCAGCTGTGATCAATGTTTCTCTCTCATAGATGTTTCTAACTCTCTATCCCTTTCCCTTTGCCATACTGATTGTTAAATATTTGGAAAACCACTCCTGGGAAAACTGGAAGTACATAAAACACCTATTTTTTACATTCTTAAAGAAAGACAAAAGTTTAAGTGGGTCTGACTTATCAAATTTTACTATTTCGTTGTTGGATCGGCCAACAACGTAGGTAGACAGCCAGAATTATTATTTGTCCTTTGGGTTGCCATGTTCCCTCTTTTGTTGTCATTAGAGTGATAAGAAGTTCAGACCTGACCCTTGGACAAGAGAGCTCTGCTGGCCTGAGTGCAAAGTATTTGCCTCTAGGAAATCGGGTATCTAAAAGTATGTGCCAGTCACATTTCCAATCTGTGAAATTAAAAAGTAAATGTTTTGAATGAAACATTAAAATATATGGTTTTTCCTCCGACTACAGTCTAGGGGAACTTAAGTGGAACAGCGCCTACCGGCTATCTAGAATACCACCGGTTGCAAAAAGATTAACAGTTCAATTACTGACTCAACAGTGAGTTAAGGTAAATAACATCTGAATAATGCTTTTATTTTAAAAACATATTTTCTAAATATTATCTCACTTGGATTTGACCAATTGTCTTGAGATATATGCTATTATCTCTATTTCACAGATGAGGACAGTGATGCTCTCCAACATCGGCCCAAAACTCAGTTGGATTTGAACACTAAGGCATAACACTTGGAAAAAGAGCTCCAGCACGGGGCCAGGCACTTTGGCAAGCATAGAAGAAACCTAACGTGTTCCCTAAAGAAACTTAAAACTGTAACTAAAGGGCCCAGTCAGAGAGAGGAAATGAAGAGGACTCTGAGGAGGGACATGCGACCGTGGCGCTGCTCCTGCGCTATCACTACCACAGTCACCCAGCTCCTGTCTCCGCCACAGCGCTCAGGTCAGGGTAGGCCAACGGTCACCTTAAACTGTAACAAAAACTACAGGACATGTAGCAATCACTTAATACAGTGAGTAAACAACTACTATGGTAACTATGTCAGCTCTCATTCAGTAAAGTGTTCACCGGAAATAAGAAATCAAACACATGACTACATAACTTTCCCAAAAGCAGATGACTTAATAAGTAAGATAAAAATGGCATGCTTCCGAATATGTTTTTCTTCCCTGGGACTTGCTAGGAAAACTCTCACTTAAAAAATTATTTATAAGCCGAAACCGGTTTGGCTCAGTGGATAGAGCGTCGGTATGCGGACTGAAGGGTCCCAGGTTCGATTCTGGTCAGAGGCATGTACCTTGGTTGCGGGCACATCCCCAGTGGGGGGTGTGCAGGAGGCAGCTCATTGATGTTTCTAACTCTCTATCCCTCTCTCTTCCTTTCTGTAAAAAATCAGTAAAATATATATTAAAAAATTATTTATAATAATTTCAGCAATAGGGTGTTAAAAATCTGCTATACCTAATTGTACTTTACTGAACTTACTAAGAGGAAAACACCCGATTTCACTTTACACACACACATAACTTCCGTAATTTCTTAAGACTAAACAAGCCTTTGGGCTCCGTTTACTCACTGATAACTGAACAGCTAATTATCATGTTGGTATGCATTCTATCAAATTGCTTAGAATTTTACCAACATAAGCTACTGCCTGATACTGATGATCTCAATCATAATTTCCCTATTTTTTTCATGATTTATTTTTTTCTAAATCAAAACCTGGCCCATTTCCAATGGACTCAAAACCTGCTTACATTTCCAGAATACTAGAAAGTTCCATTCACGTAGGAGTTACTAACAACAAATATAATAATAACAATAACAAATTTCAACTGATGTTTTCACACCATCCTTTCAAATCTGGCTTGGCCATCTGTGAAACACTTCCTCGCCCTATGAAAAAAGATGTGTGGCAAAGCAGCGTAAGAGAGGAAAGTATTTGGTGCAGAAAATACACAGAGCCTCTGTACATTAACATTTTATCAATGCTGCAGTGTCTAGGATATAGTCTATAGCTTACCCTCCCAAGAAGCAAAAAAAATATAGAATGAAGCTCTTCAAACAGAGAGGCTCAGTGGTGACATACACACCAAAAACAGGAGCCCTGTTTTCCTTGGCGTTTTTTAAAAATAACCTCTGAGAATTTCTTCTGAGACCAACCGGCAAACAGACTGTTCACACTGCCCTCGCTGTTTGTCTGAGCATGGCCCAAAGAGCGAAACCACAACGTTTGGTCAGTGCAGCTATCTTCCTGCTTCAGGCCCCGCTCAAAGAGGACTATTGTATCAGTGCAGGCCTGATACAAACGACTTCTGTAGGTGTTTCATTTCTGTCCTGGGGTACGTCTGTCTAGGACATTTGAATGTATTAAACAGGATGTTCTTTATATGACAAGTATTTTAGAGTAAAACTTATAATAATATTCTAAGGGCAGTGAAAAGCATTTTTTCCCCTTAAAATTAGAAAAAGACCCCTTCTCTTGTGTCTCTTCACCCATGCTCCATATTCTATTTAGCCTGGTGAACTCTCTTCTTCCCCCATCTCTCAGCTTATCCAGTACTTGTCCCGTCACATGAATTCTAAGGAAAACTTACCTAGATGAATGCATAGTGCCATGTGAAATTACATTAAATATATATTCATAAAATTTCTGCATTAATTTCAGAATATCCTTGAGAAAAGCATCAGATTGCTCTTCTAAATCATTCCAAATACATGGTAAGCAATATGAATTCATTTTTTTCTTACATTTCACTTATACGCCTGATTATAAGTACTAGCTCATCCAGATAAAGACTGGGTTTTAGCTTTAGGCAGTTTTTTGGTTGTTCAACTTTGCATTAGCAGGTTGGTCTAAAATTATTCCAATTAATATTTGAAAAAATTAACATGACCTCTATGATTAGTTGTTCCTGATCTCTCTATAATGTCCTCTTATGAGGTGATTCTGAATTCCCAAAGTCTGATTTATTCACAATCACAATTACAGAATTTCAGTCATAGAAGAATCTGTAGTGATCTGATACAACCCTAAATTTAAAGTGGAGGGAAATGAGGGCAATTGAAATTAAATTACTTTCATATTATCCCAAAATCTAAATATATGGGACTAGATGGACCTAAAAGTAAACATACAGGCAAATCATTCGTGAGGCCACAATCATAAATACATGAAGCAAAAAAATATATAGTGTTTTTTGTATGATAAAGCCAAACTTAGAAATTGACTATCCTAAAAAATAATGAAGCATTTAATTGAAAACTGCCTTCCTTTTCCAAGTTTATTGAGATTTAATTGACCAATATATATGTATAATGCACAAGTTGATGAGTTCTGACCTATGTACACCCATGAAACAATTATTACAATCAATATAACAGACATTTCTACCAGCCCCAAGAACCTACCTGCAACTCTTTTTACCACTATGGCCAACCCAACACTAATCTACCTCTGTCATTACAGATTCATTTGGGCTTTCTAGAACGCTATGTAAATAGAATTATATAATAAGTATTCTTTGGCTGGTTGCTTTAAGTATAATTATTGTAAGATTCACCCATAATGCTGCATTTATCAGCTATGTGAACCTTTTCAGTGCTGAATAGTAAGTCCACTATATGGGTAGACGCTGTTTGTTTATCCTTTTACCTGTTGTTGACATTTGGGTTGTTTCCAGATTTGACTATTACAAATTTTGGTATAAACATTCATGTACAACTCTTTATGTGGGCATGTGTTATCATTTCTCTTCTACAAATAACTAGGAATGCAGTGGCTGGCTTATAGGGTACATGAATGTTTAACTTTTTAAGCAATTGCCAAAATGTCTACCAAAGTAGTTATACCATTTTACATTTCATTCATATGTACAGCAATGCATACAATTTCCAATTGCTCCATATGCTCCCCACTCTACAATAAAAATGTGATTTTAATTTGCATTTCTTTGATAACAAATTATGCTGGCAATCTTTTTATGTGCTAATCATTCATATATTTTCTTTTCTGAAGTGTCCAAATAGTTGTCTACTCTTTTATAATTGGATTGTCTTATTAAACTAGAGGCCCGCTGCATGAAAATTCATGCACTGGAGCGGGGGGGTCCCTCAGCCCGGCCTGCCCCCTCTCACAGTCCGGGAGCCCTCAGCAGTGGGAGACAACCCAGCGATCAGGGGAAGCAAAGCACCCATCATACCTCTGCTGCTGCCACTGCCGACAGCACAAGCCTCAGCCAGCCCTGGGCAGCTGGGGGGCTGAGGGGACTGGGGGCTGCCATCTTGTGGCTATGGATGCCGCCATATTTGAGGGTGTAGTATTCAATTAGCATATTCCCTCTTTATTAGATAAGATTGAAAGAGTATTATATATGTTCTGGACACAAGTCCTTTGTCTGACAAATGTTTTGTAAATGTTTCCCAACAATTTTGTCTTTGTGTTCCCTAATGGATTTTTTAAGAGAAAAAGTTTATTAATTTTATAAATCCATATTTTCTTTTATGACTTGCTGTGTTGCAGAGTTAAAGTTCTCATTTTGTGACAGAATATATCCTATATTTCTTCTCAAGTTTTAATGAAGAATACTGTGTTTTACAAAGAATAGCAACTATTTGGGTTCATAAGCAATAGGTAATTAAAGCAGCTTTGGTTATTCTAGGTTTTTTGAGCTTCCATGTAAATTTCATAATCAACTTGTTAGTTACATAGAAAATATAGATGTAAGGATGAAAACACATATATGGTGATAACTTTTGAATCATTAGCATAGGATTTAACTTGATTGCTCAGTTTAAATAAAATAAAATAAATAAATACCATATGTATTTCCATCTACAATCAGTAGTTCACAGACAGACCACAATCTGTCAGGACTTTCATATAATAAGAAAGTCATACTCACTCAGAACAAGACCACACTTGCCAAAATTTTTCAGATGCTTTGACTTGTAAGATAATCTAAAACTTAAACTTATAAAAAGAATGCTCTATTGTAATTTCCACATTTAAAAGTATAAAATTAGTCTTGATGTGCTTAATTCAGATATTAACATATGGATGATTCTCATTTTAAATTTAACATAAAATTTAGCATGAGGTATTTGGTATGTAATACACTGATATGAAAAACATCTTTAGAAAAAGGCTGAATTCTAAAAGGCAGTATTGTTATCTTAAAGAAATTCAGGCCAAGGGTAAAGAGAGTTCTGTTCAAAAGGAAAAATTCTCTTCTCACGCTGCATTTCTAATTCACCAATTCACAATTTTTGTCCACCTGCTATTTTGACATCAATGAAACTTGTGTATTTTTTATGAACAATAATATTATATATAATTAAACTCAGAACAACAATACAAGAATATTGCTCTCTTAACAAATATTGCTATTTATTTTCAAATATTGAAATGTTATCTCTTATATCAACAGAAGGCAGAAACTCAGAATATTTTTTTAATTTCCCCCAAAGTCTCTGAAACATGTGTTATTTCTACCAATGAGAGTTATTTAAAATATAATCACCCTGCAGTTTGATTACTTTCTTCCTGATTAAAATAGGTACAATCTTTTTAAAGAGTAGCATATAGAATTTAAAAAACAATAATTGTACTGTGATTGTACATTTTAAGGTAAACCAATGGGTAAGTCAAGTAGAAAAACTTCAACTTCAAAGACCTACCAAGATATTCGTGTTGCTCACAATAAACTGTCAATATTGAGTAGCTACACTAAAAGACTTCAACTTAAATTATATATAACTTGACCACCTGTTGCTTGCTACAAATATTCATTATGAGTGGAATTTAGCAACAGAAACAAAAAAAGAAAGGAAAATGAAAGGAAAAAACATCTTTCATTAAAAAATAGAGATAATTATCAAGATTACAAAAAAATGGAATAACTTTAGATGTTAGATTGTATTTAGAAGAATTTAATATCTGAAAATAGTCTTTGATGTTAACATTTGTGGAACTGTCAAATTTTTGTGCCCTCTGAAGAGTACATATGGTAGCTAAATGCTAAATATGTTTTTATAAGGTCTCTAGCATGCAAAGGCTAATAGGATAATGCATTCATTAAATGAGTTATTTAATTATAAAGGTCTTCTGTTTGTCTTGTAATCAGATAATTTGCTACCCACCTGATGTGCTATCAATCCTGAAGGACCATGTACCCTCTGTGGCTAGGAGCACCGCTTTTCTGCTAAGTCGTTCTGCCTTCTATCCTCCCCTCTACCTAGCTGGGCAACATGGCCACTGAAGGAGGGAGCGGTATGTCATGCCCACTCTTCTAGCCACCTTATGTCTTACCAGCTTCTTCAAACCTCACCAGCCATGAATATGTGTGTTCATTTCCCTCATTTCAAAGGGCTCTTAATGATTTTAAACTCCTAAGTTGGTTGGCCAATGACTTTGAGCCCTACCTACTTGATTGTCAGAAGCCCATCAGAGCACCTGCAAGAGCCCATGGATTACTCCTTATTTTTGCTTCCTAGCACAGGTCATCCAGCTGCAGCCCTGATGGGTCTAGAAATGTGCTAATCAAAGGGGAACCCATAATTTCCTAATACCTGGAAGCTGGTAGCACTGGTAAGCCACCAAAGCAAATGTTAAAGTGTGGGGAAGCGTACCACCAAAGTACATCCACCAAAGGCATCGATTTTCAGCTGGGCTTAGCCTATTATACGTTAACCAAGAAATTTGGTCCTCACAACGAAACTCTGAAATAGACATCATCTCCATTTTACAGAAGAAAAGAACTGAAACTTAGGGCCCATGACTCTGTAACAGACACAAATGGAAAAATAAGTATGAGATCTAAAACTGATCTAATAGATAAACAAAATCAACTCTTAGGTATACTATATTTGGATTACACTAGATGTCCTCTTCAAGTTTACACATATTTGTTATACACAAAGGCTGGGAAATAAAAGTTACCATTTTAACACTGTACAATAAGGCCTTGAAATAAAGTTATTTCAAGACAGTAAAATTTTATTGGTGTAGTGTGTGTGTGTTTTTTTTGTGTTTTTTTTTTGGGGGGGGGGGTTATTTTACATAGTATTCAATTAGGAGAGACATGCATGTGGTTCTCAACTAGAATTTTGGGCCCAAGAGCACATTTGGCAATGTCCGGAGATATTTCTAGTTGTCAAAAATGGGGGGAGAAGGTGCCGTTGACATCTAGTGGGTAGAGGCCCAGAACACTGCTAAGCATTCTGCAATGCACAAGACAGCTCCCCCAAATGAAGAATTTTTAAAAATCATAGGACATAGGTTAAGAAACCTGTCCCTAGAGTAATTTACAACCTAAGGCAAAACTATACTCCAATTAAGCGCCTAAAAGTTAGGGTAACCATTCAAAGAACAGTGATTGCTCCCAAAAGATGGAAGGGTTGACCATGTATTTAAACACAAACCTTGAAATGTGTTTCTCAAAGGATGGGAGAAACGGACAGTGGTAAGAAAACTGAACTGCTGCAGAAGCAAACTTTTTCTGACCTCAGGCAAACCATATCAGAATTGAGAAAGATGGATGAAAGGTGTAACAAACTAATTCTTAAAATTAAAATTTAGTCAGTTTGATCTTTTTCTCAAAATGTTACCAGAAGGCATTAGCCTACCGAATTAAAAAAATTCTCATGTTTTAAACTATTAGCTGTAATAGGTTGTGCATCTTATTTAGAGCCCTCTTTTCACAAATCAAATGTATCAGAAAATGTTCCTAAGATCTCAATTTCTTTTCATTCTTAGGTAGCAAATTGGAGTAAGGAGTTAGATCTCTCAGTGGGACGCATGGCAAAAATTAACAAATAAGGCTATTGCAGGAATAGTAAGGCACCTAAAGCTTAATAATAATATCCTTCCATAAAAAATATAATCATGTTTTTATACAATTATAATCCATAATCAAGATTCTAAAAATAAGTCTAGATTATAAGGGCTCCACCTCTAAAATTGTTTAAGTCTGCACATCATTCATTTTTGCATACCTTTAAGTGAGAATAATTTAAGCCAAATATAGAAAAAAAGCTAATTACTTTTTCTACTACCGTGTTTCCCCGAAAATAAGACATCCTCCGAAAATAAGACCTACTTAATGGAAACATAAGACATCCCTTGAAAATAAGACCTAGCGCATCTTTGGGAGCAAAAATTAATATAAGACACTGTCTTATTTTCGGAGAAACAGGGCAGCATTGGTTGATGGGAGGAAAGAATTCAAGTTTATAGCACTTATTTATACAGACTACTATAAATACAGCATGACATTTTTCTGAACCAGACATCCTAAAGAAATTCTAGATTAACTTTTCTGGTATATGTTGACTATAACCAGATGCTAGTGTTTATAATATATACGGTCCTGAATTATCTGAAATTTGAGTTTTAGAAAATAAAATTAGGTTTAAAATGACTAGGTTAGTAATTTAAAACCATCCTGTAGAAAATTTTTTTACACAGTTAAGTGTTTTAAAAATGTAAATAAACCAGTATGATTCTGAATAAAATTGGAACACTCTAAAATCTTATTTAAACTCATAAAAATTCATTATAAGAGAAAGGCTTAACACTAATGTTCAAGTCATTAGTTTTTAAACTGTTATTCTCTATTAAATTAATTCATAAATTATTCACAAATCATTAGTTTTACTGTCTTTGATACATGGTAAAATGTTACTACTATATTTAGCCCTGTGGAAAAAACTATAAATGGATTATATAATTATGAAATGAAATAACAAGAAAGAAAAAGATTAAAGTACATAAATGACATAATCAAAATTTAAGACAGTTCAACTTTCACTGGAGATACAATAGTGAGCAAAACAGACCAATTCCCTGCCCTGATGGCACTTAGGCCTAGAACCCAACAGAATGCAAATACACTTTAACAAAAGAGTGTATGTTGCCAAAAAAAATTACTTTCATCACTTCTGTTCTGGGATAATAAAAAATATTTACTTAGCCCCACCAGTGTGGCTCATGGGTTTTTTAAACACATGTTCTTTTTATGTATCCAACTAGAGGCCTGGTGCATGAAATTCGTTCCATAGGCCTAGCTGGCGATCAGGGTCTATCAGGGCCATCTTGCCCAGTTCTAGACAGAATCTGCCAGATAGGGAGAGGGGCAGGAGAAGGACCGGGGAGGTTGGTTGGCCATGGGATGTTGGCTATGGGAGTGCACTGACCATTGGGGGTAGCTCCTGCATGGAGCGCCTGTCCCCTGGTGGTCAGTGCACATCATAGTGACTGGTCGATCCAGCCATTCTGGTCGTTTGGTCGTAATGGTCACTTAGGCTCATAGGCAGTGTATATAGATAGGACTTTTTATATGCTGCAATGACACTGGCAACTCTCCACTCAGAAGGCCTCATGAACAGGTTCCCAAAAGTCATATTTACTAGATAACTATTTCAGGAGTTATGAGGCTGGCCTTGCCTTTTCTAGGCATAGCTAGTACAGCTTTCACTGATTGAATATAAATACAGGGTAAATTCAAACAAACACTTTCATTATAGGGTAAGGACATCAGAAGTGTACAGAGTATTCATAGGAGAGTTAAACACCCATAATGCCATTCAATGAGCTAAGCTCAGGTTAAAAACATACCAGGATTTCTTTCTGACCCTACACTGTTCTGTTTTTCCTAGGAAATGATATTTCCTTTTAAAGTTTTCTTTCCTGTTCGATCATTCTATTTCTGATGTTAGGCCACATAATAGCTTTCAATTCTGTATATTTTCAATTCTGTATATTAACTCTAGGTTCCAAGTCCACAAATCCATCCACGGGTTTGACTTGCTTTCACTAGACTTTCCTTCTAGTTTAGGCCCTTAGCACAAGCCCACTCCCATCGCCACCTTCCTATCTGGACACCCACCCAGCTGCCTTCCAACCCTTCTTTCCTTGCTGGAATTTATAGGACTTGGACAAACTTCCAGATTGCTCATAATCCTGGCTTTAAAAAAAGGGGGGGGGGCAAATATTATTCATGTCAACATATTACGAAGAGATCCTAATCTGTAATATCACAATTTTTGTAGTAATTCATATACTTAAAATGCCACACTCATATATTTCTAACCACATTGTTTTGGACAGCGTGGAAACCACTCTAGGAGTTGACAAGTTTTGGTATGAAGGGCAATTTTCACTCCCACAAAGTATTCTGAAGGGCTAGCCGCTTCCTCCTTAATGGATCAACACTAGTATTTACCATAGATGTGGCTACTTTTCAATCTCCACAGAGAGGACACTCATTACAAAGTTCTCTTTTCTAAAAAGCATGGCTGGTGATATTCACATGAACACCAACGCATTTCAAATTAGTTTGTCAATGATTAACTTTCAGAGTAGGCATAACTGAATCAATGCCATTTAGAAAGAACACTCAAGTTCCCTTTGTTTGATTTTTTTAAACATGCCTCTGGAAAATAAGAGCTTACTATCAGATCTTAAGGAATTTCTTTGTCTTCAATACATTTAGAAATCTTCTGATATAGATAGATTCGACTTTCAGAAGACAGTAAAAATTAACTCCTCTTGAACTGATGAACAAAAAACACTAATCAAAAATACAAGTAATATGGAAAAAAAGATAATTGTAAATAAATAGGCTAACCAATCAACATAATATTGGCATTTCAACTGATTTTTAATGTTGCCAAAGTCTCTTATTTTATTGTCCTCTTACAAGCGTCCATGCAGGAGTCAAATGGAAATTAGATCTGATAAGAATCTCAAAATTTACTTCTTTTTTATGTATTATATCAAATAAAAGTTCTTTGTTCATTGCAAAGATTTAATATCTCTGACTTTCAACTTTTCTGCCTTTATATACAAACTAGAGACCCAGGGCGTGAAATTTGTGCACAGGTAGGGTCCCTAGGCATGGTCAGCAATCAGGGCCCATCTGTGGGGCAACTGGTTGGGGCCATCAGGGGGCCCCCATTGGCACCCATCTTGGCTGGCCTAGCACTGCCTGCTCACTAGCTGGCCTTGCCCCCCAATTACCCCACTGCCACTGCTGGTCATTTTCCTCTGCAGGAGTCAGCTGGTGGGGTGATCGGGAGACGGTACCAGCTGGCCCTGTGCCCTGTTGCCTCCGCTGGCTGCCTCCCTCTTCGGGATGACTGGCAGGACAGTTGGAGGGAAGGTGCTGGAATCTGCAGCTGACCTGGGGCCTTTGGGCTGGGGGCAGCTCCTGTGTTGAGCGTCTGTCCCCTGGTGGTCAGTGCGCATCATAGTGACCTGTTGTTCCACGGGTATTTCCATTGTTTGGTTTATTTGCATATTAGGCTTTTATTATATAGGATGAATACCTACACTGTAATGGTTATCTGGTATGTGAGATAAAAAGATGATTTTGAAAAGCTTCAAATTTTCTATCTCAAAATTAAGGAACTTTTTTTTTAACTTTTAATAGCTCAAAGGAATAGCTACAGAAAAATTCAAATTTTAATTATAATGCAGGCCAAGCTGTTGTTTACAACAACCTTCCTGGATTCTAGTGTAGTACATTTCAAAATCTAAACAACATGGGTCCCCTGACACATGAATTCCAAACTAGTTTCCCTTTAGCCAAATTGCTGTAGAAGATCAAATTAGTACTATAGTAATAACATATCTCAGGACAATTTTTTCTGAACATCTGCATATATCAGAAACAAATTGTTTAGTTGAGGATGTTAAGACATGAAAAGACAAGAAAATCAAAATTATAAGATTTAAAATATATATTAAATATAAATGTATATATGGCATTTATGTGAATCAACCCCTGAAATTATATTACCTCCACTAAGTACAGTGTCATTTCTTTATTATTCTCTTTACTCAAAATTGCAAGTCATTCTAATAAAAATTAAAGCAAATAGATTATGTCACTTCTTGATACATAATATCCAGAGACAGCTTAGGATCAGCAAAAATAATACTGAGTTTGGAATCCTAAATGTGAAACTTAACTTGCTGTGTAACTCTAAGACGGACAATCTATCTGCCTTCCCTTACTTTACCTGCCTATCTACCTGACAAAGAAGTTGAAAGAGAAAACAAGATAATAGGCATGACAACCCCTCCTAAACTTCTATCTTTTATAACTACATACATGTATACAAGACAAAATCAATAAAAAAATTTACAAATTAAATTACCAATAAGTGGGAAGTTTTCACCTGCAAAAGGAAAATAGATCTAATTCGAGTTATTTAGGCTATGGGGGAGTATACAAAAAGGTATCAAATACTACATTAAAAATAAAAGATTTTTAAAAAATAAAAATTTCTAGTCAGTGTTGGGAAAGGAAATGGCTACTACTTTACAATTAGAGAGTAAATGTATACGTGTGTAGAGTACACATGGAAAAATCCACATATGATCATTAAAGCCAGAAAAAAAATAGCTTTCTTAAGATCTGCTAGGCCTGTCCATGAGCACATTGGGGTGTAATAGAACAGATTTACTATCCCAATCCACAAACACTTTCAGAGCACCCATGCCATGAAAGCTCTTTGCTGAATGCTAAGGACATAAAGATGCGTAAGAGGTCATTCCTCCTACACCACGCAAAGAAGAGCTCTATCAATACTGCATATCAGATCACATCTATTCCATATTAACCTTAATACAATAACACGGTAACTCAACTGGCTTTACCAAAGAGTGATCATATTCTTCTTGTCCTATAAAGTAATGCAACTTGGTAGTTGCATTATCAACCATTTCTTTTAGGATGTTTCTTAGTAGTTTTATTGGGATTGGTTCATTTGTTCACTGAATCAATATTCTTTGATCCTTGAATAGTCACCACAGATGTGTCTCAAAGGAAATGTTAACTCTAAGACTATACAACAAGGAAGCAATACATAATTAAATAGTTGCTTTCATTTCCCTTTTCAGTAAGAAGACAAAATAGAATGACAGCATCATAATTCTTCAATATTAAAGTCTAGCGGTAACTAGCCTATTGAAGGTGCTAACTAATGTTATATGCACCCTGCCTGTCTACCCCTCATCCACCCATGGTGTTTTTCTCACTTTTGAAATGCACTAATAAAGCAGCGAGGAACACAGGATGGCTTTTAGGATAAAATAATGGAAGTGTAAGCTCTCAGATTCTGGTTGCAGAGGGCCCCAGGTGTACACAGAGCAGATTCCTGCCAAGAAATACAATGCAAGCTGTTGACACTCTGCTTCCTTCATAAAAAAAAAAACTTCCCCAACAATTCAAAGTCACAACCAATGATCTACTATTTAGAGTTCAAAGTATGACATTCTTTAGAATGCAGTCCAAGTAGTTTCTAGATTAAGTAACATAACCACAATAACTGGAGGAGGGAGGAATCAAACAACTATATGTTGCCATCGTCATACAGATTTCTCGTAAAATGGATAAGCAGAAATCTAATATGCAGGGTACTGAGAAAGCAGAATAAACCAGAATGCTGGGCTGGTTTTAAAATAAACTATTCTAAGATTTGTTTAAACATGTAAAAGCTACAATAGAGACCATGCACGTGCAATGTGCTACACAAAGGTTAATGGGAAACGGAGTTCTCTAAGAATCTCATGCTGAAACGGCTCAAAATCAAAGGGACCCTTTTCCCCCCAATCAAGCTGACTTAAGGAGAATAAGACACTGAGTTTGGATCTAAGAGGTTTTATTTCAAATGCGAGAAAAATCCATATGAGCGAGATAGCTTAAGATTCATTACTTTAGGACTAAACATTTGACCCTTTTAGAAGTTAGTTTCCTCACATGTAAAATGAGAGGGGTAAATAGTTCACTGTTCTTCAAATTTTATTTTCAGGAGTACCAGATTGCTCCAGGGTTAGGTGGAAACCAAGCCAGCTCCAAACCTCACTTAAATGAGAGCAGATGAGGTTTTAACCATTTTCTATATTGCAGTCCCCTGTGGAATTTCATTTGAAAAACAGGGGGAAGAGCTCTGCTGCTAAGAAGAATTACTCGGAATACTACAAAAATAAATAACCTCAGCTCACATCTATTCAAAATCAAGACTGCAATAATAAATACTTCTATTAAAAACAGAAACCGTTCTGCTTCTGCCATAATACAATGGAACTGATCACACCCTTTCACCATAAACAACTAGAAGAATGTAAAATATTATTTTTTCAGACACTGGGACAATAGGAAGCCCAGGACTGTGGTCCACGAGTGAGGAAAACCAGACCCATGAGTGCAACTCTTCTCTCAGGAGGCACTTTCCGTAGCTGAGTGCAGGGAGGGGAACCTCCTGAGAGTTGCTCAGGACAGCCTCGCTTAGTTGAGGAGACAGAAATAAGAGTTGGGGGACACTAAAGAGACGGGTTTGTGGGGCGGAATACTGGAGATACTGGAGAGTTGGGAACTTGGCAGAGAAATGGGTCCAGAAATCTGCACAGAGGTCCCTTGAGTCTCTGGCTGACTATTAAACCATAGATTATCCACATGGAGCAGGGAAAACGCCGAGGTGGGGCTGACTACCAGGGAACTGTAAGCTAAGTAATTCCAGGTGATTTCACTGGGTTTGGGAGACCTTCAAGATCTGATGGACGTGCGTAGACAAACTCGTTGAACACCCCAGACATTAAGCAGATTCCCCGGAAGGGATACATTTTAGTTGTAGCGCTAAATTAGCCTACGTGAAGGTGTCACTAGACCCATCCTAGCAGAGCTTTGAAAATAGGACTCAAAAACTCAAGTTAAAGCTCTGTAACTTAGCATCCCCTTGAAACAAATTTCAAGACATTTAAAGGAACACAATGAAATCTAGTCACCTGACAGCCTAATAGTAATATCTGACATACAATCAAAAAAATGTAGGCATGAGTACAAGGAAGAATAAGAACAGACCACAAAATGCAAAAATAAACATATCAAATATGCAAACTTTAAAACAATTTATCTGAATAGATGCAAGTACTTAAAACAAAATATGATAAAAGGAAAATGGAAGGCATAAGATGGAACTTGTGGAGATGAAAAACACAATAGTCAAAATGAAAAGATCATCACATTAAAAAAAATAGCAATAGAAACTAACAAAAATAAAAGAGAAAAAGGAAGGACTACAAATAATTAATAGAGCCTAAGTAACATGTAGGACAATATTAAGCAGTCTGATGCGTGAAATTAGAATCAAGAAGAGAAGGGAAGGTCAGCAAAAGCATTTGAGGAAATAATGACCAACAATTTTCCAGATTTTTATAAAAGTAATAGACACACAGATAGAAGAATCTCAAGTGGAAAATGCACTATGAAAACCACACCAAAGTACATTAACGTCACATGACTGAAACCCTGTGATAAAGAGAAAATATTAAAGCAGCTTCCTTCAGGAGTTCTTTAAATTGTTTACCTAGGAGTCTTTGTCAGATTTATGTACGGCAAATATTTCCTCCTACTTTCTAGTATTCCCACTCATTTGTAACAGTGCTTTTGATGGTAAGATTTTAATTTTTATCAAATCCAATTCATCAAATTTTCTTATATGTTTAATGCTTTCTATGCCTTCTATAATAAATCATTTTCTATCTTCAGGCCAAGGAAATATTTTCCTATGATCTCCCATGATTCATCACAAATTAATATTTGTATATATCATGAGCTAGAGGTCAAGGTACATTTTTTCCCCAAAGATATAGCCAATTGTTCCAGTCAAACTGGAAAACACCATAATTTATGGGGCATTGTGTAGCACACTCAGAAGGGCCTTGTCTCACTAGGGAAGAATAATGAGTCATAGAGTTAAATGCTGTCTTGTCCTGCTCAACAAATATTTAAAAGCAAGATCAAAAATATCAAATTGTTTTCAAGTAATTTAACAGCATCCTAGAGAAAAAGCTCAGAAATATTTATAGAAATACAAAAATATCTCGCACCCACTAATGGCTGGCATCCAGCAAAGATTATAAGAAATGCAAAGAAGCAGGAAAATTTGAACCATGATGCTGAAGAAAAAAAAAATCGGTCAATTGAAACCAACCTAGAACTGAAACAAATTTTAGAAATGGTAGACAAGGATATGAGACCATCATTATAACTGTACCATATGGTCAAAAGCTGAGTAGATGATTCATCAAAGAAAAAAATTACTAAACTGGACTTCAAAATTAAAAGGCTTCTTCTATCCAAAAGACACTGTAAGAGAATAAAAAGACAAGCTAGACTGGGGAAAAAAAATATTTGAAAAAGCATGTATCTGATAAAGGCTTGTATCCAGAGTACATAAAGAACTTTTTAAACTCAATAATAAGAAAACAAACAACTTAATTTTAAAAATTGGAAAATATTTCATCAGACATGCACACAGTGAGATACAGATGAAAAACAAAAGGCTCATTAAAAGATGCTCAATATCACCCTAGCCATGTGGCTCAGTGGATAGAGCACTGGCCTGTCATTGAAGGGTCCCAGGTTAGATTCTGGTCAAGGGCACTTATCTCAGTTGCAGGTTCAATCCCTGGCCCTGGTCTGGGCTCATACAGGAGGCAGCCACTTGATGTATCTCTCTCACATCGATGTTTCTCTTTCTGTCCTTCTCTCTTCCACTCGCTCTAAAAACCAGTGGAAAATATCCTTGGGTGAGGATTACCAACAACAACAAAAGATACTCACTATCATTCATAATTAGGGAAATTAAAATTAAAATGACAACAGTCCTGGCTAGTGTTCCTCGGTGGTTGTAGCATGGGCCCTGAGCACTGAATGGTTGCAGGTTAGATTCCCAGTTAAGGCCACATACCTAGGTTGCAGGGGTGGGAACCCATTCTCTCACATCAATGTTTATTTTTCTTTCTCTCTCTCCCCGCCTTGCACTCTCTCTAAAATCAATCAATCAATCAATCAATGGGGAAAAAGTCAACTCTAAAAAGAACTTAAGTTCACATTATCTAACCATATAACCTAAAATTACTGCCAATCCTTTGTAAACATTTGCTAAATAGCATTTAACATCAGTGCTTGTCTTCTGTAAAAATGTAAGGGTAGTACACTCACACCACACATCCCATTGAGACCTTCAACAAAATTCACACCTATATAACAGATGGCACTTATTCACGACTATATTGTCCTACAAAGACTCGCTAACAGAGACATATGGAATATGCCTGATCATTATCAAACAGAAATTAAAGCAATTTGTGGCTAAAAAAAAAAAACTAAAAATTTGATCTGGGTTACAAATATGACAGATTTGACTTTAAAAATAGTGTTTGTTTAAATAAGAAATTTCTGTAGTAAAGACTTTCAAAATAGGTTTGTTCAAATAAATAATTTCTAATAGTAAAAGAGTAATTTCTTCCTTCAAAATTTGCCCAGAAAGCTCCATAGATTTACTTTAAAAACTCAAATTTTATCATTAAAATTTTTTTATGTTTTGAAAAGAAATATTACTCTGAACACCCAAATCAAATGAATAATGAAAATGGGTTAGTCTAGAATTTGTATGAACACTGAAAAGTTGAAACAGTGTTCAGAATACTTACACTGGGTTATGACTTTGTTCTAAATATGACTGGTGTTTATTTAGAAAATAAATCAGAAAAAAATTTGCTGAATGAAAATGAGTGCAGTCCCATTATAAAAGACCAAGGCAGAAAAAAATATTGAGAAATGAAGTGGCAATATAGAATTTTTACACAACCTGAGAAAAGAAATAAATATGTAGGAAAATATTATTCACATCTAAAATTATTTATCAGGTCTCCAGAAATTACTAAAAGGAGAATGAACCTGTAATATTTATCCATACTTTTAAGCATTTATCCTTTCAAAAGCCATTGATAATTCAGTCTAGTTTATAATTACAACTTGATTAAAAACATGCTGGCTCTGTCTTTACTATAGTTTGCTTTTTTTGGTACAGTTAATCTCAGGTAAACTGGAGCAACTTATTTTCCTAGATTATTCTGTAGTAAAATGTTCTAAAAGAAATCAAATCATTTTATTCGCCAAGATCAAGACTACAACCTAGTGCTCTAGGTGATGTTGGCCAGACACCCACATTTTCCTTAGCTCCACCTTCATCAGCCTTGCATCACAATCTACTTTTCAAACTATTATGGCTAAATGCATCATGTCCTTTATTCCACATCACATCAGTCAACACAAGAAGAAGCTCAAGGGGCCCAAATCATACTTCCCCACCTACTTGGTCTCTCACCCCCAGAATGCTCTCTCTATTCCTTGATCTGGTCCCATCTCCCATCCTTCCTCAGAGCCGGAAACAATGCTGCTATGCCCTCTGGGGCTCACTCCCCTTCAACTGTCTGTAGGTATGTTTCATTTCTCTCCTGAACCCACCCCAGGCAGGCTTTTGTATCTACTTCCCATGAAAATTACTTGTCAGAAGTCACTGATGTCCTCCATGTTGCTCAATCAATGGTCAATTTTCATACTAGTTGTACTATAAACAACTTTTAACAGAACTGATCATTCCCTTTTTCTTGAAATATGTTTTAACTTGGCACCAACTATCTTGGATCTTCTTGTTCGCTGGCTCTTCTCCTCATCTCCTATGTTGATTCCATATTTCCCCAGTCCCTCAATTTTGGAGTGCTCCAAGGCATTCCAAAAGACCTCTGCACTTTTATATCCACTCTCTAGTGACAACTGCCAAATTTCTGTCTTCAACCCAGACTTCCCCCTGAATTGCCATTGAATATCTCACTTTAAATGCCTAATAGGTATTTAAACTCAAACTTAGCGTACTCAAACTTAGTACGCTAAAAACTAGATTATTGATCTACCCAGTGCCTCCAAGCCCCCATGTCCTACTGTCTTTCTCTGGTAAGGAAAAACAATAACATGCTTCCAGTTACTTAGGCCACAATCTGCCTATATCCTTGACTCGTATACACCACAGCTAATCTGTTAGCAAAAGTGAGATCTGCTTTCACATTATATCGAGATGCTATATGTTTACTTTTTATTTTATTGTTTATTCTCTGTACTCCCAGCAAGAATATAATAAGCTACATATGGGAAAGGACCATATCTCTTTTGGTCACCGCACTATCCTTAGTAACTAGAATAGAGACCAACACACAGTAGACCCTCAAAAATATATTTGGAGAGAACAATGAAATGAATGAATGTGAAGTTCCAGATCCTCAATTCCACTCAAAACAATAGCAATCTCATGAAGGTAAAACATTCCTCAAGGTTGAACATGAAACAGCTTTAATCATTCTTTTACAGAGCTCCTTTCATCTAATGAATACATACTCACCAGCCATGACCAGTCAAAAACAAAATATGGATTAAGAATAAAACATGCTAACTATAAGAGATAATTTATTATGGATGGCTCACCAAGTTTCACAGAGTTCAAATTCAATATAGCAAACAATGCTATAATATTTCACATAATTTTATGTCATTGATAATTTAGTAGGTATTTCACTTTTTTGCCCTGGATAACACCAATCATCAACATTCTTGCCAGGTAATCGGCAATTTCCCAAACAAGCTTTACATCATAAGCCCTCACCAGCCTCATTTCAGACAGAAAGTGGTCAACCCTTATTAATTAGTGCTGGTTATGAAATAGAGGAGAGCTATACATTTTATAGCAAAATCTGTTATAGACAACCCCTGATTTGTAAACATGCACATACATTTGAAGAGAAAATAGAAAAGGAGTGAAAAACGGAGGCCATCTTTCTAAAACAGCAATCCCTGGGTGGAATGAATGACCTAAAAATATGCCTTTTTGTGGGGAGAGGACAGCTGTTTATGAATGTATAGTTAATAAATTACTGGTTCCAAGCATGACCAGTGACATCTTCAGAGAAGACCCTAACCCAGCTAATCAAAGATAACCTATTTCTTTCAAACTTACTTGGAATGTATTTTCCCATAGAAACAAAAATATCCACCTAATAAAGTAGAACTATTGTTAAAACTTAAGGTACATTTTGGGTTGAAAAGACTGTGAGCTGGCCTGGGAATGTTGCCAATATTTTTTTTATACTAGTTCAGTAAGACGGAGAAAAAATGTGTCTGAGTTCCAAACAGCTGCCTTACACATACATTTCTGAAACACAACTGGCTCGTATGCTGGAAACAATCTGTACATAGGTTAGGTTTCATGAGATTCCATTTGGCCCACGGCATTTCTGAATATGTTTAAGAATAAGTCACTTTGTATTAGGCCTCTTCCACCCAGATGGCGCAGTTTCAAAGACCTCCAGCTTGTCCAGGGGTGAATGAACTTGCTTACCATTTTACAAAATGTACAGCAACGTTAAAAGCAGGGCTTTAAGCTACCAGGCTACTTTTTCCCTATGAATGGACCACACTAAACTTCCTTTTTCACAGTGATTCATAGCCATTGGGGAGGTGAAGTACAATGTCACTACTTATTTGATTTAGATACAAAGCTATTTATATACCCAGACTCTTCCAAATAGTACAATACAGCATTTGTTTTCCAAATTAAGAAAACTTAGAATTACTTTTTGAGAATGTAAAAGTAAGAGCTAGAATTATCAGAAAAATTTTCTGCTGTTTCCAAAAATATGAATTGAGAGTCACATATATACAGGAATATTTCCAATCCATTAACATAATAACAATTCAATGCCTACACTGAAATAGGTAAGGAACGGAGGGCATAGACCCAAATAAGTCATTGACATATTGTCACAGATTAGTGCTATAATAATTAACAATGCTTTACTTATTTATGAATGATTTTAATGTGCCCCCACTGAATAGCTCAAATAGCTGTCTACAGTGGTTGAAAACACTGTTAGCTATGTCAAGACCAACTTTGACTCTGCCAGAGACATTTATGTATATTTCCCAGGAGCTGAGAAAACAAAACAAGAAATACCAATGTTCTTTAATAAAAAAAAAACAAGAGTGAAGCTCTGTTGGGCTGACCTAACCAAAGAGATTCATCAGAGCCCTGGTGTTTCTGAGGTAAATTAATCAGAAGAAAATGTCATGTTCTTGCTCTTTTCCCAACACCCTTCCTCTTAAAATGTCATCCATTCTCACAGCCAGACAATGCACTCTATCCAATGCAACATCCTATTTTTACGAGACAGCTCTTTCCACTTCGATGTCCTGCCATCAAACTCATATAAAGATCACACTCAATTTGTCCAAAATCAAACTAACAATTTGCCTTACAAAATTATTCCCTTCATTTCCATTTCTTCATCTGTGATTATCACAATAATAAATAACCTGGGAACTTTGGTTTATCGCTAACATCAGAATTATGAGTAAAAAGGTACTCTATCCATCCTTCCAAAATCAGAACCTCAAAGAGTGCTACCTAGAAATTTTAACAAGCTCTTCCGGTGATTCTAATGCACATTCGAGTTTGAGAACTTATACATTATATTCAGACTTAACTCACTTAGTTCATCCAATATCATACACTTCCTCTCTCAAATCCTATTACAACAAGAGTCCAAGATCCTAAAACCACAACCATTTTCTAAATGGTGTCAACAATTTCTCAAATTGAGATTTCTAAAACACCATTTTTATTTTCAATGTCCTATAACTTTTCTTGACTTACACACCATAATTAAAACTCAGCTTCCTAATTTTTGAGACACTTTTCCCAGTCTCAAATTATCTCTCTCTAGTCCCCATGAACTCTCTACTCTAGTCAGAAACCCTCATTCAAAATACAATCAAATGATTTTATTCATTTTAGTCTAACATACTCCACCACCAACAACTCAACTCCCCCAAATCTCCAATGTCCATTCCTCTCTTAGCTATCTATTTTTCATGGGAGAGCTTAAATCCCAACCCCCTTCTTGGCTCTCTCAACACATGACATTATTGCAATTGCTACCAGACATCCTTTTTAGCCTTCTGTCCACTCCACATCTCCTAGACAACAATCTTACTAAAGCATTGTTTTTAAAGAGCCCTTTTACTCAACAATAGCCAATGCTGGTCTTTATTACCCCTTAATTATGTCCAAATCCCAGGAATCAGATATAAGGCTCCATCAATTCCAGTAAATCAGTTAATCCCAGTTGTCCCCAAAACATGATTTTATTTAAGCTACTCTTATCTAGAAGAATTTTTTTTCATGCCACCAGAATAAAAATCCTGTAATTCCTCCAAAAAACATTACAAGACTCAGCATCATTAGGTTAAAAAATAGTTTGGCTCTTTTAACTGTAGGCCTTTATCATCTAAGGCAAAAAATACTTTAGATTTTTTTACTTTATGATATGTGACGATTCCTTGTTTTCACAGTATTTAATAAAAAGGGACAAAAATTTCATAAGGCAAAAAAGTGAAGGAAGTGAAATCTCTCCTTTATCTATATAGTAAGAACCCAGTGGTAGTAACGCCATAACAACCAAAGACGAGTCACCAAGAGGTTGTGTGCATGGCTAGGTGCACACAGGTGGATGGGACCATGCGATTTCGTGCTGGGCTTATAGTTTTAAATAACAAACATTCAGAAAATGTAGTAAGTCAATGCTACTTCTGGTTGGTTGGTTGTTTGCTTTATATGACTCTGTCCAGGAAGTAGCTATTTGCTCACCATTAAAAATCTATTATTTCATTGGTCTATTACTAGAGTGGGATAGAAAGAATGGGGAACTTGGGAGTCAGAAAGTATTACATTAAGAATGAAACCACTTTGGGGGAAGTCCCTTTATCTCTCTAAGATTCAATCTACCTTTAGTAGCTATCTGGCCCCCAAGACTTAGTGCCACTTTACATTCCCATTATTAAAAACCCAAAGTATTACAGATAATCTACACCTACCTTCAGAGTAACCTTCCTCAGGGCCACAACAGTACTTACCTATTGCAATTCTATTTAACTTGCCATTCATTTTCTTCTTGCTCAGAAAGGCCAGTTCCCGAAAGAAAAAACAAATCCAGGAAACACAGCTGGAACAAGTTAGTTTCCTAGCCGTTCTGCTAAGGCTACAAAAAAAATCATAAATCTATTATTCATGGGATAATGCTTAGCTACTTGTGACAAATTGAAGGTTGAGAAAATATTTGCACAAAGAGCCATCATACCAGCTCAGTCAGGGCCAAGGTAGAGGTCACTGCCAGAGAATGAACCGCCCATCACGTTTATAGCCAAAAAAAAAAAAATCTTAACAGCGTAAGAATGTATTGCTTCATCTGAGAAAGTTTGTTTCCCTTCTCTCTGTTCAACGCTTGATTTGCCTCAAAGAAATAAATCATGAAAGCTGAGGTCAGTATGAATTTTACCCACTAATAGACATGGAGCTAACACTTAGAAGAGACACACTGCCTGATTAAAATAACAAGACTCTGAAATAATATGTACAAAACCAAGGATATATGAAAAAAACAACTACAGAAAACTGCATTTATGATTTAAAATTAAGAGTCATAATTCATGTCCTATAATCATCTTCTGTGCGCACCTTAGTCATCATAATCATGGCAGAAATATCACTGTATTTTTAATTTAAAGATGATAAATAGATAGATATTACATATGTCAAACAGAGAAAGACAAATACTGCATGGCATCACTGACATGTGGACTCAAAAGTTGAACTCCTAGAAACAAAGAGTAGCATGGTGGTTACCAGGGGCCGAGAGAGGTCAAAGGGTACAAACCTCCAGTTAGAAGATGCCTAAGTTCTGGAGATCTAATGCACAGCAGTTTATAACACAGTTTAACCACACAGTGTTCTATTCCTCAAAGTTGCTAAGAGATTATTTGCTAAATTTCTCACAACAAAAAGAAATTATAATTATGGGGTGATGGTAGTGTTAGCTAACACCACAGTGGTCATCATAGTGCAATATATAAACGTATCAAATCAACAGTCTGTATGCCTTAAACTTACACAGTGTTATAAGTCAATTATATCTAAGGAAGGAGGGAAGGAGGGAAGGAGGGAAGGAGGGAGGGAAGGAAGGAAGAAAGGAAGGAAGGAAGGAAGGAAGGAAGGAAGGAAGGAAGGAAGGAAGGAAGGAAGGAAGGACCCAAGAACCTCACAAGTAACAACAATAACAAAAAGGGCTTTACCTGGCAGGTCTCGTGGAGAAGAGTGGCCCTCCACACATTAGAGGCTGCAGTCATCAAGACTCGGGCTCAAGCATCATCTCACCCATGCCCGGACTACTCCACTCTGAGGCTTTCTCACCCAGAGAGAGATACTCAGCCAAAACCACTTCCCAAGCACTTCCTTGGGAGGAGATATTTAACTACTAAAATATTAAGTGATTAAACAAATAAAGTTTAATTTCTTCTTGGGGGGGAAAAAAAGCTGGATTCTCTCATGCTGGTCCCAAATAGTTTTGCAGGGGACTAGAAAAGTTCAGGTAAGAGTTCAAGTAAGCTTTGAAGGTGACCAGAATAGTTCAAGTAAAAAGTCGAGTAGAGTTAAAAGTTATTTTAAGCTTAATCAGCTTGTTTTACATTCTTTTGCAATGAGAAAAAAATGACCAGGAAGTCTGGCAAGGAGTACTAAATTTAAAAAAATTGTTATAGTCTTTTCTCTCGGTCACCTTTAAAGATTCGTTTACTCAAAATTTTAAGCATGAAAGATTAAGCAACTAGCTTTTGTTATAAAATGCCATTAACCCTTTAATTCACTTGGCTGACTCCCAGGGATTGTCATTTCCTCCAAGAGACTTTCACAGACCTCCCCCCACCATACTCTGACCCACAAATTGGTGAGGCACCACTCCTCAACCATCCGCTAGTGTTTGGTGACTTCTACCCTCCTCTGGCCAGACACACTGGTTTCTAACTGTTGACTTATGAGTTCCCACTTTACACCTTCCTACCAGCCTCCAAGCTACTCTGAAAACTCACTATCCCAAGTCCTTGTAGAAACCAGCCACAGAGTAGAAACCGAACAAATGTTTGCTGAATGAGGAAGAGAGAGAGAGAGAGAGAGAGAGAGAGAGAGAGAGAGAGAGAGAGAGAGAGAGAGTTTGAGTTTAAGTGGACCACAGAGATCTTCAAGTTCCACTCTCACTTGGCTTGTAAGAAATTAGAGATACAAATGGTTTAACTACTAGAGGATTAAAAAAAAACCAAACCATTTCCACTACTCAAAGATGTTTCCTTACTTTATTTCATTATTTCATTATATACAGAACATGATCTACTTTAACAATGTAAAATTAATGTTTTAAAATACATGATACATTTCTAGGTATATGTCCAAAAGAAAGCAAAAACTATCTCCCTACAAACACTTACACATTTAATGTCCATAGCAGCATTATTCATAATTGCCAAGAAGGGGAAAGAATCCCAAATGTCCATCAACTGATAAATGGATAAACAAATACAGTATGTACACACACTGTAATGGATTATTTGGCCATAAAAAGCCATAAAGTAGTGTTGCATACTGCAACATTTTGCTAAGTGAAAGAAGCCAGGCACAAAAGGCCATATATTATATGAGTCTATTTATATAAAATGTACAGAACATGAAGAGCAAGACACAGACAGCAGATCAACCTTCGCCTAGAGTTGAGGTATGAGGAGTAGTTGAGGTATGAGGTATAAGAAGAGTAGCTTAGTGTAGGGGTGATTAAAATTGATTGTGGTGATGGTTATGTAACTCTGTGAATATACTAAAAGCAATTTTAGGTTTATGTGAATTTTACCTAAAAAAGTTGTTATAAAAATTAGTAACTCTAGTTGAAATTGGATGTATCTGGTATATTAGAACTTGGGAATCCTCAATCACAAACATTCATCCCATGCTTCACTAATAAAAAATTAAGTTCTGCTTAATTGGTAAACCCAAAATTCATTCCAAATATCTAAAATGCCATTTTTACATAATTTAAACACACACACAAGTATTTATATTACAAAAGTTTTTACATTAAAAGTATTTTACTTTAGCCCTGCCGGTGTGGCTTGAGCATTATCCCCATGCACCAAGAAAGAAGTCGCTAGCTCAATCCCCAGTCAGGGCCACATACCTGGGTTGTGGGCTCCATGCCCAGTAGGGGGCTTGCAGGAACCAGCTGATCAGTGTTTCTATCATCAGTATTTCTATCTCTCTCCTCCTCTCCCTTCCTCTCTCTCTAAAATCATTAAAAAATGTTTTTTAAAAATTTATTTTTTAGTTTAATATTCTGAGAATTGGTTGTCCATGTAAAAAGGCTATATGGTTCTATAAAACTAAATGCTTGACTTCTCACGCATCTTGAATAGAGCTGTTTGCTGCATTTAAATGATTTCCATTTGAAATGTTAAGAGCTGTGAATTTATATATTCAAAAGTAAATCATTTCCCTGATAAAGCATATCTGAAAAAGAAACAAATCCAGAAAATAAAATTTCTTTTCTAAGAGCTCTATGTATTATCCTGCTATTCTATGGCAAGTCTTCTGCCTACACTGAAACCCACAGATAGAGAAATTGAAAGGGAGCTGTGTTAATGTGCTAGCTTAACTCTAGCGGGGATATACTTAGACCTTTTATACTCACATTGATGATGCTGTAGCCACTCAGATTCCCAAGAACAAGTCTGAAATTAAGGTGTTTTTCATTACATTTAAGTTATATTTATTTTTTAGATCCCACATCACATGTTTCATTTCAATGTATTTTTTTTTAATGTAAGGTGATTTTCCTAGCTATGTATCTGAATTTTCAACATGAGGGTTTTGTTTTGTTTTTATCTGAATATTATATGCGTATAAATAAAACTCTGATGTTCTCCACATAAGGACCAAGTTCTGCATTTCTTTAAACAGAAAAGTGAGGTTATCTTAGAGGAAGATCCAATTTAGGGTCATATGTCATACATATCCTCAATGTAGAGGGGGCGGGGGGAATCTCCTTTGAATATTGTAAAAACTGTTAAGTGGAAGTTGTTGTGTGCTTTTTAAATCCACTAGTTTCAACTGACAACCCAATATAATAATACCTAACAATCTTGCTTTATCAGGAAGTTATTTAAAAACGGCACTGGTCTAGTGACTCCATTGGTTGGAGCTTCATGCCTTACACCAAAAAAGTTGCTAGTTCGATTCCCGGTCAGGGCATTGCAGGTTCAGTTCCTGGTTGGGAAGCATATGAGAAGCAATTAATCAATGTTTCTTTCTTACATTGATATTTCTGTCCTGCCTTCTTTCCCCCTTCTCTCTCTAAAATCAATGGAAAAATATCCTCGAGTGAGGATCGGGAAAGAAACAAACTAAGAACAGCTAAGCCATTAGAGTTTCTAGTATATACTTGGTGAAGTTAATAACAGGTATCTGAGCAGTAGTACATTGTTGTGATTTACAAATTTTAGGAACAGAAAGCCACATGGAAATACAGCAGGAGGTAATTTGAGAATGAATTGAATATAAACCAATATTTCTATGTAAAGGATAAATACCAGATGGATTGTACCCTTTCCTCAAAAAACAACAACAAAAACAAACAAACAAACAAAAAACACCCTAATTCTAGAAGAGTGAGATCTAAATAAAAACTAGGAGGTCAGTTAATTTTTGGTAAGTCTCAGGAAACTCACTTGAGTGAAAAATAAGTTTCCATTCTAAAGCCCACTTAAGATTCAAAAAGTAGATTCAATATATCATTCAAAAGACTCATATTAGGCACATACAAAGCATTCAGATATTTGTTATCATCAACAATTTCATAAATTAAGGCAAAATGAGCATCCTCTGACAGCGACCCACAGGATCTGCCCAGGGACACTGGCAATACCAGTAAAAATCTGCTCCAAGATACGTGCTCAAATCACAAGTAAAACAGGAGTGTTAAAAAGCCAAGCACACACTTTCCAAATACTTTAACTCAAACTTCATATAGTAATTGGCTGCCTAAGGGGCCATTTGGCACTCTTTGCTACCACAGTGGGCATAAATATTTCAGAATCGTTTTTTCCAAAGGGGGCACCAGTCATTTCTAAAATTAACCTTAATTCCTTAGGTGCTCCAACTCCCTATAAAAATAACCAGCTAGAACTCCTAAATCTATATATTTTAATATTTATTAAGAACCTCACAGTCTTCCTCCTGTTTAAAAGATTATAGGTTTTCTATCTGAATTCACCTGAGGTACGAGACTCAGGATATTCATTTACTTAATTTGACTTAATTTCCTTCAGCTCAAAATAATCTTTATGCCAATGTGGCATGTGTTGAGGAAGCATATCCTAATAATCCCCTTCAAGGACATATCTGTCATTTTAATGGTCAACTTTGTTTCTTTTATGGGAAGCAGGGGAAAGAGAAGAGACCAAACCAGAATCAGGAAGGTATGGAACTTAGTTTTTCTTCCTGACTAGAAGCATCATAATATTACTCAACTCCCCTTTTACCTACTCAATTTGCATAGAGAAAAGGCCATAGAAACTTGTAAGTGGATGCCATCTCTTTGGCAGCTACATCTCTCCTCCTAACAAGTGAGTCTACAAAGCCTAGAGGGGTGATTTAAGAAATACACTGACTTTGCTTTCCTATTGAAGGCATCAGCAGGGGGAAAGTAAATATGAGGAAGCATATTTTTAAAATAAACACAGTCTCCATTTTATTTTCATTTATCTTCTGTCAATGCAGAGAATGAAATCTGGACACCGAAGACCTAGATTCAAATTCTGGCTTTGTAACTTAATCGTGTTATGACCTCCGGGAAGTTATTAACCCCACTGAACCACTATCTCATTATCTATAAAACAAGACATTTTATGAGGAACTACCAGACTATCTGACAGGTATGTGCTGAGAATGAAATGAATTTAAATTGGGTAATATGTGTAAAACACCTGGCAAAGTGTAGAAGTTAGTGTTATTTCCTTCATCCTCTCCTACTTTCTAAAAGGATTTCAGAGTTCTCTCTTCATTTCATTTGACCTACACCAAAAGGACAGAGCTTATTATAATATAAAGAGTCAAACAATTAGCATCAGTGTACCTTTCCTGAGCACTTTCTTATTCTCCTCCTACCACACACAGAACATACGCAAACCCTTGAAGAAGGGTCAAGAGACTAATACATTTCACTGATACTTAATATCAGCAAAATGACCTTGCAAGTTGTAACTAAAGTCTTGACACAATGCCAACTTTCATCAGATATCTTTATTATCAGTAAGATTTCTGTGCTCCAGCCAGATGGAAAGAACAATTTCAAAGGTCTTTATAAAGTTTGGTGAAAAGGTATTGAGTTATCTTTTGAGCCAAAGAAATACAAAATCCAACCAAGTATATAGACAATATTCTATATGCAAGTAGATTAGGGATGTGGGCTCTATATATGGTTAAGAAGGGACTGACATTATGTCCCTGTTATCCTATATAATAAAAGACTAATATGCAAATTGTCCCCTCGGGAGTTTGACCTCCTGGGAGTTCGTCCGGTGTTCGACTGCTTGCTATGACATGTGCTGACCAACAGGGGGTGGTGCTAAATGAAGGAAGGCCCCAGCACACAGCTGCAGCGAGGGGAAGGAAGGCACTGATTGGCCCTGATCGCCAGCAGGGCTAGGGACTCTACCCATGCACTGGGCCTCCAATCTATGAATAAAGGTTAATGCATCTGAGCAATGAACGGAAAAGTCTGATAAGCATCCTACTCAAATTCCTTACAGTCTCAAATGCTTGAGAAAACTGATGCATATAAACCAGAGGAGATTTCATTTTAAAACAAACTCATATTATTACTATTTTAGGATAATAAGTTCAATTATATTTTAAGTATTTGAAACTTTTAAGAGAATCTGACCTATTCGAGTGATTGGACAACCTTGTAATTCCAAATAAAATATAAACTAGAATAACTAATTTAGGCCAATTACTATAAATAGAAACCTCACTAGCTCTACACATAGTGTTAACATACACTGGGAACTTCAGAGTCATATTTGCAAGTTTAATTTTGAGATGTATAAGCATTATGTTGGTTTTCAGAAAAATACTCAAATCAAATATAATAAAATTTATATAGAGTTTTAAATGGGTTGAAGTTGTTAAGTTTGTAAATGAGACAAATATGATTAAAAACCTTTAAATTGCTAAAATTTAAGAGATGCATAACAAGAATAATACGATTAATATAAACTGAATTTATAAGCCAAATGTGAAACTAGGAATTAGATTTTGTCACTTCAAATAATAATTTTTAAAATCAATATAATTCCTGGATGCTTTTTTCTGCACACAACCAGTATTCACAGAAGTACCAAAGACATCATACTAAACAAATTCAAAAGCATCATATAAAATAAATCAGAATGAGTGACAGGATTAAAATTCCATAAAATGCAAATTCCCCTTCAACTATAGGTGGTTACTAAGTACTGAAGGTATAACCAAATGACTCTTTCCAACAGAAAATGAAATGCTTTCTAATCTTAACACACTTTTTATATTTTTATTTATATTCAAACTAAACTAGAGTGTCCTTTAATCATCACACTCTAGATTTGGTTTGGATATAAATTAAAACTTTTATTCTACTTTTTAGTAGCTTTCATTAACTGTTTTCATTAATTTTGTAGTAGTTGCGCACTAACTAGTTTCCCAACAATGTAATCTGTAAAATATATAACTATATCTGTCCTTGGTATTTGAAGCCATACTGTTGTGAAAGCCCTGAAGGAAATGTGAGCAGCAATACAGAGTATGTCCCAATTGATTTAAAAAAGAGAAATTGTTTATGTAATCTGGGATTTTAGCCATTTCCATATTTTTCATCATTTTTTCATTTTTCAATTACAACCAGGTTTCAATTTTATGAATATAAATAAATGTATAATCAATGTAACAAGAAAGCAAAAACAATAGTGAAGCTTAATCTAATACTGCTGATGACGTAATGAAACTGTATTGAGCTCAGAGCCCTAATTTGACATGGCCATTCATTATGTTTTTGAGTTCAACTATCATTTATTTCCATGAGAACTTCCACAGTACCATCATAACAAATAAAAACCAAAGAGAAGGTTTGAATGATAAAACATACGCATTCCTTTTGTGACTATTTTTCAGCATGTGTCTTGTGCCAGACACTAGGTTCTGGGGATAAAGAGGTGCATTTGAGAGACAAGGTCTCTGCTTCCTGGAGCACCGATTCTACTGGGAGAGAAATAACTGAAGAAGGAAAGATCAGATATGGATAGTTATACTGTGGGAACAAAAAGTGAGGTGTGATAGGGCCTGAGAGAGTAATGTAACCTAGAGAACAGGGAAGGCCTCTCAGGAGATGGCATGTGGGCTCAGAGGCCTGGATGTCAGAGACCCACCACGCAAATATCTGGAGGCAGGGAAGTCAGGCCCGTCAGGAGCCTAGTTCAAGCATGAAGACCATGATAATTTGAAGGCAAACTTACAACTTTTTTCAGCACATCATTCACAAAATTTAAGTAGTTTCTACCATGTTCTTGGCAAGCGTTGAATACCCTGAGGTTAGCTACCACATCTTGGGCTTTCTGACACACAAAGTACACATTATGTTTTGCCTTCGATCAATACTTAAACTTCACACTTGTGGCTGATTAATGATTAATAAAAAAAATAAGGGTCTAATAATAATACCTCACCTACTGAGCCAATTTCTAATCTAAAAGAGATTATTAGCAGCTCGTAAAATATTTACCCAGAATCATGATGATAGGCCCAATCACATCTACATATGCCTTCTTGTAACTACTTTGCCAAAGGTAGAAAGAAAAACTTATCATTGCTCTACTTGGTGTGGCTTACTTCCTCCTGTTACTGTTGCTCCTACAAAAAGAGGTGTGATAAAGAGGGGTTTCAGCCAAAAGGACTGAGTGTGATATTTTAGGTATTGGTTTTTAACTGGATGATTATGCCGCTCCCTCAGAAAGCAGCAGAAATAATAATAGTCCATATTCCTCCATTTGTTAAAAGATAAAGGTTTGTTACCAAATTTGACAGTTAATTTAAAGGGTAACAGATTATATTCAGAAAAGGAATTAAAAACAAGTGGTTTTATTCATATATCAAGTTTATGTTGGGAAAAAGTTAAAAGTGAGGTGCATATCAACTACAATGACACGATAAACCTAAAGCCTAAATAAATATCCACAGCAGAACACAACGCAACAATCCCCCTTCCCTTTACCTAATTTTTGGGATCCAGGTCCACCCACACTTGACAACGGCCAGTTAGTTATGCTTCCATCTGCCCCCTAATCCTCTTTTCCTAAAATTATGGTTTTCCCTCTTCCATAAGAACCCTGCCACCCCCCATCCCCACCCAAGAACATTCTTTCCTCTTTTTCTACCCAGCAGAATCACTTCTTCTCAAAATTCTCCCTTCCCTAAGACACAGTCTTACAAGAATGTTTTCGGAAATGCTTATAGGGTTGTGCTCAGCAGCACAAAAATGTGTAAGAGATAAGGAACTCTGAGGTTCAGCCCTTATCTGGCATGACATTTGAGTAACTAGCATGGAGTTGGCACTGTCCTAACCTTTTATGCTTTGAATGACTGGGGCAGAAAACTGTCTTCCCCTTCAACACCCGAAGTTGTGCCAAGAATAAGTTTCCTCTTAACAGATAAAGCATTCTACAATGTATATGTATTTAAAACAAAGAAGGATATAAAGAGCCAAAGTTTCTATATTCCAGAGTAAGACAAAAACAAACAAACAAAACTGAGAACACTGAGACCTATAAATCTCATATATGCTAGAAAAATAAAGTGTATAATGAGCATTGTATTTCAAAAGATATATTTAAACATGTATGATGGAAACCATGTTGATGTTTAATACTTTGTGAAAAGGAAACATGATCGTGTGTACTGATATCTGGATTTAAACAACTGTAAGAAAGTAGTTATCTTATAATTACCGGCAAATTCTGACCAATGGAAGCTCTGAATCTGCCAATGCTAGTTCATCTGATTTTAGTTCCCTTCAGACGTTGATTGACACCACACTAGGCACTGTGGACAGCCACTGAGCCAGGAGCCGTGGAATGACAAAGGGAAGACTTACCTTCAGAGGGCTAGCCATCCATACACACATTACTTTTTTACTTTAAGTAAAAAGTGAGTATTCACACAAGAAAGTTAACAATAAGCCGGAAGGCATGGGAATTTAGAAGAAAGAAAAATTACTTGAAGATACCAGTGTAATGGCAGAATTATTTGAGAAGAGAAATTGAATGCATTTACTGCTCTTATTTCCCTTTGTACTTGAAAGTATAGCTGATAGAGACAAAAATGCACGCTCTGAAAACATACGTACTGAGATGACGACCTGGATGTTCATCCAGCAGCAGCTTTCCTGATGGAAGGATTCCAACCAAGTTGGGGGCCGGCCGTAACTGGAGAGCACAGCCTCAGGCAGCAGGGCAGACTGAGCAACACTGCTCAGACCGGGACAGGCTGGCAGGCAGGCACACCTGGCAGCAGGTAGGGAGATCCCAGCCAAGGCACCGTGAAGGCAGATAACCACACACGAGAAGCCAGACAGACTCCCATCCTATACAACAGGAACACAGGACACTAATCCTCCCTAATTCCAAACAATATTAGCCCCAAATCGGGACTGGCTCAGAAAGTATGCAAACTCATGGGGAAACTGGTAGAATCTGGAGACACCTAGACATGCAGGTTATTACAGTGTCAAAACTACAAGTGAAGAAGTATACAAGTGAAGAAATGCTAAGTCCCCTCTCTCCCTCAAATAAGCACTGAATTTTAAAGCCATAAGAAGCAACCAAAGCACAACAAATGACAATGTACTGAGCGTAGCTATTCCCCTGTTAGGAGGAAGTTCAGTGGCCAGACAGTTCAGGGAACTAAAGAAAATTAACACAAGTCATGTTTGGATATTTTTATAGGACAGCAATTAGAGCAAGAAAGGAAGTTCCATCCAGTGGGAATCAAATGAAATAGGAGAACTATTTTGGGCCAATTTTGTGATAGAAAAAAAAAAGACTCTGAACTTCCTACAGGTTATTCTTGATTATCCCTGCCACAGGAAGAGTACAGTAGTATGGACAACACAATCCCTTTGCCTTGGTTCCTCAACCAAACTCATAGAAAAAGGGACCACATTTGTGGTTACCAGAGGAAGTGGGGAGGGGAAAGGTAATGGAGGAAAGTGGTCAGATAGTACAAACTTCAGTTATAAGATAAACTACAGGCCCAGTGCACGAATTCGTGCTTGGGTGGGGTCCGGCTGGCTCAGCCCCAATCTGGGAGGATGGGGCCAGGCCTGTTGGGAGGAGACGCAGGAGGTTGGCCTGCAGGGGCAGATCTGGGGTGGGGTCAGGTGGGGGGAGGGGCTGCAGGAGGTTGGTAGGCCAGCCCTTCCCCCTATTGGAGTGGGGGGGGGGGGAGATCAGGGGCAGAGCTGGCCAGGGGGAGGAGCTGTGGGCCAATCAGGGTGGTGGGAGGCCCGTTATGGTGGCCAGCTAGAAGGGGCTTCAGGAGGTTGGCCAGCCGGCCCCACACCCTTTGGGGTGGGGAGGTAAACAGGGGTGGGCTGGCAGGAGGGGAGGTCGCAGGGGCTCTGGCCAGCCGGCCCCAACCCCAGATCCGCCAGTTCACTGGCAGCAGTGGGAATAAGAGCAACCAGTCATTCTGGCTGTTATAGCATTCCAATAACTGACTTTTTATATCTATAATAATAAAAGCCTAAGCAACCATCGCAACTGAATGAATGACCAAACAGGCTGTGTGGGGCAACTAGGCCAGCAGGGGGGTTAGTGAGGGGTGACCAGGCCAGCAGGGGACAGTTAGGGGTGACCAGGCCAGCAGTTGGAGGTGACCAGGCTGGCAGGAGTGGCAATATAGGGTGACTAGGTTGGCCAGGGAAGCAGTTGGGAGCAACAAGGCCAGCAGGGAGGGCAGTTAGAAGTGATCAGGCAGTCAGGCAGGTGGGCAGTTAGGAGCCAGTGGTCCCAGATTGTGAGAGGGATGTCTGACTGCCAATTTAGGCCCAATCCATAAGATTGGACAGTTGGACATCCCCTGAGGGGTCCCAGATTGGAGAGGGCAGGCTGAGCTTAGAGGACACCCCCCCCCCCATGCACAAATTTTGTGTACCTCTAATATATAGATAAGTATTAGGGACGTAATGTACAAAATGATGAATATAGCTAACAGTGCTGTATGATATATAGTTGACCCTTGAACAACACACATTTGAACTGTGCAAGCTCACTTATACTGAAAGAATATAGTATATAATACAACCAATGTACAATATATGTGTTAGCTTACTCTGTGTTATCAGTAAGGCTTCAGTCAACAGTAGACTGGCTGTTAGTTAAGTTTTGGGGGAGTCAAAAGTTGGATGCAGATTTTTGACTCATCATCCCTAACCTCCACATTATTCAAGTTGTTAAGAGGGTAAATCCTAAGAGTCTCATCACAAAAAACAACAACAACACTCACACACACACACACACACACACACACACACAAAAAAAAAAAAAAAACAAACATGTTTCTTTCTTTGCTTTTTATTTTATCTATATGAAATTATGGGTGCTAGTTAAACTTACTGTGATAACCATTTCACAATATATATGGAGTCAAACCATTATGCTGAACACAAACAAATATAGCAATGTATGTCAATTATCTATAGATATAAAAGCCTAAGTGACCCTTACAACTGGTTGACCAGTCGCTATGATGCACACTGACCACCAAGGGGCAGACACTCAAAGCAGGAGCTGCCCCGTGGTGGTCAGTGCACTCTCACAGCCAACCTCCTGTGGCTGGCCAACCTCCCCTGATCCCTACCCCCGGCTGGCTGGCCAACGTCCTGTGGCCCTCCCTCTGGCTGGCAGGCCCTGATCAGGACTGGGGAGACAGCCCTCATCTCCAGCCAGGCCTAGGAACCCCACCCATGCACGAATTTGTGTCTCAACAGTTGGGGAATCAACTCCAATGATGCTGCTGCAAATTAAATAAAGCAATATACATATAAATCTTCTAAAACACAGGAAATGGATGGGGACACATTCTCCCTCCGTAATGAAGAATTTCTCTTTGAAAACGCTAATCTATCTCAGCTTTGATTAAGAAAGTAAAAGCAAAAATCATTGAACTCTAGTTGGACCACAATCTTAAGGACAAAGCTTTCTAAGGAGCATTAAGGTGTAAGACACCCAAGGTATTTCCAGAGAGCTTTAACGTGCTAGTGCTAGAGGAAAAATAGCTTTCAGAACCTTTGCTGCAGTATGAACAGATACCACTTAAGTTTGGGAAGAGTTTTAATACTCCTTTTCCCTGTGTAATTTTAAACTTGAGTAAGAATCTCTGTACATTCTTAGCATCATATTAGCTTTCTGATTACTTGAAGTTCCTAGAATTAATGCTATGTGAGCCACTGATCTAGTAAAATAAACTAAAATTACTATTAGAATAATGAAACAAAATCCAAAAAGTAAATTCTGTATTTATGCAAACTTCTTGGTTAACAAGTTCTTTTATTTTCCTTCATAGTGCTTTGTGCATGTCAGATTACTATTTAACAGATTTCATCTGTTTTAACAAAACAAATTTACTACATATTTATTATTTTCCTCCAACATTCCCAAGTTTAAAACATATGTTCATAAATATTTTAGCCTATTCAACTGATGTACTTTAATAGGATGTTATTGTCTTCTCACTGTGACTAAACAGCAAGAGGATGTTTGATATGAAATCATGAAGATGGCACTTTTATGCCTATTCTTACAAAATAAAATAAAATATTGGCCATTTTTCAGTGAACTAGGACAAATATAATGAATCAATTTAAATTAGACACTTTCCCTAAAATATATCACTCCTCCCCCATAAAATGGTTTTCTCAAGGTATCAGCCTTAATTATCTAGATGACCCCTGTTATGTTCATTTGACCTTAGGAATCCCTGTCTTTTGTATATGTCATGAGAATAAGCTTCACAATCTCCACTTAAGAAGGTATAATCATTCTCATTTTGTAAAAGGAAAGAAAAGTACCAGAGGTTAAATAACCTACATGTGGTTGTTCAAGCTTGCAAAAGAACTAACCTAAATGTGTTTCTTACTATCCTGCTCTGATTTTTTTATATACATATACATCTTATGAAAATTAAGTAAAAGTGCATATAAAAGAAAGGCAATCATTCTTAAGTAGACCCTAGCATGCAAATAAGTTGGTGTTACTTCCTGGTATTGGGAGTATAAAATAAATGCACTGGGAGGGGTTGCCATCTTCCTGCCTCTCCAGCAGACAGTATGGCGGCCCACCCAGCTCCCAGCTTGAAATCTAAAAAAAAGAAGAAAAAAAAAAGAAAAAGAATGTAGTACTGAAAATAGGCCTATTAAAATGTCTACATGGACAAGGACCTACCACTATGTGTGAAGCGCAGTCAATAAATATTGTATCCACCCACTGCCATCTCCCAGGGTCTACACACCACCCTGCACCATGATAGTGAAAAATGCATTAGTAATAAAGCAGATGCAGACAAACTCTTTGCTTCCAAAAACAGGTGTCAAGTAATAGAAACACTTAAAATTATTTAATCTGCAGTTCACTAATTTTAAGTAACCTTGTAAAAGGTTTCCTGAAATTTTGGTAAAACACATTAAAGATTAATAATAAAGACAATATGTTCTGCCTAAAACATCTAATTAGCCCAAAATGGAAAAGTATTATAATCTATGAATTCCAGATCGCATTTTAACCTAGAAATTAGTGTAGCAAACTCTCAAAAGGTGCAAGATGAATTTTTAAGTAAGGAAATTAATGCAGTTCTTTAAGCATGAACATTTAAGCCAAAGTTTGTCAGGAAAGATCCACCTAATATATTATCACAGCTTTCTAAATAAGTGGTTGGCAAACTTATTCTGTAAAGGGAAGACAATAAAAAATTTTAGATTCTACTGGCCATATAGTCTCTGTTGCAGCTACTCACTCTACCTACAGGGTTTGAAAGTGGCCACAGACAATATTTAACAGAATGGGCATGACTGTCTTCTATAAAACTTTATTCACAAAAACAGAGGTCTAGATTTGCCCCGATGGGTCAGAGTTTGCCTCTGTTCTAAATTATTCAATTATAGTGAGAGCCTTTTAATGAGATGGCTGGCTCATTCCTAGATGGATTCATACTCTTTTTATGCCCCCATCCAAGGCTAGGAAGTGGCTGTTTCCTGCTGCCCAACACAGGAGAGCTAATTTGAAGCTCATGTTAAACTCTTAGTGAATTCTATAGCTTAGGGAAACTGACTTTTGTGCTGTTGTAGCTTCTGAGTGATTGTCCCTGGGTAAGAATCAGAGAAATATTCTATCTGATTTAGAATAAGAAAGCAGTGGGGAAAATAATATTTATTGTGTGAGTTTACATATCAGACACAACCTAAACCATTTGAATACATTTCATGTAATCTGCAAGTAAAGCAAAAATTCCCATCTTCAGGTGAGAAACAGGGTCAAAGAAAGTCACGTCTGCCTCACATAAAGGACGTGAAAACTGAAACTTACATCACCACGTCCATGCTCTTTCCAATAAACTATATTGCCTCACTAAAAATTCAATCATTTTTCCTCATTTCCTTGACTGCTATAAAGATAAAGCATCCCAACTTTTATCATGAAGATGAGTTTTTAAAGATTCTTTAAGAAATATAGAAATGAAAAGTTAATTGTACAAAAATCAAGATTTAGATAGAAATTAGATTTCCACACTTGCTAGCCCACAGAAGCTTCTCAGACCCCAAATACGAGTGGCTTTTATGTTTGGGAAATGGGTCAATCCAGGGCAAAAAAATGAAAAACGTTAGCAACTGAGTTTTGACCATTTTGGTGTCGAATTATATTTTAGGAACCCTTTAGATAAACTCCCCTGTGAAATATGCAAACATACTTTCATGTCTTCTTAAAAACAGCACATGGAAGAGGAACAAATTCTCAATGAATCACTGTCACATATGCCAAGTGTACAGACGCCAGTGAGGAAGGCTAAAGATACAATTACAATCTTGGTATCTTCACTGACGTTTAGGTCACATACACATACCCACACTCACACCCACACAATCTACTCACCTACGTAACTCATCACAAGCACCTGCTTATGGCAAAATTGACCTCTTCTTTGTGCCTTAATTACTGTTTGTTCCACCTTATCTTGCAAAGGATTCTAAATATCACTACTTTTAAAAAAAAAAAACACCAACCTTTTCTTCTCTCTACTTTTATTTTATCTCAGTCCTTGTATGCTACTCTGCCCTACTATTTCTCAATTTTTTAAAAGGTTGGTCTTTGCCGAAACCGGTTTGGCTCAGTGATAGAGCGTCGGTCTGCGGACTGAAAGGTCCCGGGTTCTATTCCGGTCAAGGGCATGTACAATGGTTGCGGGCACATCCCCAGTGGGGGATGTGCAAGAGGCAGCTGGTGGATGTTTCTCTCTCATCGACGTTTCTAGCTCTCTATCTCTCTCCTTTCCTCTCTATAAAATATCAATAAAATATATATTTAAAAAAATAAAAATAAAAAAAATAAAAGGTTGGTCTTTGATAGATAACATCAATCCAAGTAGAAGATACTTATCTTTCATTCTTCCTGGCAAAATAAGGACTCACAGTGAGAGTGTGCATAATAGAAACCTTTAGATTTTGAGCTCTTCTTTGATTTTACTGTTGCTCAGAGAGGTCTATTTCTTGCTTATGAAAGACTTTTATGGCTCATAGAATGATGGGAGCTTGGCAAGGTGCTTTTTGGCAGAGTTAACACCAAGAATCCTAGTTTCCTTACTTATTTTTTGACGTTTTCTAATTTATAAAAGGTTTTTCCAAATGTAAAAAATAAGCTTGTTTCCAATTTCAAATTCTATGACTCTACCAAAAAAAAAATATTGTATGTTACTTTATTTTTTTGATCTTGCATTCTTGTCTTGAAGAAAAGCAGGTTTCAGTGGAGCAGGTTTCAGATAAAGACATTTGCAGGGATCCAGAATTGACTTTTAATTATTTTCAAGGATTCTAGAGGTTTATCTTAGTTTAAAGCTTGAAGCTATACTTTTCTTTTATTACAAATATAACAATACCGATGTCATGTTTATGAACGAACTATGATTAGCAAGCATTATCTTTGGCTCATAAATCAAGGGAAGAGAGATTCTTCAGAGTAATTAGGAGTAAGTTGGGAGGGAAGGGAAACAGTGTTAAGGAGGATGTTGTATATCTGGATGAAATAAACTAGGCTCAAGTTAACTAAGTTTTAGCAAAAGAAAAAAGAAAAAAGAAAAAAGGAGAGCTCATTTGATCCCCGAATGGTTGAAAAGAAGAAATGGGAGATAAGACATCAGGCCAATTGCCTAACCTCTCTGAGATGCCAAGTCTTCCTGTGTAAAAGTGTGAATAATAACAGTAGCCAACTCAAGGTATTATTATGAGATAATTATCTGAGTTATTGCCTATAAATCACTTAACATAGGACATGACTCAGTAAGAATTTGATTAAGGTTAGTTAGCCTTTATGATTGTTATGGCTCAAGTTCTTTTCTGTACAAACACTGTTAATCAGGACCTTTATCTATTCATGATCCAACCAATATTTACTGAGCAGTTGTTTTGTCCTAGGCACCACACCAAGTGCTGGTAGCACAGGAGTGGACGAGATACAACCCTGCACTTGTGGAACTTGCCATCAGCCATCAGGACAAGTCAAGGTAAGGGAGGAAGCAAAGAGACAGAGTATATCTGGCAGGTTACAGGGTTGGGTGAGTTAGCATAACACTATATAGTGCCTTGGGTTTGAACACACGGTGTGCTCCCAATCAAAGTTTACCTAACTGATTAAATACTAAGTACGTAGTATATGTTCAACAAATATGTATTATGTAAACTGTTCAACAATATAAATAATGTGTGTCCTCAGTCTTTTGTTGACTGAAGTGCTCAACAGTCCAAATGAATACTGAGCAGTCCATTATCATAAAAATCTTGTCTCGGCTAAAAAATGTATGTATTAAATATTAATATTTCTTTTCTTCACTTGGAACACACAGAACGAAGAAAATAAAAAGGGGTAACCTGGATGTCTGTTAAGAAGCAAACGGTTCCAGCTTAATTCTCGGTCCATTTATTGACAAAGTACTTATTGTCTACCCACCTTCTACCAGCACGGCATTCGGAGCTGGCATAGTAACAGGACGTACACCACACTTCCAAGTTTGGAAATTGGTTTCACATATTCACTTCTTTGTGGATTAGTATTATTATCCCTTTTTTCTAGATGAAGAAATTGAGACTGGGAAGAGCTACACGCACACCAGTACAAGACTAGTAAGCTCTGGAGCTGAGTCCCACACCTGGGTCCTCTCCCTCCAAACCCATCTTCTACAGTGATTCACCTCCGTCACATATCAGTGAAGTCCTGGCTTGGCATAACTACACCAGTAAACAAATAATAATACGTTTTCTTATAAAAATCCATATGCTTTTCCCCCCACAGTTTGGAGGAAGAAAAATCATCATCTATTTCTCCCTTAAATACATAGAAATATTATATACACATCATGATACTTGTCAAAGATTATATGAGAAAATATTGCCAGAACTCACTCAATTCCCAAAGCTAACATATTTCAGTTTTGTACCCCAAAAAGAGCTTACTTAGAAAAGAACCAACTAATTCTATTTCTGCCAGTACACGCTCTTGAAAGCAGTTTTTCTATTTGTTCACAAATTGGTCTGATGAAATTTGCAGATTAGTATTAAAATGGGTTTGATCAAGACAGATGAGAACTAGGGCCATTTCTGGCCTTCTGACAAGTATAATTTGACTCTCTTTGAAACAGGACAAATCAAGGAAATTTTTCAAATAAAGCTCATTAAAGAGGATGACAGAGGAAGAACTTGCAATACAAACATGAAATCATTAAAGTAAGAGCACTTTTCTCCTGGTCACAACTCAACATATTCATCCCAAAGAGAAAAAATTTTGGAGACAGAAGATATGTCTGAATGAAAACAAACAAGCAAACAAACAAAAAAACACAACAACACACACACCAAAAAAAAAAAAAAACCCCACAAAAAAAACCCAGTAAATATCTAAAATGTTTGAAGTGCCCGTCAAGCATTATACCCCTCTACTCTGCCAGAGAATCCCAGTGCTATAGAAGATCACAGTGGATGTTTTGTCAGGACAGTTCCCTTAAGGCTAGAAAACTCTGAAGGTAACTGGGGAAGGGAACTCACATTTCCCAAGTGCCTACCCTGAACTAAGTCCCACGTTAGACATTTCACATTTAAGACCTTCTTTAATCCTTCCAATAACCCATCTTAATATATAACACTACCTTCATTTCACAGATGAGGAAACTGGGTCTCACAGAGATCGATAAACGTACCCTGTTGTAAACAACTCTAGTATACCACAGAGAAGGTGCATTCAAACATCTGACTCCAAAATCTGTGTGTATCCTTTTCACTCCACCACAAAGCCGATTACATAAAAGTCCTCATCCCCTGGTTTCTAATTAGGAGAATTATCTCAAGAGACTTGTAAAACATTTCATTCTGTAAGAAACCACATCTGTGAAACTGGGTCACGCCAAGCTTCTGAAACTTAAGTTGCAAAGAAGAGGAGCTACTCTAGACATGGATGGCTATGGACATCAGGAGATCCATGTTGTCATGATCCAAATGCACTGGGGAGGAAAAATACTGGAGTGTTAAAGAAGTCTGTGAGATACATGCCAAGGCTTTAAAATGGAAAAGTTGGATAATGAGTTTCAAGTTCAGTTCAAATTTATGTTTTAATGACTATGCGCTTAGTGTTAGGGGTGCAATAAATGAGTCACAACCTGCATCCCCTAAGAACATGCAGTGAAAGAGACAGCCTCAGACTCCCAATAACACATGGCTTGGTACTGTGATAGAGGGATGCACTGGAAGCTTTGGGTGCTTAGAAGAGAGAGATGCAACCCAGTTTACATGAAAAGACTCTGAATAGGAACCTATCCCACAACAACACACAAGCATATATAAAATATATTTAAAAATATATTGTTGCCGAAACCGGTTTGGCTCAGTGGTAGAGCGTAGGTCTGCGGACTGAGGGGTCCCGGGTTCGATTCCGGTCAAGGGCATGTACCTTGGTTGCGGGCACATACCCGGTAGGGGGTGTGCAAGAGGCAGCTGGTCGATGTTTCTCTCTCATCGACATTTCTAGCTCTCTAGCTCTCTTCCTTCCTCTCTGTAAAATATCAATTAAATATATTTAAATATATATATATATATATTGTTTTTATTTTATACACAAACTATATAAAAATGTTATCTGCAGCATTTCTTAAAACCACAAACAATGCTGGAAATAATTGAATATTTATCAATAGAAGAAAGATAAATAATAAATTATAACATCTATACTAAGGAGCTATTAAAAATGATGATACAGAGACATGGAATGACTATAACAGTTTTCAATAGTATTAATTGAGAAAAGGAAGAATAATGAAGACCAAAAAAACATGGTCCTATTTTTACTTTTATATATGTAAATGAATTTTGATAATTCTAAGTATATATAGTAAGGAGTCTGAGAACTAGAGAAATAACTTTTTCAAAGTCAAAGAAGCAATTAATGACCATGGAATGGTCATTCATTAATCTGAATATATTACAGAATTAATGTTTTACCATTTGGTAATAGTTCTCAGTAATTCCACATGAAACACAGAGTTTATTCTTATATTCTTATTTATTAGTTATTGTATTATTTCCATATGAACAATTGTAAACCTACTTTTGTCCACCCTATATTTATTGTTTCCTTCTCCCTGTACTTAATAGAAATTTTTATTAATATCTTGATTTAAGCAACTTTATTATTCCCAGGTAAAGCACTTTCAAAAGATTTTTCTCATATGATGTTTGCTCGGGTTTCTCTGTTTAAACTTCAACAATAAATGGATCCTCAAAAAATAAGACAGCTCTACTCAAATCCACAGAATAAAGAAGGCCATGCAAGGAATGAGACAGAAAATGGTAGCATGAAAACAGAGAAGCTCTTTTCCTGGGCCTCTAGTATTATCAAAGAACAAACAGTGCTACTGGCCTAAGTTTGATTTGGTGTTAAAATCATTTCCAGCCTGCCCCCTCCCCCCAGAAAAAAACTTTAAAAAATGTATTTAACATACAGAATTAAGGAAAACTGACTTTAGGAGCTAGAACAGATCCTATAAAGATCATATAATAGGACACTTACTTTACAAAAGAGGAAATTGAGACCCTTTATAAAAGAATCACTTAGAGCTAATGATTACCAATAGACGAATATAGCCAGGGAAGTCTAAAAGAATCCTCACTCCAAGGCCAATGCCTTCTCTGGTACCCACAAAGCAACACTTAGACCTAGTGACTGAAGAAAACTAATTTAGGCTTAATTATCTGAACAGGCTATCTCTAAGGGGTGAGAATACTATTCAAATCTTCATTTCCAAATATAAATATAACCTAAAATATTTACTTCACTCTTACCAATTAAACAGAAAGAAAACATATTTTCTTTAAATTCCTTGGATTTTGTTGCAATATGGTTATCAAGAGACAGAAAATATAGCATGCTATAATCCAGGCTGATTCATATTAAAAGAAAATTTTAAATGCAGAATCTCTGGTTTCTAAAATGAAATAGAAAAAAAATGGACTACTTATTCAATCAACAAGCATTACTGAAAAATTGGAACTATTTTATTATAGGAGTACTTTCATTAATTGAAATCACTTTATCATAACCCAAGACTCATTTTAAAATTTCATTTTTCTGGCATAATCAGTGAGGGCAGAAGGGAGAAGGTAATAAGAGTAACTGAACTTTTGAAATATAATCTAAAGGGAAAAATTCAGTTTTAAAAACTGTACAACAACTTTTCCCAAAGTGTGTTCCATTAGTCAAGGAATGCTAAATAACATCATGGAGTGCTAAATGAAAACGAATAAAGCAGGAAGAGAATATTTTTTGAAATGTACCAGTGTGATTTCCTTGAGCCATGAGAAGGCTAACTGTCCTGTGATTCTCTAAGAAGGGCAATGGTAAATCGTTTCCCAATCATATTTAACCACAGAATCACTTGTTCACAGTATTTCTTAAACAACTAATATTCAGTAAAACACATCTTTGGGACATGCCTCCATATCTTGTCATTTCACTCTAGACCAAGCATGTCAAACTCAAAGGCTAACACAGGCCAAATAAAAAGGGTTTATGTTTATGTGGGCCATTTAAAAAACAGAAGCTTCATAGAAATGTAGGTTTATTTCGATAGAGACATGCTGAATACAAAGGGCTGAAATAAATGAGTAATCATTAACATAAAATAATAGAACACTTTAATCAAAATTAATATTTTTACTTGAACATTAACTTACCAGACACTGAATAACTGTACAAATTAACAAGTGTAACACAAATGAACCTATTTTTCTTGTTCTCTGAAAGTGAAATATGTCCTGTTGCACATACCAAGCAAGTCAGTCCAAGACCAAGGACGCGGCAATCGGCTGCTAGAACATTCGCTGTTGGTATTAGCGGAGAGAAATGGTGCGCCTGCGCGTAAGGTGCTAAGGGAAATGAATGCAACACAATTATAGTAATCAGGCATTAGTGAACGTTGTCGTTCATTATTAATCATTATGTCAGGATACTGTAAAAATTAAGTTATGACATTTTTATTAACACATTTCTTACATACCGTTATATTGGCTGGGCCACAAAAATATTTGTTGTGGGCCGCGAGTTTGACAAGCTCGCTCTCGACTGCACAAAGCCCTTGCTCATTGGTGCTCGAAGAAGGACTACGGAAAGGAATGATGTTTAGGTAGTAGAACAGCCCCTAGCATCCTTTCTGTCCTTGGCAGAGAGAAAAGAATTGGAGGTGACCAGTTCCAGGCAGTGAAAATTACCTCTCCGTAGATAATGTATGAAAACACAAGGTACACAATTTATGAACACACACTCTATACAGTAAGTATAAAAATCATATATCTCAAAGCTCCACCTCTGCCTCCATTATCCCCAGACTTCATTAAGTAGTATTCTGTTAGAGTTCTTGCTAATCAAAACATTATATTCCATACTCCAGAAACATGGACTTTAAAAGGATAATCTACAAAACAAGGTAAAGGGGCTAAAAGACAAAGCTTCAGATAATAGACGAAACAGGTACTGTGAATTGCTGACTATATTTGCTTTGAAGTATTTTCTTAACTCTGCAATGAATCCGTTCTGAATTCAAAGGCCAGATCTTTGTGACCAAAAAAAAAATATATATATACTAATTTACAAACACAAGGGTAATATTTGGATCCTAAAACTCAGGATGAATCTTAGCAGTTAAGGTTGAGCTCTCAAATGCATACCACATGTGAGGGATTTTGAAAGGTCACATTAGAGGAGATTAAACAAAGGACAATATGTTCAAAGCGAGTGTTTGATGTCTAAATTGTAAAGGGTGTGCTGTTGCAACTCAATTATACTCCCTGGGCTGTCAGGGAGGCTGATACAGGAAAAACACATTAACTGATCGATGGTCCAATGCTAGGCTCTGGATGTAAAAAGTACATCCTGTTAAGGCCAAAGTGTTGCCCAAACAGATCACTACTTTCAAATTACGCCTGGGCCATCTCCTCATGCCCCTGATCTTGTGGGTTTTACATTCTGCTCCTATGTATTAAATATAAACTATTATTAAATAGTTCACAGGAGTTTTTAAAGACTAGTCAGTAAAATAACATTAACAAAGGAAAACTAAAAATGTTAAGTTTTATTTGTCTTTAATCGAGAATTTGAGATGCATTTGCCCATGCTGTACAATGGTAACCAGTTCTAAACTCAGTTGAAAGCATTTGCAGGAAAACTATTTTCCCAGACGGGGTAAAAACTACAGAAAGAATATGACGTGACATGAAGGGCCTACTCAGAAGACTGAGTATTACAACAGACTCAGGGGCCGGACCACGTTGGCCACATGCTGAGTGCACCCATACAAAACACTGTGGGCTCCATGGTCAAGTGCTCTCTCTAGAATTCTGCCGCTGTAAAGTGACTGGCTATCCTAAGGACTAAATGAATTAACGCAAATGAGACCCTTTACGTGGTGCCTCGTAGGGTAAATTTTAGCTATTTTTTATTATCATCAAATTTTGTGGCTTTGAGGTTAAAAATACTGCTTGTAAAGCAGACTGAATGAACCTCCTTTTCATTCTGGTCTGAGGGATGTTTAAGATCACATGGGAAACACAAGCAGGGTAACCAATCTGCTCATCCACAGTCTGCATCTGTGCTCTTCTTTGCTTTATCCTGATTCTCTATTTATTTTTGTTTTTATTGTGTGTGTTTTTCTATGTAAATCATTTGAAATCCTCCATGAAATGCCTTGTGCAAAAATTTCAAAAAGAAAAACCAACACTTCTGAAAATGAGTTTTCCCATTGAGAAACAAATATGGTTATGTAGGCAAAATAAAATGAAATGGAAGACAGCAGGAAATGTTAGTAGAAAGGGAACTTATGAAAAAAGAGTACAAAGGGAAAACCCTAAAAGTGAGAACAAGAAATTTGATTAAGTTGATGGCAAAGGGGCAAAGGGGGAAATTCTATGAAGATGTTTATGGGTGAAAGTGGCAGCCTTAAACTGGCAATTTTGTTACAATATTGTACACAGCAACTTAACTAGGGAGTCTAGACCTAATAGAAATAATAAAGAAATTACAACCGAAATAAAACCCAATTTAAATGTCTGTTGTTGAAACAGGTAAGTTTTTTTTTAACTAAAAAAAAAATATTTTTATCATATCAACTCCAACCATATGATGTTTGTGTATAACAAGCTACAAAAAGACAAAGAGAGCAGATTCAAGGGCTCCATCCAATTGCTTTCTCACAGGGGAAGAAATTAAACCAAATAAAAAGAAAAACATTGAAAACAAATGAGGGGGGGAATAAAAGTTATAAAGTAATCATGATATAAAAAAAAATCTCACAAATATATTTCATAGTATTTTAAGTGGAAAAAAAATCAAAACAAATAAATTGAAACACCACTTCTGTATACCTCCAGACTTCTACAAGGCTAATAGTAAGAAGATGCTTGAAATTCATAAAGCACCTCCCTCCACTGGCAAAAGGAGTTAAGCATGTCATTTGAATAAATAACATCTCAGATATCAGCTCTCCTTCCGTAAGAAATGGCATATATTTGCTGGGATAATGGCAAGGGAAGAACAAATCCCCCCGTGAGCAATATCACAACCCTATTTAAAAAACTGTCAAAATTATTCCGAATTAACTAAGAAATGAGATGGTTGGCAACCATCCAAAATGCTACATTGTAGGAAACGCCAACACCCACCATCAGGACCACCTAATGACTTGATTCTTCAGATAGATAAAAATGTGGGTGTTTTTTAAAAAAATTTAAGATAGAAAAAAGTTTTTTATTTCTCCAATTTTTCTCTTAAATCAGTTTATGTGAGATTCATATAGTTCCTGTATGGGACCAAACCACTTATCGGCACAGACTTGTAATTCATAGGCTTCGTTAGCCTAATTAATGCCTAAGAGCTCTGAAAAGCAGGACTAAGCTCATATAACTAAATTATGGGTAGATGGCTGAAAAGTTGCATTCATTCACAATTAATTAATGAGCACTTAATTGGTGCCACAGGCCATGGGGACATAAAAATTACGAAGTCGCAGAGCTTCCTTTCCCCGAAGGAGCTCACTGTCGTATAGATTACTTGGATAAAGCAGAATAACAAAAGGATCTTTAAAAGGGAAGTTTATTTGAGGAATTAGACAAAGCAAAAAGGACCCCTGGACACCAAAGACAGAGTGGTGATTGCCAAAGGGAAGGGCGGTGGGGGGAGGCAGAGGAAGCTGTAAATTGAGAGATGAATTGTGAAGGAAGGAGACTTGACGTGGGGTAGTGAACACACAATACAATATACAGAGGAGACTCTGTAAAACTGTTTTCCTGAAACCTGTATAATTTATTAACCAACATCACCTCAATAAATTAAGCTTTTTCTTAAATAAACGAAAAAGAGAATACAAAATATCACCCAAACATTTTTATATTGAAAAAAAGATAAAGTTTGTGAGGTGGAATGCAAAATGAATTTCCTGGAGACTGCAGCAGCTAGGATGAGTAGGCACTCAAACCTCACGTGGCTGCTGATCCACTGGGAATGCATAGCCTACCTACACTCAAGAACCTACAGAGGCTATTTTTTTTTTTTTACCTCCAAAATCAAAGCTGTTTCTTGTTATTCTATTATGGTGAAGTGTTCAAGTGGTTAGAAAACTTCCTTCTGTTATGAAGAAATTCTAGGTGGTTACAGAATAGAGACAAAGTGATTAAACAAAAATTTACTCAGGTGACTACCTGGGGACGTGAGCATCCTAATCTCACTGTACCTCACTGCTTTGCCCTACGATGCCACTCTTCAGCTCACAGAGTTCTACGGGTTGGAGATCTGACCACACTGATTTTCAAATATATGCACGCAGCATCAACCACGCTGAAACTGCCTCCAATATAGTTGAGAAAAGGGAGGAGAATGACTCCCACCTCGATTCTTTTATGATCTCTCTGCCTATCTACATTCAGTGATTACTTAAGAAGCATTTTGATACTTCACATGCTACACTGGAATTTATTCAAATAGCTCAGAATATTTTAACTTCAACTTGTATCTCTGACTTTTCAGAGAGGAAATGAGTCTCTTAATTGCCATGTAAATGCACATTTCCAGTGGAATTATGGCAAACTATGTTCCCAGAGGATTTCTTTCAGCTTTGTAGTTTGATAATGTAACTGTTCTTAATAAGTAGAACACTGAAATGTTCCTGAGTGACAGCGGGGCACTGTATATGCTATTTACATACATGTGCACAGTGCTGTGGGTCTACATATACAGCCAAAGGCAAAATGTGAATGTTATAGCCAAAAGTCAATTCCTTCCTGACTTTTAATCATATAGGCGCATATTTTATCACACTGTGCTGTTCTATAGATGTGTACTACACTCCCGACCATCTGTTTCACAGTTATGCGATACCAGTCACGCAGGAGATCAGACAGTAAAGTGAATCAAAACCCTATCACCCTTCCTGACAAACAAAGCACAGGCCCAGGTAGACTGGAATCCCCATCTCCATCTTAATAAATGAAGGGCAGCATAAAAAAAGATGAATGATAATTATTACAGACAGAGTAGGTGGTTAATTTAATTCACGAGCTGTCACAATGAGTTCCACCATCCCCTTTTCTTCTCCTACTTAGGATTCCAAGGTCAAATGCTGTGAGTACATATTCTCTCAATTTTAACACGGGCCCAAATTTAAATAACTTCCAGAATTAGTTTCTCTGAAAGTTGGCTTCAGCTCTGATAAACTTAGCAAACACTAAACTCACACTTCAGAGCAACATTCACAAAAGGAAGGGGTCTGACTATTCATGTAGCAAATTAAGAATGATATAATAAAGGCTCGCATTTTTATATCTACAGGAGGCTTCTAGCTATGAAGATCATCTAATCCAGCACCTTCATTTTAGGGAATTCAAGTAGGTCATTGGTAGCAAGTCGATCTTTTGACACAGTTTGCAAAATCACAAAGCAAAATATAATAGCACAAAATCCAAAGCATCTTTTCGCTAGGAAATACAAATTTGTTGAAAAATAATAACCATCACAAGTCATTCTTTCTAAAGAGGGCCAATACCATGTTTCTCTCCACCCCTGAGACAGAAAGGCTCGGGCACCAGCATTTGCCAGCTTATCTTATAAACAGCAAATAAAACTAAACTTATCTTTAAAACTGGCCATCGCCAGGCCAACACCCACCTCAAGTGAAGGAAATGCCAAAAGCAGGTCAGTGTAGACTCAGCGGCAAAAATTCACTGGAGAAGAAATAGCCATGGCAACAGCCACTCCCAGCCAAATACTTTCAGAGGCACACATTCTTACACATGGAAGTGGTATTTTAAGAAGCCATAGTCAGTCTAATTCATGCAGAAAAATGCCCTAAAAGGAACGTTAGCATTATTACTGTGTTGGTTAGTATACCTAATATTTGCATACACGTTCATTGTATGTTCTCTTCGTTTATTTTCATGATTAATTTTAGTATTGTTTTATAAGGTGGCATCTATTTCCAAGAATGAAATCTCACTGTACGACATCCAGCCAATAGGAAAAAGGTTTTCATTTACAATGACCTGCCAAACGGCTATTGCTTGAAATCGGCTGAGTCATAAATAAGGAGGAACCAGAATACCATCTGAAGCTCCCAGGGGCTTCAGAAAAGAAAGCAGGCACAGTGTCCTGCTGTTGAGTACGTATTTTTCCAAAGCAAATTAAGATAGAAAGGCATCCTGTTTCGGTCAACTGCTAATTTAGAGTAATATCCATGTATGCTACTTTGTTTAGAATCATTACAAATCCATCATATCAGAGTGCAAAATACAGCTGAAAAAAAATCACGGCATTATAACTGCTGGTCTATGTGTCCATCCATCCCATTGGAACAGTTCTTTGAGAGAGGATTGTTCTACTACGTAGTTTAGGTAGCACAGTGCCTAGTTTAAAACAGACACTCTTTACAAGAAGATATGACCTTAGCAAATGCGATTTAGACTAAGAATTTGTCAGCTAATTGGAAGAGGCTGTTAAAATCTGGATTCATAAAAACTGATATATATTTTATTAGGTCTATATTAATATAAGACACCTAAAGGTACATTCACTCACCAATCATCGGGCCATTAACGATAGGAATGATCTTTCTTGCACTGGCCGTGATGGCCAGTTTGGCCTTCCTACAGTGGAGCAAAAACTTAAAATACTCACAAAATAATCTTCTTAGCTATTTGTGCAAACAGTGTTATTCACCCATATCACCCTCACTTAATTCAACAGCAAGATTTTTAAATGACCTCTTTTATCAGATCTTTACAAAAATTCAATTTACATATTTACAGAAAGGTTATTTTGTCTCATAATCATATTCACCAATTTACATAATATTCAATTAAATACCCACTTAGATAAGAAACATGAGCAAAAACAGGTTTATAAGAAATAAATAATCAACCCACAGACAGCCTGCAACTCAACGTGGCAGGATGAGTAGTGAGGGCATAAGAACAGTCTGCAGGCCCGAATCATTCAGATGGGCATAAGTCTTTTCCGGCAAAAGGAAAACATGAGTTAATCCAGCAAGTTGGTTAAATAGAAGTTAGTTGAAAGCTTCTAAGATAAATGTTTACTGAAAGACTGAGAACATGAAAGCGAACCAATGAATTTCCTCCGACCTTCCATAACCATCAATGTGCGGAGGGAGGCACTACAGCAAAATGATAAGGTCATCCGGCCCTTCAAGGTCTTCAGTGACTCCCCAGACTTTGCATTTAATTTCCAACCCCTTAGGATACAATCCCTCCTTGAAATGCTACCTGCCTACATTCTCACACCACACACACACACACACACACACACACACACACACACACATCCCTCCTGTTCCTCCAGCAGTTCTGGTTTATTTGTAGGCACCTCAAACATGCTTTTCCTTCAATTTAGCATGTCCCACATATCTACCTCATTCTTATTCATCTTTAAGGATTCAAGTACCACCTCTCTGAGGAAGCACTCCCTGATGATGCCCCTCCTCCTACTGAAGGTGGACATTCCTACTCAGGAGCACCTCTGCTATATGTAGGTGGCCATGTATACTGGCTGCCCTGGGTCAGTCCTAGGTTATGCTTATTGTCCCAACAAAAGTGTTAACAGCATTTCTCTTAATCTCCAAAAGTGTCCCAGTTCGGCAATAATCTACATGGTCACCTCTCACTGGTGCTACAAAGACAACTAGGCAACAGTCTATACTCTTATTTAATTAGTAATAAATAAACACAGACTCAGACTAGTTAACTTCTCAAATATGTATAATTATTATTAACCCCTCTTTTCTTCTGAAACGAGTCAGTTTGGACAATAAATTACACATGGTCACCTTCTGCATATGCCTGTATCACAGCACTTATCACACTAGCCTATAAATGTTTTCTTCTCTGCCTGTCTCCTTCACAAGACTATAAATTTCTTGAGGAGCAAGGGCTTGTCATATTTATATTAATATTTACACACCAGACAGAGCCCAAAGCTCAACACACAATAAGTATATTTAATAATGTTTTTGACTGCCATCAATTCAGAAGACAATGCCTCTCTGAGTGACTGTAGCAAACCAGTTATTTATAAACACCCAAATAATAAGTGATTTATCAGCCCTGACTACTGCCCATAGAGTAATTACAAAATGTTATAATTATATTAACCTCAAAACAAAAAATATCAGCAGCTATAACATAACATTTAGCATTCAAATAACACAATGAACTTTCATATTATCATATATTCTCCCCAACATCACTAGCACTAAAAGGAGTTTTTTTATTTTTGTTTTTTTTACGAAACACTTTTTTTGGGGGCTCTCTAGAAATGTATATAAACTCATGAAAAGTTATTGTGTTTTTATTTAAAAAGAAAACAGCTTAGCAATTTTCTTCCTTAAAGTGCCATTAAAAGCTATTTCTGCCAGAGGAAAATGATATACATTATGTACGTAAACAAATTTACATGAACAAGCAAAGCCACTTCATATTTCAGCCTAATAACAACTGTCAGACATATTCCAGTTAATGTAATTCATGGAGGAAACATACAAACCAAAAATAGGATTTCAAGACCTTGGATCATTTGTTTCCATGAAGTGTATTACTAACTTTTGAGTCACTGAGAAAACTGAAGGCAGAAATTATCCAAAAGGGCAATTCCTTTCAAATGGCTCACAAGAACAACAAAAACATATTTTAATAAACAGGTCAGGTAAGAAGTAATTTAATGGCCTTCTTTAAATTTGCATGGAAGAATACAGATAAGACTCATAGATTCAAGCTACCAAAGTTGTAGCAAATTACTGCAATTTCAAATAAGGAGCATTACTTGACCTCTTTCTTAAGGAGCCTCAATTTTGATATTCTGTTGCAACTAATTACAAGCTTGGACAATCACTCAAAGCGGAAATAAAGTTAAGGCAAAATGAATACTCTCCTCCTTCTCCCCTCACAGCCGTATCTCATGCAACCATACTTTAATGGCTGCTTTTGGTTACTTATAAACTGTCACTACGGGGAGAGAAATGGAGATCCCCACATGAGAGAGAGCACAGCAGCTTCAGCAAACCAGAGCAGGAGCCAAAAAAGATGACGCTCTGTAATGGAATCACTCCATTTTCATTTATAGCTGCTAACTTGAAGGATTTTACCTATAAATAAATTATACAATCATTATACATGTACAAATATTACCTCCATCATCCCACTTTGGACCTTCCTGTGGGAGGAGGGAATAGGAAAGGTGAAGGAGTATGGGGGATGGACATTAAAGGTTACTAACACTAATTGTATGCCTACTATGTGCCAGGCAATATGACAGAGCTAGAGACACAGCATAAAACAAAGTCCCTGCCTGTAAAGTTTGAACATGTTTTCTTAAGAAGATCGCGTGTCCGAGGATCTGCATCTAGGCCTGATATTCCAAACATGAGATCTACTACCTCCTCCTACTACATACTGCGCCAAGAGGGGAAGCCTTTTAGCAGGTTTTCTAACAACCCCTCCACGAAGCTATGTGGGGACAATTTAGGTTTTTCATTCCCTGAAACATCTTCGGGGGGTACAACCAAACAGGAATCCCAGACTGTGGTGATTAATTTTGTGTAAATTTCACTGAGCCATGGGATCCAGACGCTTGGCCAAACATTATTCTGGATGTTTCTATGAGATTATTTTTTTAAATGAGATTCACATTTAAATTGGGTAACTCTGAGTGAAGCAGACTGCCCTCCATAGTGTGGGTGAGCCTCATCCTATCAGAAGGCCTAAAAAACACAAAGGAATGACTTCCCCTGAGCAAGAAGGAACTCTCAAGTGGAGAGCCTTCAGACTTGAACCCAGAGTGTCTAAGTGTCTAACCTGCGTTCTCCCCTGGATCTTCTGCTTGATACCTTTTGGACTTGAACTGCAACCTCGGCTCTTCCCTGGGTCTCTAGCCTCCATAACTAATTCCTTAAATCTCACTCTACACACACACACACACACACACACACACACACACACACACACACGCTATTGGTCCTGTTTCTCTGGAGAACCCTAATATGTTATCTAAACATTAAATAGAACCTTAATATATTATTTAGAGTTTATATTTCCACCACCCTCCCATCGAGACAGATCAATTCTACTTAGTCAATGGTTCCTCTCTTATTAAGGGTGAGAAATTCACTGAATAAAAACCAAGTAACTTTAAACTAAAACTTCTGTCTGCTACACCTGCAAATGGGACAGCCTCCTGATAGCTCTCCAGTTCCTTAAACATATAAATCACAGACCTCATTATTCAAAAATGAAACCAGCAACATAACAATTCTACAAGAATCATCATGGTCTCCAATGAAAAAAACGCAAGTCTCATCTCAAACTTGGTGGGATGCAAAATAATGTTGCCTTTTTTCTTTAAATAATCCCTACAATGATATACAACCATCTAAATATTACCATTATAAACTCGATATTCGGTGAAATACAAATAGAATTTATTAGCCATATCATAGTAAGCTTTAACTATACATAATGAAAAATTATAATGTAGCACCAGATTAAATAATAAGGCAATTTAATTAGGACTTCACAAGCACTCATAAAATGCGAAACTGCTTACAACTATTAAGATTTGAGTTATCAGTTGATCTAATTAGGCCAGAAGCAATACTTTAAATTTCTGATTTTGGAAAACTCTACCACCCAACAAAAATATTTTTCTCCTTTATACATTCCAGCATTATCTACAAAAACTTTTCAAATATAGAACACTACCCAATGTATGAGAGGAAATGACCCTTTGACTCTAACTAAAAATATTACACACTACCATATAATCTAACCCTACATCAAATGATTCTCTTTTCAGCTAAAAGTTTTGTTAAATAGAACAACAGGAAACTACATACTGGTTGGTGTTTGGAACAGGAAACATATTTAAAAGGACAGTGTGGAGGTCTAGAACTCAAAATCCTGTTTTTAATGGAATGTTTTCATAGGATCACATATAGACCAGATACTAAATTTGATTTCTCTATTGTCTCATCTTCGGAGAGAAAAAGCCTGTTAGGCTTAATGATTTAGCAGATCGAAAAGAAAGACATAATCTCACCTGGACCTTTGTTAGGCTTTCTTTAAACAAATATGTATTAATTTTAGTAAGACTGCCTTTTCAAATATTTTTCACTTCAAATCCAGAATACATGCCTAGTGTTTTGACATATTTTAAGTAACACAACAGCAACTCAAGGAAAATATTTAATCGATATACAAATGTTACACCATAATTTAAAATACATTGAAAGGTGTTCTCCCCCAAATTTACAAGCTTAGCCACAAATGTGGGATCAATCTTATCAAGAAGTAAAAAGTATGCATTTAACGAATTCAACTGTCAAAACTTCACCCAACTCTTCTTCAGTATTCCATAAATTTATAGTCCTCAAGCCAAAATGTTCTTTCTCTGATACAATAATTGCCAAATAAAATTATATGAAATATTACTAGAATCTTAGAAAGTATTAAAAATTTCCTAAGTTGTCATTGCTGACCATTCCAATTGTGACCCTCCCATTACCATTTTTATGGTTATATAATTAAAGTAGTAACATATTCATCATAGAAAAATTGGCAAATTTAGAAAAATAAAAGTATTTTTTTTAAAACATCACCTTTATTCTCTCCATTCAGAAATAATGAGAACTAACATTTTGATATATGTGCTTTCGATCACTGTTCTAGGTGTAAATACATATACTTTAAAATAAAATAATGATAAAAATGCAATTAAATATTTAACCAGTCTTTATACCCTACACAATACTGTAAAATATTTCTCATTTTTAAAAATTCTACAAAACATTATTTTAAAAAGCTTTATCCTATTACACTATGTGTATATGTCATAATTAATTTATCCATTTCTCTATTATTGGATACATGGGTTCTTTTAATTGTCTACCAAGACAAGTAACACTTTGATAAACTCCTTACTAATAATCACTGACAAAAAAAAAGACAATAAACACTCAAATCTTAAAAAGCCTGTAAATACATGAAAGCATTCAAACTCACCAATAAATCAACATAATACATAGAAATTATGAAAGACATTTTTCATCTACCAAACATAATTATTTATATGTAAAGCATATAAATAATACCAAGTGCTCATGCAGGGATTGTGAGAAAACCATTCCAATGGAGCAGTAATTATAATAATTCAGGCAGTGTGCATCAACGGCTTACACATATTTCAGCCAATAATTGTGCTTTTAGGTTTGTAGATAAATTAGATGCTGAACAAAAAACTGTATATAGGGTTAGTTCCCTTTTATTGTTAATTTAGTGTTATGCACAGATACCAAAAGTAAATGGAGATCTGCATTATCATCATCCCTGTATTCTAATTCCCCTGTTTTACCATGGGTCAGCTTTTATTTTGTTTAAGTATTTATTTTCATGTTCTGTGCTCAACCTTAACATTTCTAAGAGGAAATTGGTGCTTTGGGCACAGTCCGTAATAAAAGATACACCACTTAAATTACTGCCCTTTATTATTCTAGCTTCAGAATAAACTTCTAGAAATAAATACATTTTATGTAATGGTGCACAATATTCAAACATCCTACATGAAGTTTTGCTTCTCCCCCCGAGAAATGATTTCTTAAAAAAAATACTTATACCACTTGGTTAATAACAAAAAAAGATGAATTTGTCTTTTTCTTCCTTTATGGAACAACTTTGTACATCTATTTTATCTGAAACAAGTGCTTAGTAATAGAGCCCATCCACACAGCACTGACTCACAGGTGGATCTTAACCACCAACCAATAAAGCTGCCTAGCTCTCTCGTCCACTGAGGTCCCTAACAGAGGAAGAAAAACCGCTCTGTAGCCTGAACAGACACTCCTGACTTTAAGGACTCTAAAATCCCTGTATTCTAGATAAATTTCCAGTATAAATGTACTCTCCATGAAACTCTGTCCTGACAAATGTTTGAAAGAAAATTAAAAGTAAAAAAGTAATTTTTGAAGGAGAGATCTGAAGTGGAGGAGAGAAAGGTCCCCCTCACTGCACAGTGACAGACTCGGGCACAGAGTCATGCAGCTTCTCAAGGCCACGCTGGTCCAAAAGCATCACGGACACCCCACCAAATACTGACTTAACTGGTCACTCCCGGAGAGAAGCCTCCACAGTCAGGACTCTGTTTATCAGTTTGACCCTCGCCAATCACGCTGAGTCCCAATCTAGCCCACTGTGTGCAGAAAATAATTTGGAAGTATCTCATAGAAAACCACTTTTCCTCATTCATAAATATATAAAGAACAGATTTAACTCTACGAATGCTTTCCAAAAAATCCCTCTGAAATAGGGATAATCCCTCTGATAAGCAAAGAAGAAAACTTTTCTCCTAAAATATTGTATTTTCAGATATTTTTATACTCTGCCTATTTCATTGTCCTTTTTGTAAGGATAGTAGGTGCATGAGAAAGAGAAGCAAATTAGGCTGAAAACTTAGGAACCGTGCAAGAAATTACCAGTATCTCAATTATGCTGAACTATGCGGTGCAGTTATTTCCAGAACAAAAGTGAGTGAAGCAATTAATATGTCAGCATCTGTATTACAAAGCATTTCTCTCTTTATTCTTAGGTACCCAGCAGGGTGTATTAACATATAGTTCAACACTAATTTCAATAATTGAGCCGCTCTGGATGTACACTCTATAAAAATGTACTCCCTGAGATTTAATACTTTAATCACTTAAAAATGTTTACTATAATGTACTGTATAAATAACAGTCGCAAGAGCGCTTGACTATAAATTCTTCACTTTGACATTTCAACAAAAGATGTCCAAAATGTCCCTTTGAAATGATAGCGCAGATATTTACTACGCATAATAATCGTATTGTACGAATGCGTTTAACAGAAAAAAAAATCACGAGATGTTAAAGCTGATAAAGGTGTCTTAGTGATAAATTACAGCTAAGATAGCCTTAATTACAAATAAAAAAAAATGAAGACCGTAAGAGGAAACCTTTCTCAAGTTTATAGAATATCAAGTCACTCTTGGTTATTTCCATTACCAGGTAATAATACTTAATAATAATATATATATATGACATTTCAGTAGACAATGTGTAATAAACTAAATAAATGCCCACCCACAATTACTCACCTCACAGATGGCTATATTACAGAGATTATTAAGTATGGCATTTGAAAACTATATTGAAATAATGAAAGATGAGAAAAAAAATTTAAATAAACAGTGAAGTTTGTCCATGAACAGTTCCAGTCAACATAAAAGAATCCTGAAAGCAACAACTTAAGAGCACTAGGATGCAAATAAGCATCCGATCATTGGAAAAGGGTAAGGGTCCCTACGTGCTACAACAGGCCGGTGTCAAGGTGAAAATCAGCACCAGCCCTATTTGTGCCTTAAAGACACGCTCTGCCCAGGCAGAGACTTGGGCTTCGTCAGCAGCGGTTCGGAGCACATGAACAGCAGGGCAGTGTCCCGAACCAGGGAGTCAGTGCCCCATCCTCTCTGCTGCATACACCAGTCTTCCTCAGGTGACAAATACGTACCCGCATCCCCTCCTGCATCCTGCTGTCTCCTCGGTCTCCTGTCTTCTCCCTCTCCGGGACACCGCATAAAAGTGAAGACGGAATTTGTTACTCCCGCATCTTGCCACTTAAATCTTTAGACCATGTCACCATCCAGAAATTTATTTTGCCTTTTTGCTCTTTGGCTTTCCCGTAGTCTGATGTCCTCGCGCAATCTTACCATTTAACATATCCCCGCTCATACGCTTTGTGTCTCCTGTATTCCTTTTAAAAGCCTGCTCCTGATTCCATTTATAAGAAATGTCCCAAAGAGGCAAATCCATAGAGACAGAAAGTAGATTAGTGTTTGCCAGAGGATGCGGGAAGGAGGAAAATTGGGAGTGACTGCTAACAGGCACAGGGCTTCTTTCTAGGGTGGTGGAAATTTTCTAGAATTAGAAAACAGCGACGGCTGCGCAAGCCTGTAAATATACGGCGGACCGCTAAATTGTATGCTTTAAAATGGGAATTTTGTGTTATTTGAATTTTATCTCAATAGAAAATTGCAAGGTAAACGTAAATGAAAATAAGCACATACGTGTGCATGCGCGTGTGCACTCACACACACAGCATGTCCCTTCTTCTAACTTTCCTTTGACCTTGCAACATAATAAACTCCCCATAGCGGAATTATTCAGGCAGAAGCTGAAGGATCATCTGTCAACAATATGCTACTCAAAGGCTAACTGAAGTGAGTGGGAAATTACACTAGATTACGTTTAAGTACTTTTCATCTTTAAGTTGCTGTGTCACAAACCAAAATGAAGGGACTGGAACGAGGGGAGATTTTTTTAAGTGACTAGGAATAAAAGTGTAAAGCCTTATTTGAAATGTTGTCTCCCTATTCAAAATGAGAAACCATGGGCTATAGGGAGGCAAAAGAGCAGAATTGAAATAGATGTAAAAAAGAAAGAGCGCAGAAAATTACGAAAAAATAAATGTTAAATAAATTGGATAACAACACAAAAACTGAGAAATAATATTCGGTATACTTGTTGCCAAAGCGAGCACCCAAGAAATAATATTCAGAGTTTAATACAGCAATGGTCGTTAGGTTTATCCTATATCTAACTGTATATTTCCACAGAAATTCTGAAATCTTTTTCTTTTTGAGTGGTGAAGACGATGTTAGAGAAAAGCTAATGCAGATGAGATTTAAGTCAAATTACTGCTGAGGGGCAAATAACCGGTTAATAAAATAAACAATAGATGAATAATATAATAAAGTTATTTTCCCCAAAATGCAGCCTCTTATCTTTAAATTCTTAGTGTCCTTTGTGAGGAAGATAAAATATATGGAGGACACAAAAAAAGCAAGAAACTTTAAATCTTTGTACTATAAATAAATGACAACAAATATATATAATATTTTGCTGTATAGAATAATTCTTTTTTACATGTCAAATGACCAATGTTCAGTGAGGAAGAAAAGGGTGTTAGTATATGTACTCAATATTAGAAAAGGGTTTCATTCAATAAATATTCAGTATTAGACTTTACACAGTATATTCAAATATTTGACATGTTTGCCTGGTTATGAACTATAGGTTACAAAACATCAAAAGTGAAAAGGAAATCCAATTTAAATGTCATGACATCAAAGTTATCCAAATAAGAGCAAACTAAACTAAGAGGACAATTCTTATATTCTCTATAGAAATATATTCATTTAGACTCCACAATAATGAAAGAAGTGAAATTTCTAAATCTATCGGGAACTTCTTCCTCCTGTCTTTTTAGACTTAAAAACTTCGACCACACAAAGGGTCCGGAGTTTTTAATGATCCAAACTTCTAATGAATTTGGGGGTCATAATCCGCTTTGGTATCCAGAGACAGAGTGCTTCATGCACTTTACAACTTTACACCTGTTTCATCTTCAAAGAATTATTCCACAACCGGCTACAGATAGCAGACCCATCTGGGAAGCAGATTTGTTAAGTGAGCTTGCCCAGTACCTTAGGACCAGCCCCTTCCAGAAGTCAGGAGACTGTAATTCAAAATCAGATCCCAAAGAGGAGTCTGGACCAGAAGGAAGGCCAGCACTAATTTGAGCACTTGTTAGAAATGCAAAATCTCACCCCGGACCTCGAGTTTTCTGAGTTTGCTGATTTATTTGATAATATTAAATTCTGTTATAAAGGTAGAGAAACTCATAAGAAGTGATAATGTTTGATTATTGAAAGAGGCAACACTCGGGGGCTCGATTAAGTATAGGTAATAAAAGCTTATATGAGGAGCCCTGGCTGGTTTGGCTCAGTGGATAGAGCATCGGCCTGGGGACTGAAGGGTTGCAGGTTCGATTCTGGTCAAGGGCACATGCCCAGGTTGCAGTCTTGGTCCCCATTGAGGGGCATGCAGGAGGCAGCCGATTGGTGATTCTTTCTCATCACTGATGTTGCGCTCTCTCTCTCCCCCTTCCTCTCTGAAATCAATAAAAAAATATATTTTTTTAAAAGCTTGTAACAAGAAAGCAAAATTCGTAATATGTATTAAAAAATAAGTGAGTTAGTAACCTGTAAGACATGCCAAAATAGAAAACATGATGGAAAAAAAAACAAACAGGTTTATTTGCAAACAGAAAGGGGTGGAAAGATCAAGTTATCATCACGCCATATCTGGGCTGACAGTTACGTGTTCTCCATGTCAGCTGCCCAGGAGGACACTCGGTATAGTCCTATCCTGGACTCAAAGGTGTTCTCCCCAAGAAATGCAAATAAAACCCATGGCTCAGCAGCAGGCAAACGGACAACGCTACTCTGTATCTCAGTGCACCTGTCCTCACTCTCTGCGCTGGAGCAGTCTGTATCAATAGCGCAGGACATCATTAGTCGGTGGAGTCCTTACTCACATAACAACTTTAGTCCTCATAACCCCACCATCGTGGGGAAGGTTGAGGTGAAAAAGGAATGGGACATGTGAATACTGTGTACCCAGGACTCGGGAAGTGGGTCCTTCAAAACCCATTAGCACTGTAGGTATATGAGCTTACTCTATGGCTTTATCTTGCTTCCGGGGTTTTAAACTAAATTGACAAATGTGACTCCCGCATTTTAATTTGGCTGCGGAGCCTGTATGTCATAACCTCGGATAGCTGGTCGCTATTCTTGGAGGCTAACCATCGCATCAAGGTAACTGCCCACAAAACACCTACTGTATCACAAACCCACATTTTAAAAGATCCCCGCTTAATACGAATACACTTGATATGCGTATTAGGTTTAAGAAGCGCTGAGCAAGGCTTTTAGGTAGAAAAGGCTCCCCAGGGACAGAAACTGGGATCTCGGGACTGTGCTCTGCGCACTGTCTTGAATGAAAAGCCCGGGGCACCCCCTGACAACTCAGAGCCCCAAGTGAGGAGGAAAATACGAATGAAACCATTTTCAACAGCTAGCATGTAGGGCGTAGAGCAACACTGCCATCCTGGGCGACTCTCCTTTGAACCCAGCTCTGTAAAACTCCATACAATTTGAGGAAACACTCAGAAAAGGATAGCACACTGCACTTCAACATTAACCCTGCAAACCCCTTCTTGCTGAGAATTAGAAAATTATCCCTTTTCAAATACATTATGCTTCAAGAGCACCGATCCCAAGGGCATAAGGCTGCCAGAAACAGAGAAAGAGGTCTGACTTCCTTAAAAAAGTTTCCGTGGCCTTCGAAAGACCAGCCACGCATAGGCATGAGAATAGCCTTGGAAGCATCCCTCATGGGACGTACGCTTCCCCGCTTCCAGCGGTTTCCAACGTGATCGGCTCCCATCATTTTATATATTTATCACATTTGCATTGTTCCTAACATACAGTAAGGACTCAGGTAATGTTCTGAATTAACATAAAGAATGAAAAGGTGTCACCCTTTCTATCTTTGATTTATCTAAGACAAATTTAAGTAAATTCAATCTCTTGGTTTTGAGAAATTCCTGAGAATGAAGGCGTAATTCCACGTCCCAGATTAGCGTGGTTCGTAACATTCCTTCACTCCGTATCTCGAAGGTGGATTTCATGTTTTCTATTATTAATCTCATTATAGTTTTTCCAGGACACTATGAAACACATTAACCTATCCATTAAGAAACAATCCAACCACTTCTAAAAGTCGCCATCAATTATGTATAAGGAATATGTTACATAAGAAAGATCAGGTATGATTCAAATGATTTTCTAAGTCCAGATTGAAAATTAGATTTATGATCAAGGGAAATATCTAAAATATCTATAGGAGAATTGAAATAGTCACTGAGGACATCACATACCCCGAGATCACAAACAAGATCTAAAACAAGGGGCTAAAGGTGTTGAGAATTTTTAACCTCATGAAGAATAAGATGAGAGTATCAGAAAAAAAGTATGTAAAAGTTCTAAAGATCATTTCTGTAAGGAATGTGCTTCCTATGGCTTCTGAAAGAAGGAATGTGTTTAAATTTCAAAGGGAAATATTTGGGTTGGAAATCGTAACTTCTCTTTCTATAAATAATGCTTTATAAAAAGAATAAAGAAACACACATATGAAATAGCTGAGTGTATCCCCTTCCAAACGATTGACCGGGTCTGTTCGCTCCGTGTACCTGGCACAGCCGAGGGCATTCACAGTACTCCTCACTGAGCCACAAGGTTGTCCACTGTTACCTGGGTTTAAATACCATGTGTTTAAGACCCGACTTAAACAAGCTCACAGAGGAAAGCTATAACCCAGTAAGTTTTTGTTCTCCTGCGGCTAACAGCATGAGAACACACACACACAAGCCTTCAAAAAATACACACCGAATTTAACGAAGTATTGCTACTCTCTAAGGCAGTCTTAATTGCAAATTCATGTAAACACTGCCATCATGAACATCACCCAGTAGAAAAGTAGCTCTCAGAATTTCCAAGTGAACCCATGCTTGCTTACATGTTAAACAATGGGAACAACAACAAGAAAGAGTGACCGTCGTTCTCATTACAAAGGGCAAAGAAGAAATCCTCTGTTTGTAAAGTTAATCCACTCCAACCAGCGCTGTTCACTGCCCGCTAAAACAGCGCATTCTCTCTCCGCCTCACAACTCTTTTGCTTGACCTATGTTCTTGATGAAATGCGCTAAACTTAATTATATATAATCTATTTCATTCTTTGTCATATGAAATATACAGTTATCTTTATTGTATAAAAATCAAAAGGCAAAATGCTTCCTGGTCTAAGCAATACTAGGGGGGGAAAAATCATTTGAATTTCAAAATGTCATATCCCCAAACTGGCTTGATCATATATGAACAGCCATATTTCAAAGATAAATCCTTTAAAGTTCATTAAACCTATTACTGTGAAGTTATATTTTGGGCAGCACAGAACCCAAATACATAGCCGGTGCCCCATTTAGTTGAGCGGATGGCATTCTTGATCAACTTTCACGAGCTGCGACGCCGCCGCCGCCGCCGCCGCTCCAAAGAAAAAGAAAGTCAGTCACTGGTTTTAACAAACTCCCTGAAGAGTTCGTTTCAGTTATTCTCGCTTTGTGCGATGTGAAACAATTTAATCCTATTGCTTTCTTCCTAAGGGGCAGAACAATGATGTTCAAATGGGAGCACTTGCAAAGGGGACGCGAACTGTCAAATCCAGGAACAAGCCGGGGACAGGCTCGCTGAAGAGAGCGCCTGGGATTGGGGGTAGCGGGGATAATGACAAAGGAAGGGGGCAAAGCCCTGCTAACGAACTCCGCGTGCTCAGGACCCAGACCCACATCCAGTTTACACACAGTTGACCTTGGCGTGGCCCCAGTCGGATCCAGAACTTTTGCCTTACATGAGAGCGAAATGAAAGTTTCCCGTCTCACACCTGCGGACAACCTCACAGGTTATAACTTGATTTCAGAACAGTGTTGCGCCATGAAAGCCAGAAACTGCACACACTTTACAGCCTTTTATCGGAGTTTCGTAAGAAGGGGGTGACAACAGACGGTGATCAGAGATGTGGAGGAGAAAATTCAGTAAGAAACCATCTCCAATTCCCAATCTATCATCTATACAGTGTGTAAGATAGAAACCCCCTAGAAAGTGGTTTGAGACTACGCATTCTGTCACTGCCACCTTCCAGATTCCCCTGGGAGGGCGCGTCGGGATCCCGGACGGGGCTGGTGGCAAGGACGCTCTGAAGCGGCCCTCAGGGAGGTTCTGACACTCAACTCCTCAGCCCTGTTGCCATTACCAGCTAATAATGCTTCGCCACCCGCTGCGGATGCACTCTGCGCGGCTCCTCCATTCCAAATGCGGACTAAGTGAAGTCATTAGAATAGAGCATCCGAAGTCAGCTGGCATTTATCCAGTCTTCGAGACGGAAAAATAAATCCATGAATGGCAAATCAACTTAACTCCCTTTCACAAAGTTTCATTTTAAAGCTACAGATCAAATTCTGAACGCAAAGCTATTTACAGTAATAGCTTTCCAATTAAAGTAGTTAAGCCCGCTAATATGGTGCCATGAATCAAACTTTCACTGCCGAGTAGGAGTATCAAAAAAAAAGAAGAAAAAAAAAAAGAAAAGAATTCCAACATCCCTCACAATCTACTTACACTTAAGGGAGGGGATCACTCAGATTTTTTAAAGCTAGGAAATAAAGAGTTATTATTTCAAGCTTACCATAAGGTTCCCTTTTGTGTGTTACACTTGACATCCTAGTAGTTTAGATTTGGAAACTGTTATTATTTATGGGTATCTTTAGGTAAAATTAGTTACAGAGGTCACTCTATTTCAGACTAGCACCCCGGTTTTCAGTGTTCATACTATTAGGGTCACACGCTGGTCCATTGGAAAGCATCTCACAATCCCCACACTTCTCCGACTCTAATAGAACTCAATACTGGCTTAGGCGACGCTGAAGCGCATTAGGAGCGATGATGAATATCTCCCATACTTGTAAAATCACCAACAACGTGTGTACATCAACAACCTTGAATTCCTTCTGGTTGTCAAAAATCTGTTCTGCATACAGTGAGGCCCAAATACTGCAAAGAAAACTTAGGGAGAGAAAAAAAAAAAACACACACACACACAAAACTTGCAAAACAAACTGAGAAAACCGACTCACCTTAATCGGAGCACTACTAAACTTAATTTTCCTATTCTTGGGGATCTCTTCTTCTTTTGGCAGTCCGACGATTTCCGAGTACTGCATGTCAGGTTGATAGCAACTGTTCTCATCACTGTCCTCCTGCTCGTCCAGGTTAGTGCCTGTCCCTCGCCAGTCGGAATTGTACCTGGATCTCACCCTGTATGCATTATAGTCACTGGGCATGTACATGTAGGGGCTCTCAATATTGCTGGAATCTCCACGGCTGGATCCAGAAGCACCAGCAGAGGTAAAATCACCACCTGCGAGCTCTCTCCTCCGTGGCACTGCTGCCTCATTCCGAATCAGAGTGGGTCTGGCATCTCCTAAAGGCTCACCCCGGCCCCGGGGGGAGAAGGGGGGAGAGCGAGACCGCCACATTGCGGTCTTGTTCTCAGCAGAGGGTTCTCCGGGGACCTCGCTGTCGACTGGGTTGGGAGGCTCTGGGTTGGATGTGGAGTCCTCGGCTTCCTTGCTCTGCTCTGCCTCCTCGCTAGGTTGCAGAGCGAGAGAGGCACCTTTCGAAACCACTTGTGGCACGGGGGCTGTGTCACTCTTCTGCGCATCCTCTGCATCGTCACTGTGACTGCGTGGGGGCGTGCAGCCATCAGACTCCTTAAGAGGACTAAAGGTGTCAAGATTTGTAACAGTCACAGCTGGCAGATTCAGGGGATAATGGCCCGTCACTGAGTACTCAGGCTCAGCCTTCTCAGGGGTGGCGGGGTTCGGGGACTCGCTGTTCTCAAACACTGCACTCAGCTGGCTCACAGTTGGGGAGACGGCCTCTGTCCGGGAGCTGAGGCTGTCCAAGGAATCGGTGCTGCCTCGGTTGGACTTGGAACCCCCCCACTCATCCGGAGGCTCGTTCCCCCCGGCCTTCTCTTTCTTTGGGGAGCTGCGGTTGTTTGGCCCCGACTCGTGCCCGCTTCTCTCAAACAACCTGCGGGTCTCTGTGAACTTGGAGAACGAAGGGCCATCGTGCATTGTGTCAAACCTACTGATGCGCTCGGACACAGAGGACTCCAGCCTCACAACGGAGCCATCTGTTTTCTCCAGAAACTCTTTGGGCCTCATTCTCCGCTGAGGGGACGGAGGGCCACCTTTGCCCCTTGTTTTGGCAACCACCGCAGCGTTCTCACTGGGTTCCATGCCCATCTGCATGAATAGGTTTTTAATTCTGTTGACATTGGAGCCATACTTCCTCCCCCTGCTCTGCTGGGAGCCCTCGCCCTCTTTTGCTTTCTGCTCCCCATCTGGCCTGGGCTTGTCAAAGGCACTTTTCAGTGCCTGGAACTCAGTTCTGTACGCATTCCTGTGCGGAGAGGCGCTTCTGAGCGTGGTCCGTTCGCCCGAGGACTCGGTTTTCAACATTTTTATTTCAGGGTGAGAGGCCAATGTTCATAGTGACCAGGGAGGGGAGAAATAAAAAAAAAAAAGACCTCTCTTCTCTAATCACCGGTCCTTGGTCAAGGAAATGCACCTCTCAGAGAGCATACTGTGTCAGCGTTCCACGCAACAGGTGTATTGGGAAATCATTCAGTCAAGAGTTACACAAAACGGCTTTTTTTTCAAAGCAAGCCTAGAGGTTCATCTGTAATAGAAAAGAATGAATTCCTGAATTGATTTACTGATTTGAATTCATGTTTACTCAAAAACTAACGTATACTTTTTCCTTTCAAAGGGGCTTCGAGCAGAGGAAGTGTGCTTATGGAAGCTGGCATTTAAAAAGCCAAGACTTTTAAAAGTTGTCACTCTGGCCTCTGGTAACAAAATGTTTCGAAGAACACAATTTGGAGAGAGCAGCTACCAAAATCACAGCATGCACACGTACAAGTTTCACAAGCACCCTTGAAAGCAACACTTGAGCCCAAGTTTTGATTGCTTTTGTGAATCGCCTTTCAAAGAAATCAGCAGTTGGTAGCTCTTTAAGAAATCGTCAAACTGCCCAGAAAACACACACACACACACACACACACACACACACACACACACACACTGAACTTCATTTGGGACTCTTCACACCAGATAAAAGTTATTCTTTCTGTGTAAAAACCATTAAAAGTTCGGAAACCACGTTTACAAACTCCACAAAGCATGCCTAGGGAGGGTTACTCCCCCCTTTCTGACCCGGGGTTCTCACTAACAGCATCCCGAGAGCAACACCAGCGCCATAGCAGACCAACGCCAGCAGAACAAAGTTCTTAAATGGCCATAAAGTTTCCCTCTCCGTCCAGTTCTGGCAAATATTTGGAAGCTTCCTCTCGGGGTGGATATCATTAATTACGGGAAGGGATGTACGATGTCATGGGAATGAAAGCATGAGAATGGGATGATCAGAAAGCAAATGCACCATGAAACCTCCATTTAACAGCCCCGGGTTTGTTTACTCCGACTTGCCTCTAACTTTTACTACACGCTCACAGGGCCACGCCACGCAAGGCTTGCTGGTCGCCTTGCAGAACCGCAGCTGCATGTCACAGCAACGGGACAGCCATAAACACTCCCAAGATCTTCTGAGGGGCAGACCACGTCCTTCTGAAGATTTTTATTTATTTTTATTTTGCATTTGCATTTGGTTTTGGTTTGGGATTTTTCATTAGGAGGCCGGCCCCGAGCCGCATCACCCAGCCTCACGCACCATCAGCAGCAACACACACACTTTCACTGAAACCCTCCCCAAACTCGGGCTCCTGGCCCAGCACGCACGCATGCACGGCCCATGCAAGACACACCGGAAAGGCTCCTTGGAGAGCCTGGTGCCCGGTCTGGGGGGCAGTAAGGCATCATCCATAGTCTCCCCTCTCCCTCCACACCCGGACGTGGGCTTCAGCCTCACACACACCCTCCCCTCCCCTCCCCTCCCCTCCCCCTCCCGCCCCCGCCTACTCCAGCCCGAGGGGGGCGGGGGCGGGGGCGCCGGGGCAGCAGCCGGGGGATTCAAACACCTGCCCCTCGCCCCAGACAAACATAAATAACACCAACTTGAGAGAGGAGAGAGGAGAGAGGAGGCGGCCGGTTCCCCGCGCCGGGCTCGGGACGCCGGCCCAGGGCGGCGGGGCGGGCGGGCAGGGCCGGGCAGGGCCGGGCCGGGCGAGCAGGTGACGCGGGCGCCGGGCGGGAGGTCGCAGGCCGGCTGGGCTCCGGGAGCACCGGGCGTCCCCGCGCCTGGGCTGCGGCTGCCAGGCGGATCCCGGGGTGGCACGGGGAGAGCCGAGCTCCCCTAGCCCGCATTTAAATTTAAAAAAAAAAAAAGGAAAAGAAAAATGACGGGATAATGATCCTATATCCCTTTGTGTGTTGGGTTTTTTTTTTCTCTCTCTCTCTCCTTTTTTTCCCCTCCCCATGTGCCAGGAAACAATAGATGCCACCGATAATGCCTCCGAGCTCCCACCTATTGGCTCCCGGCCCACCCCCCTCCTCCCCCCCCCCACCCTCCTCCCCACCCGCAGCCTCTGCAACTCAGCCTTTGTGCGTCCCGGGGTTCCCCCGCTCCTCCCGCGGCCCCCGCCCCAACGCCTCGCCCCGCCGGCAGCCTCCCCCTTACCGAGCGGGAGCCGCCGCCGCCGCCGCCGCCGCCGCCGCCGCCGGCAGCGGGGAGGGTCGGGCGGGCGGCCGCGCTCCCAGCCCCCCCCCCCTCCTCCTCCTCCTCCTCCTCCCCCTCCTCCTTCTCCTCCCGGCGCCCCCGCCCCCCGGTGCCCGCCGCCCGCCCGGCTCCGCGCCGCCGCCGCCGCCCGCTCCGCACACGGCGCAGCGCGGGGGCCGGCGGGGGCGGCCGCTCCCCCTCGCGCCCGGCGACCCCCCGGAGGCGCCCGGCGCTGCCCAACGCCGTGGCCCGGCCGCCCCGACGCGCTCGCACCCCCCGCCCCGGGCCCCCCGCGCCCCGGGCCCGGACGGCCCCCGCCCGGAGGGGGCTGCGCCCACGTGCAGTGCCCGCGCCGGCCGTTGGGCCGCGGGGGAGTCGGGGTGCCCCGGGGGGAGGGGAGAGGGGGAGGGGGAGGGGGAGGAAGTCCTGGGGTAACAGGTGCCTCACCTCGGCGGGCGGGATTAACTCGAGGGCCGCCGCGGAGAGAGGGAGCCCGGCAGGAAAATCCCCGGAGAGGGAGCGAGAGGGAGCCTCTGGCGGCCGACCGAGGCCGCAAAGCGCGGCCGCCCCACCCCCGGCGGCGGGCAGTGGGCGCGGGCCCGGGGGGCACGGCCTGCACCCCCGGGGGGCCTGGTCCTGCGGGGCTGGTAGGGCGGCGGGAACGGGGTTCCGGGGTTCCCCCGCAGCTGGAGTTCCCCCACGAAGGCTGCAGTGACCCCAGGGCAGCCGGACCCCCCCCCCCCCCAGGCCGCTGGCCGGCTGGAAGGCCTGCACCTGGCTGGGCCGGATCCCAGGTGCCTGGGCTCACCTAGGCCACCTCCGCCCACCTTGACCTTCAGTCCCCGCCCTCCGCTGCTCAGGAGAGGGCGGGGGAGGTGTCCGGACACTGGTCAGAAAATTACCTTTTTTGGGTCTTGGCCCATTTATAATGAATGTTCAGTAATCCCTTCCTACATCATCCCCACCCCCACCCTCACCCCCCAAAAAATAATACTAGTAGAAGTGCTAGAGCCGTTATTGCAAACTATAAAACTGAGCATGGCCATCCGTATAGACCTTTAAGCCAATCTTCCGAAAAACTCTCTGGACTAGAAGTTCTCAAAAGATGACGTTTCGAGAAAGGAAAAGCACGCCTCGCAGAAATATTAAACCAAGATGTGTCAAACGTGTTATCTGAGTCATTAACTAGGGAGGGAACCAGAAAAATACTGCAACACATTCAGATGAGAATGTGAGGAGCAGGCCTCTCTGCGCCATCAGGGGAAAGGCAAGACCGGTTACTACCATCTAAGGAACTAAAATATATAGAATGTTTTGAATTATCGGTCCCGCAGGCAGTAATCAGCCGTTTCCAAGGAACAAAAGAATTCGTCTTATCTATATAGATAAGAACTATTTACATGACCATAAATTTCTAAAGTTTATAGATGACGGCCTTGTCAAAGCACCGCCTACTGAAAGACCACGCCATTCCTGCATTCCGGCAGATAACATCCAGCATTCCACCCAAAGGACACCGTCATCCTGTGCCCGCTTCTAAGTCTTACACAAGTTTTTCCAGCAGAATTGTTATCTGTTTTTGTATTTTTCAGGTAGGAAAACTGAGGTTAGGTTTTACAACTTACCCACAGCTTCATCAGCTGGTAAGTGATTGTGGCTGATTAGGAACTCCAGCAAATAGGCCAAATCTACACTCATAGAGCTTTGTAGCTAATCTATGTATCTTTTATTTTGGACAGTGACATTTTTTTCTTCAAGTCTCATCAGATTCTGGGTGCTTTCCCCGGGAAACTGGCATTCCCTGTCTGCAAAGTAGATGTGACTTAGCTCTAAGTATAAACAGATATAGCAGGCAATGTGAGGGGCTGTGGTCTCCACTTTTGGAAAGAACACTTGTGCTGTCTGGGTAATTTAATGGGAAAGCTCCTGTCATTTATTTGCGGTATGGAAACCATGGTTTTTAGGGAAAATAACCTAAATAAATGCAGGAACCTAATCACTGAATTCTGTCTATGGAAAAGGGGCCAGAGTTGGCAATACAATCAGTCTTTCACCTCTTTGCAAAAAAAAAAAAAAAAGGACAATTCGTACAGAAAAGCAGACTAAAGAATGTGACTGCTTTGTGTTTCGCTTTTTTTGAAATGTGAACCTTCTAGAAAAAGTCATACCAAAGGAATCAAAGACAGAGTTTTAAAAATATAATGCTGATAATTTAAGATTCATGGATTGGCAAAAATCTACTTTCCACTTTTAGCATTTATCTGGATGCTTGAAAGCGCTACTAGGCCAGTAGCAATCCCATACATGGCACTATTTATCTTTAAATTAATTAAATTTAAATACAAGTAAAGACAGTTTCTAATTCCCATTCACCATTAGCTACAGGAGGCTAGTGGCTACCCTATTGGAACTGTGGATACAGAACATTTCCATCACAGAAATTTCTATTGGACTGTCCTGGACAGAATTTGCATGTCTATACATTAGAAGAGGTAAAGGGACTTAATATTGAGTTCCTGGTAAAAATCTATACTAATAAAAGGGTAATATGCTAATTAGACTGGGTGGACCGGCCATCTTTGGACTACCGACTTCCTTCCAGACAAAGCCATGGTGGTGGGGGCCAAGGTAGAGGCAGTTAGGGGCAATCAGGCTGGCAGATGTGGGCGGGGGGGGGGGCATTAGGCAGGCAGGCAGGTGAGTGGTTAGGAGCCAGTGGTCTTTATTATGATAGGGATGTCCCCCAAGGGGTCTCAGATTGGAGAGGGTATAGGCTGGGCTGAGGGACACCCCCCCCACCATGCACAAATTTCATGCACCGGGCCTCTAGTCAGTTCTATCATATGTCATTAATGTATTTGAGAGTCAAGGTCAGACATCCTGCATGTTCCCATGGAAAGGAGTGGGGCAGTATTAAGGCTAAGGCATGTAAAGTGAAGTTTTGTGCTGACATGCAAGGCATCCAGATGCAATGTACTTGGGATAGGGGGTTGATGTTCATACATGATTTCTTTCATAAATTATGAAAAGTATTTTGGACTATTATTCTGATTTCCCTCCTAACCAATCAAATCATGATTAGTAAGAATGAATGATAAGATTAGTTGATTAAAAAGTGCAAAGTGTATCCTGCGCTGTTTTAGGGGCGTTCTAAATATATTTTTTTAAAGTTTGTCATAGCCAGTATTCTAAGTAACTATTCAAATAATTAAATTTTTGTGTGTAAGTGAAATATTGGCTGCAGCTGTGAAAGCTTAAATCAAGCCTGAAACAAATTTTAACAGTAAGGGAAATTGATGAAGCTGAGTCAGCAGACTGCCCTATCCACTCCTAAATTTATATCAGGAGGCACCTGGCTGATTTTGTATTAATAGAATTATATTTTTTTAAAAAAGAATAAACAAACTTAATGACTCTAGAATAATTGCTTTAGGGAGTAGGCAACGCAATGAAAGAGCAATTCCTACAGGTAATTTTACACAAAACTTTAGCATAAAAGAATATTTTACGCATACTATGTTTTTATTTTTACCAATATTGATATGAAAAACTTGGTGGTAATAAGGCATTTTTTCTCCAAAAGTTTCAGTTATAACTGCTTATTTTACATTTGTCAATATCAGAGAGCTTTGTTGCCTTCAGATCAGCCTGGTTTTGAGATACAGCTATAAAATTAAGTTTAAGTCAACAAATGGATTTTGTAATCTAGAAGATATCATTTCTGCCCATATAAATTGATAATGAGCCAGCATAACTTTCTAACTGCAATCATGGCTTGGCCGTGCCATTGAACATGTATACAGTCATCTTAGCCTATTTCTTGTCCTACAGCACATCCAGCATCTTGGCTTTACAGCCTAAAAGGAGGCTGATGATAGGTTAGAGCATTGACTTTTATTTGCTACACGTAATAAACTTGTTTCTTGAAGTCATTTTAAAAAAAAATATATTTTATTGATTTTTTACAGGGAGGAAGAGAGAGGGATAGAGAGTTAGAAACATCAATGAGAGAGAATCATTGATCAGCTGCCTCTTGTACACCCCCTACTGCGGATGTGCCTGCAACCAAAGTACATGCCCTTGATGGGAATTGAACCTGGGACCTTTCAATCTGCAGGCCAACTCTCTATTCACTGAGCCAAACCAGTTTTGGCTTAAGGTCATTTTTTAAGCTATTATTAATAGCTTTACAAATAAACTATGTAGATTTACACACTGTTTAGGCTGAAGTTATTCATCTTCTCTTTTTCCTTTATTTTAGTTTATTTGGTCGCCCACACAAAATACAGAAAACCAAGAGTTTTATTGGATGAGACATTGGTATGATGGTTTCATTACTGCCACTGCCTACGGTTGAAATAATAGCGGTTATACCCATTCTTTTCAGTTGTCCATGTTATTGTGGTATAAATTGCATGTTTAGAAAAAGAAGTGTGAGGTGTTTATTTGCTTCTACAGAATCCCATTTTACTTTCAACAGATTAGCCCTCTGGCTGGAGGATTCCAGTAGCAGGCCTCTACCCACAGGGAGCACCTGAACTCTGGCTTCCTTGGGATTGGCCTGCTGTCTATTCTGCTTTGGAATAATGTATTATCTCAAAACGGAAGTAAACGAGAGAGACAGAGTGACCCTTCACAAACAGAGCAGTTAGCAAAGTGTTAAATTGAGGTTCAAACTGAAGACACTGTACTGGAATTCATATTCAGTACCTCTTACATTGGAGATGCTAAGCATAGCTCTAGAGCTATATGATAGCACAGCTTTTCTCAGCATACAGTTGCTGGGGGACATAGTTGGCCAAGACACTCTTCCTTGTGAAAATATGGCAGACAGAGTCAAAGAATACCAAAAGTTTCTCAATAGCATCTCAGTTCCATGGCATTAGCCTTGGTGAATTAATTATTCAAGTAGATAAATGGCCGAAACCGGTTTGGCTCAGTGGATAGAGCATTGGTCTGCAGACTGAAAGGTCCCAGGTTCGATTCTGGTCAAGGGCATGTACATTGGTTGCGGGCACATCCCCGGTGGGGAGTGTGCAGGAGGTGGCTGGTCGATGTTTCTCTCATCTACGTTTCTAGCTCTCTATCTCTCTCCCTTCCTCTCTGTAAAATATCAATAAATATATTTTTTAAAATAAAAAATAAAATGTCCCTTAAGTAGATAAATGAACACCCCACTTGCCTACCGTTAAACATGAGATTTCTATGGTTCTTAGCCATAATCCTGATGTCCAGAATAGATCCTTATTAATCATCACTATTTTAACACAGTTTCAAAAGAAAGTTTTAAAATATATAATAAAAGCTTACATGTTTTTACACCATTAAATTTTTGAACTCGATAAATAACGAACAAGTGCTTGTCCTAATCAGCGGGCAGAGATTGAGCAACCAGCCCTCTTGCTCTGGTCCTCGTTTTGTCGCCATGCCCTATGACTATATTTGGAAATGTTGCTGGACTTTTTTTCTTCTTGAATAAGACACGACAACGTTCTTTATTTATGTAGGGTCTTTGATTAGATTCTAAATGTATTGATGAATGGCATACTTTCCTGGGCTTTTTGTGATGTTGTTAGAAGAAAAACACTCTCCAACTGAAATTGTAAGATTTTAGTTTTCTAAAAACGTGTTTGTGTAAGTTAAAACAAAAAGACCAGTTAGTCTACAAACCTTGCGTCTTAATTTCACTCTTGATTTTGTGTAGTTGAATAAGACACTATTAAATTCTACATTAAAATTATTTGACCTACACGCCAAATGGTTGTTCCCTTGTATCAATTTACTTTTAAAAAGAAAAACATGGGCACCAGGATAGTCTATATCTATGCAAATAGAAAATATGCTATTTATTCTCCCTACTGAATTGAGTCGAAAACATAAACAATAAACTAACCATCTTTATTTTGTGAAAATAGAAGCAGCACCGTTAATAGTTGGAAGCAGCTTAATACCTAGCTGGGTCCTCAAAAGAAATTGAATTCATATTTTATGATACTGAGAATAAAAACAAACATATTAATGTGAAATGAAATTGAGCTGATATTAATTAAAATTTTAGAAGGTAGTTAAATAGCAAGGTCTCAAAAACAATATATCTTCGCTGGAAATGTAAATTTGACCTGTTATGTAACTTTGAAGGGCAGGAAAGCTGAATTTTTAAAAAATTTGCTTTGTTTGAGAATCTAATCTTATTTTTTTTAAGTCCGAATAATTTTATTATAAGAAATTACATGTATTTGAATATATTGTACTGTAATGTGTGTAATGTGTGCAAATTCATAAGTTAAGCTCACCTCAAGAGCCTCAAAAAATTAAGCAAGGCCAGCAACCAACAATCAAATGATAGATATAATCACCCAAAGTTGAGCCAAGGCCAAATAAGGAATTTAGATTCATGAATAAATAGTCATTTATTATGTGATATAGTTTTATTTTCTGAAAAGCAAATGCACCTTCAAAAATCTAACACTAAGCTTCAAGTTGACACTGAGATACTCTCGGATGAGTGCTGACCCAGAAACTTACATATTTACGTAGAGGAATAGTTTCCAAAATGTACATCATCATCACCTCATTAGCACCATTCTGATAGTTTCTGTGGGATTTTCGAATTGCAAGGTCATTGCATACTATAATGACTTTCATTTTGCTTGAAATAAAATTGTCTCCAACTATGGAAGATATGACTTCGCTGCAAGATTCTAACCATATGTTTGGTTATGTAAAACCTAAGAAATACTAAGGAACACAATTCAGAACTAACCAAGGGATCAATAAAATCACACAAAATGTTTCTAATAAATTACTCTCTAGTAAGTTCACCCTGTAGAAATCAAATGTGCAATTGATTTTGTATAGTTTTTGGTAGAATTTAGATTTTTTTTAAATGTAAACCTCCTTATACATTAGGTTCCCAGACACCAATTGAGTGGCCTATGGAATTTGTATTCACTAAGTCAATAAAACTCTGCGATGTTCTTTGCTCATAGAAAGTTTGATTATTTGGGTTTGATTCCCGGGCCTAGTGCTAGACACAAAAGGTGAAGGATAGCTATTCTTGTCTTTGTAAAGCATGCTTGTAATAAACGTAAGAAAACACAGATTATATTGCAAAATGAAGAAACTATTTCTCTTTGTTAGTGGTATCATATCCACTGACTCCAAACCCCATGTGAAAGTCAGAGTCACCTGGAGAGCTTGATCAGATTTCAACTCCTGGGTCCCAGGCCAGCCCTCCTGGATAAGATTCTCTGGGTGGAGTCGTAGGAAACTCCAAAATGTTCCAAAGGGGATTCTGTTGTGCAGCTGGACTCAAGATGGATATTTGGGAAACACTAACTAGATGATGTAACGGATATTAGAATCTAAGTGAGTTGATAATGTCTAGTTCATCCCTAAAGTTCTCACTCCTGAATCACTATTTGGTGAACCCTGTGTTGTAGGGTTGTCACATATGTGAAGAAGCTTCTGGGACCATGAGTAGGAGATATCAGAAATCATGCTGCCCCTCCTGATTTCCCTGCTATGTTTTTTATAGTTATAGGCTTATCGCCTCTCTACATTAATTCAAGCAGCCGAGAAAAATTTATAAATGTGGTACTCACATTTCCAAGAATTAAGAAGTCTCCTTGAGTCTCTCTGCTCAAAATTTTCCTCTAACTTCTAGACTAACAGAACAATGTTAGTCTCTTAGACAGGATGTATTTAAATTTCAGAGTACTGTGATATTTAGTCACCTTTATTGAGATTTCAGACATTTTTCAACCAACTGGAGGGTACTTTCCAGAGCCACTGAAATTCTAATTCCACCAGAAAATGAAGGCATTTTGGAAGCAGCCAAACACTGAGCATGTTGTTAAAAGATAGTTTTCAAAAAAAAAATCATGACTCCCCAACAGATTTAAACATGAAAACATGTTTTTATGTAATTCATTAATGAGAAAACTGGCAAGATATTACAACCAGTTCAAGGGAAATCATTTTTTTAAAAACACATTTGTAGACCAGAAATATTGAAATTAATGTGTAAATGAAAGCAAAAAAATAACTTCTTCCCCAGCAAGAGGAAAAGGCAAGTGAACCTGCAGAGTTGTAAAACAACTCAAAGACAAAGAAAGACTAAAATCAGATGCCTGGAAGAATGCATAGTTTTCTATTGAACCATAATATTTTTCTTACAATGTCAGACATCAGACCTTTTATGGGGTTTCCTTTATTTCCAAACACGGATTAACATAGAATGTTCATAGCAGAATTATTTTTTAAAATATATTTTATTGATTTTTTTGCAGAGAGGAAGAGAGAGTTAGAAACATTGATGAGAAACATCAATCATTTGCCTCCTGCACACTCCCTACTGGGGATGTGCCCGCAACCAAGGTACATGCCCTTGATTGGAATTGAACCTGGAACCCATGAGTCCTCATGTTGATGCTCTATCCACTGAGCCAAACCAGTTAGGGCTATAGCAGCATTATTAATAATGGCCAAAGAATGGGAAGCAACACAAATGTCCATCAAATAATGAATGAATAAATAAAACATGATGTATCTATACATTGGAATATAGTTGGCAATAAAAACAAAACACGCTACATGAAAGAAGTCAATTACAAAAGGCCACATACAGTATGATTCCATTTACACAAAATGTCCAGAATAGGCAAATCTATAGAGACAGGAAGTAGATTACTGGTTGCTTAAGGATAGGACGTAGGGGTTGATGTTAAGGAGTACAGCTAAAAGGTATGGAGTTTCTTTTAGAGACAATAAAATGTTCTAGAATTAGATTGGGTGGTGGTTGTACAACTCTGTGATTATACTAAAGCACATTGAATTGTACAATTTAAATGAGTCATTTGTACGATATGTGAATTATATCTCAATAAAGCTGTAAAAAATACTTTTGGTTAATCTATAATGAACTCTACATCCCCATAATCAATTGCCTTTGTCTAGTATGATATTTTAAATTAAGTTAATTTTATTGACTAACACTGTTGTCTATGACTGAATGGTTCTTTTAAAATACTAGATATATAGGTCAGGAATAATTCATATTACAAAGAAAAACAGTTTTACATGTATAATAGTCCCTAAAGAATGATCAGAATCAGGGTTAATTGGCAGGAGAAGATAATTCATACACAAGTGTGCTTTGCCAAGTTTCACATTTCTAGTTTTACAAATGCCTCAAAATGAATGAAAATTGCTTTCTGTTTTAGGCATTTTATTACTTAGCTGTGTTATAAAATCTAATTGCCATATATTTTGAAAGTATACATAGATGTAAAAGTTCTTTTAACCTTGACTTTTGTATTTGTAATTGCAGGTTCGACTTCTTATTTTACTAATGCAGAACAAAACGTCAAACTATTTCATCAATCCAGGTGCCATTTTGATTCTGACTCCCCTTTGGGATTAGGTGGAGATATGTTCTGACAAGGAATAATTTTAGCTGGTCCAGCCTAACTGGACTAATCTTTGCTCTGATGAATTAGTCTCTCAGTTCTCTGCTACTGCTGCCATGAAGTTAATCCCCTGAATTTGAGCCAGAGAAGACTCCAATTCCTGTTTGAACTCTGGAATTCCCATGTCATTGGACTATACCCTTGTTCCCTACTTTGAAGTTCATTCTCTCTCTCTCTCTCTCTCTCTCTCTCCCCCCTCACCAAGCATTTATTTATATACTTCCTCTGTTCTTTGTAATATAAATTTTCATATATATATATATATATATATATATATATATATATATATACCAATGATACTCATCTTATCAAAGTACAAATTTAAATTTAGCTCTATCTACTAAGGATTTATGTTGATTGCATAAAGCACAGTATATCATTAAAAGTGTATTAAATTTAAGTAAATGGTCAAATCCACAAATATAGGGTATCTCAAAAAGTGTATACATACACTTTGAGTAATTATACAAGCAATGTTTATTAAAATACATTCCATTTTCAAAATTGAGCTATCAGCTATTAAAATGTGTATACATTTTGGGGAAACATGCTATATAAATACATATACTGTATGTGTGTGTACATTTTTAGGTTTGGTTTTCTTGGTCTGTAAACAGCAGCTTCTCAGGTTTCAGGGTGGTAAGTAGGAGGGGTAAGAGGCAATAAAGACCAGCCCAGATGGCAGTGTGTCCGGCGTTCATCTCCGTAGACATCTCACTGGTTCTGTTAGCGCTGGCCATCTTGTTTTCTCCTGGCCACAAACATTTCCCTTCCCAGGAAGAATCTCTCAATTCAGTGTTTCATGTTCTTTGTTTCCTCTTCTACATCATCCAAACGATCCAGTCTAGTGTTTCTATCACAGAAACTTTTGGCTGATGTTGCTAAGTGAATTTGGCCATTCAATGCTTATTGAATTATTTTAAACAAGTATTAGTAGGCCTTCTCAATTAAAGGCAAGCTATCAGACTTTCTGATCCGGTAATATTTTACAATGAAAGTCTTAGATAAACTTCTCAGTCCATTATTTTACTGGGGTTCATGCATGTTCCTTGTTGAGGTCCCCATATATTACACATTAGACCCTTTTTGGTTCTAGACATGGCAAATACCACATGTCCCAATCTGTCATGTCTCTAACTTTGCCTGTGTTGGTCTTCAGTTTGGTTGTACTCATATTTTGTCTTGTAATTTTTGCTTTTTAGATTTTCTCTAAGAAACCCTTTCTTATCTCTGTACCACAAAGATATTTCTTACAGTACTTTTTTTTTTTTTTTTTAAGATGACAGGTTTGCTTTTCACTCACGATCAGGTCTTTCATCTATTTGGAATCTGTCTTTCTGTAGTATTAGGTAGTGACCATGCTTTATTATTCTAAATTATGTTTAAGGGGAAATAACACATAGACATTGTAATAGCCATGGAAAAGTAAGAAATGATGAGTTATTTAATCAGTTACTAATAAATATTTTTGTGCTTTCATGAAAAATGATGCATTGTTTATAACATCCTTCCAAGCTGTGTAGTAACAACTCCATTAAAATAGTCTTTGAGCTACTTTGCACCTCTTTTTAGACTTCATATACCTAGAACGTGGTGGATATGAAAACTCCGTTTTCCAATAGAGTTTTCTTTGACTTCTCCAATTTCTGTGGGGGGGGAAGTTTGCCTCTTTTTGTGATCCAGATCCTTTTTTTCTATATAAATGTGTGCTTTTTGAATCTTCTTTTGAGCCAGTGTTGACATCTATCTGGTTCCCTCATTTCAAGCACCATAATCCTAAATGCACAGTCCAAGGATGGGTGGTTTCTCTTTGAAAGAACAAGCAACACTATAATCTAGGCTTTAGAGAGGCAACTATTATAACTATTATCAGCACCAGGTGTGTTTTGAAGCAGCATAAGAAATGTTAGGGAACTTTCACTGCTGTTCAAGGCATGTGGTTGGTTAGGAAGACTATCTGGGTTCTCCTGCCCCTGCATGAACAGGGTTTAGCGATTACCAAAGTCATGGCCAACCAATTAATGGCTCATTGATTAACCAGTAAAATAACATACTTAACACTATATGAGAGTCATTGTTAAGATCTATATTAGGATAATTACCTTACTTTCTTCTGAGAATTATCTTTTAACCTAGTTAAAATTATTACTCATGATATGTTAACTTGCTAACAATTCCCCCCCTCCCCCCGCTTCTCCCCAAGAATTTTAAAAATGCCATACATAGTCCAGCTGGTGTGGCTCAGGGATTGAGTTTTGACCTATGAATCAGGAAGTCACTGTTCCATTCCCAAGCAGGGCACATGCCTGGCTTGTGGACTCCCCAATGTGGGGTGTGCAGAAGGCAGCCAATCAATGCTTTTCTCCCATCGTTGATGTTTCTATCTCTCTCTTCCTCTGCCTTTCTCATTTCAATTTATGTATGACACTTTTAAATATATACATAAATATGAGAAATATGTATATTTTAGAAATTTGCATTCTAAAAAATGCCCATACATAAATTGAAATGATTCTTGAGCTGTGATATCAATAAAACTATGCTTTAGGGAAGAAGCCCTTCATTTCTCTTAAAGCATCTCTTGTAAGAGGCCTCAGGTCTCCCTAGGGTAAGACTGCCCTAGAGAGATGCCTGAGTAAGCAATACTGAGGTTTCTTTTTTCCAGCTTGATGAGCTTGAATTTCATTACTTTGCCATATTTTCATTCCTCTACTTCAAAGCAAAGTAAAAAGGATCTAGTGATTTTCTAAAGAAATAGGGTGGTATAAACAAAAAGACTAAATTTGAGAGTCAGAAGTTTTGAGTTCTAGTCCTAGTTTCATTAATCAATGGAACCTGGTTACGTTTTTACCCTCCTTGGACCCCAATGTTCCAACCTTGTGACTGAGTTAAATCTACTTTTAAATTTATAATTAATTAGGTTCTCTCTGATAGCTGTAAGTAGCCACCAATATTTAGAGATAAACGGTAGCACACCCTCGATCCTAGTTGAAATGTATTGCAATGAAGGAAATTTTGGACCACATTCCACCACACATGCACACACTTATTATTAGCAAGCAGACACAAGCTGTTCCATCAGTTCAAAGAAGTCCCAATGCTCTGTTCTATTTTTCCAGGCCCTCCAGCAAGCTTCTTGCACAAAAGTTTCTTTGGAGGATACTAAGGGAGCGGTTGATCTTGTGACTGCTCCCTCGATCTTTCCTGGGTAGCTAATGGGCTGTGGGAGGTGCAGCAAGTACTGACAAAACAAGTGAAACTTACAAGAACATGGTAAATTACCTTGCTTACCTCTGACTATAAAATAAAGGCTCAGCTTGCACTCTGGATCTGTTCTGTGGTCTCAGTCATGCACAGAAGAGTCACCTAGGCCCAGCTTATTCTCTTTGTCTTTTCTTCATCCTTCACCAGCCCTCCCTCAGGCTCGCCGAACCCTTGGCAGTGCTGGCGAGGCACACTATATTGTAGAGGGCCCCTTGGGAATGCACATGGATGAAGTGCATTTAAATTAATGTCAGCTGAGTCCCAGGTGACTGGCATGGCCGTCCCCCAGGGAAACAGCCTCCCAAAGTATGGAGACTGTTATTAGTACTGATTTCTTATCTTTATCTGTGTTCTTGGAATGAGGAACGAATAGGACCTTGATTTACCCAGGTCTTGATATGCTAAATCCCAGGAATAAGGGAATGAATAGGACCTGGGCATACCCCAAACTTCTTTGACCTTAAACCCCCCTCCAAAAATCAATAAATGCACTTTGTTAGCTGTGGTGGGTGTTTGAATGTCTCTCCATCAGAGTGACAGCACCCCACCTGGATCCCAGCTTGAATCTATTTCTGCCTCTTGGTCTCTTTTTTTTATTTAATTTCTTAATCCCCAGCTCCTCCACTCAGGAATCTGTTGTTTTCCATGCGGGTCTCGGAAAAGAGAGAAATAGTCCCCCACACTATATCATAGCATAGCAGTAGTTGTAGAACAAAATTTTAAGTTTACATGGTTGAATACAGGGCTGGTACAAAATATTACGGTAAGCCTAGGGTGACATTCAGTGCATCCCCATCTTTAAAGTACACACAAATCTTGTTCAATGCGGATCTTGTTAAAACACAAATCTGATTCAGAGGTCTGGAGTGGTGCCTGAGGCCTTGCATTTCTAACAAAATCCCTCCAGTTGCTGGGCTTGCTAGTCTAGACCACACTTTGAGTATCAAGGGTATAGAGTCTATACTATAGACCATTGATCTCAGTAAATTCTGATAGGCTGTTCATGAAAGGGCAAGAGGATCTAGCCAAGCACAGATCTTGAACACCAATGAAAGAACCCTAACATGTATCATGCTAGTTCAAAACACACCTGGTGTTGATGATAGTGAGAATAGCTGCCCCTCGAAAGCCTATGGTATTGCTTAGTCTTTCAAATAGGAACAGTCTACCCCTGGGCTGTGCATTCAGGATTACCTACCATACCTGAAATATTGGCTCACTTTCTTATTCCAGTGCCTATGCCGGATTGTTTGGTGTAAACCAGCTTTTCTTCCTACTCTGAAACTCTGAACTTGATTCTCCCTTTCCGCTTTCTGTTGCAAATCTAAAAGTACGTTTTCCTTCCTCACTCTTACTTTGAATTGTGGCCGTAATGTCCTTGCTCTCAGCCTGGCTATCCTTTGTACAACTTGGGTAACTGCAGAACAGTCATTACGAGCATCCCTGGGGGTGGATCTCCAAGGAGAAGTCTCTGGAAGCCCTCTTTAGGTTTTTCCCATTTGCAGTTAGTGTTGAGAAGCATGAATGCAAGGGCACTGGTTCATAAGGGAAGGTGGCTACGTGTTGCAGTGCCTTCAGGGGCTTTTAAAAAATGCATGGGTTCCACCCCAAAAGGTCCTGATTTCATTGTTCTGGGGTGTGACCTGGGCATTGGGATTTTTAAGAGCTCTCCAGGGAATATTAATATGTCTCAAAATAGAATGCAGCTTGGTTCTGTTTATAACTCTAACTTCCAGGATTGGTCAAAGGAAATCGGCAGGATGCCAGGCAAGCTCCTTTACTTTAGGGAAAAGGATTCCATGTATTTGCAAGACATAACTTACAACTCATTATTCAGGCCTTCCTGAAAACCTGGTAAATGTTACTTGTAAGGACATTATTGCTATGTTAATATATATATATATATATATATATATATATATATATATATAAATACACACACACACACACACACACACACACACACACACACACCGTGTTTCCCCGAAAATAAGACATCCTCTGAAAATAAGACCTACTTACAGGTTTCCTTCTGAGTGAAATATAAGGCATCCCCCCAAAAAATAAGGCTCCAGGCTCTGTCTTAGAATGAAAATTAATTTACCATAAACTAGTCGCTAGGGCCACCCCGACTGGCGTCTAGCAACCAGTGACCTGACGTCACTGCTGTGTGAATGGAGATAAATCAGCGTGGAAACTTTGTGAAACCTAAACTGCAAGAAGTTGTGACTTGGGTGAAGAATTCATGGGAGAAAATCACTGACGGTTGCATTGCAAATGCACTGCAAGCAGGCTACCTTGACAAGAAGTACTCATTTAAAGACAGTGCTATTGCTAAACATGAGAGATTTGGTCCACTGATTCTGAAAGAAATGGAGTCACAAGAAATTCACCAGGACATTCAGGAATTGGATTGTTATGATGATGTTCCAGAAGATGATGACATGATTGTCATGGAATAAATGAGTAAATTCTTGATACTGTAGGATTCACAGTTTGTCTGGTTTGTGTTGACAACTACCGTACTACCATACCGTATACAGGTAATAAATTTCCTTTATTTTCATTTAACAATAAATGTGTACCGTATTCTTCTTGGTGGAAAAATAAAGCATCCCCTGAAAATAAGACCTAGCGCATCTTTGGGAGCAAAAATTAATATAAGACACTGTCTTATTTTCGGGGAAACAGGGTAAGGATACACTAGTGAAGTTTTCAAATTTTAAATTGTATAACAATTGCCTGGGCTGGCTTTGGACAATGAAGATCAGAATCTCCAAAGATAGGTTGGAAAGAGGGACTATTCATCCACATTTTTAAGGAGACACACAGTTGATCCTGACAGCCTTTGGGAGATTATGGTGAGCACATCATGAAGGTAGAACTGTCTGAGTAAGTAAATGTTGGGTAGTCGTCTAACTGTTATAAGGTGTTGTGTGAAGTTGAAAAATATCAGGATATGTCAATCCCAAATATGTAATTTGGACATAAGGATTATTTTGAGCTGAAGGCAATTGACAGCCAACAAATACCCTCCCTATCATGTGCCTAAAAGCAGGCATACATTTCTGTTTGTGAAGGTGTTTCTTGCCCTTTCCTACTCCTACCAGGGGAATCTACAACCACCTAGATGAGTTTGTATAAATGAACCTTAATAAAATAACCCTTATCTTCCATAAATTAGCAAGTATGTTGCCTAGTCACTTCTCTATTGTTTATCATCTCTCAAACTCCCTTTCCTTTGTTAAAATGGTATATAAGACCCCAAGTCTAATCACTTTTTAATTGAGTTTCAATTTTTTTCTGTGAACTCCCATGCATGTAAAGCTTAAGTAAGATTGTGTGCCTTTTCTCCTGGTAATCCGTCTTCCATTTGTTTAAGTCACAGTCCCCAGTACTGAACCTAAAAAAGTAGAGGAAAAGGTTCTCCTCCCTGACAAAGTTCACGTGTGAGGATCCCCTGTCCACTGATACCTCATTTACTGGATTGGCTATGGTGATCATAATGTCCACTCCTAAGATAAGGGATCTTTTTTCCCAATACAAGTAAAAATGTCAGTATGTTACCTGGTTGCAAGTCATTTTCACTATTATCCACGACTATTTGGTTGGTGCATTCCCTGTAAAATACACTGAGTCGCCAGATTATTATGATCTTTGAACACATAATAATCTGGCCACTCAGTGTGTGTGTGTGTGTGTGTGTGTGTGTGTGTGTGTGTGTATACAAACACTATATATATATATATATATATATATTAGAAGCCCAGTCCATGAATTAGTGCAGGGGTGGGGTCCAGCCTGCCTAGCCAGGGGAAGGGGACATGGGCGGTTGGCCGGCTTGCCTGCTGGTCGAAGGGACAATTTGCATATTAGCCTTTTATTATATAGGCTATTAACTGAGTGATCAGATTATTATGCGTTCAGAGATCATCATAATCTGGCCACTCATTGTATATGGGGTATGGAAATAAAGGAATGGAAACCATGTAGAAGATAAGTTATATTTGATAACAATAGAGTCAGGACATTCTTTAAAATAGCACAGCAACAGGAAGAGCAAGGCCAGGGTGGGGAACTCTGGGCTCCATCAAACTCCTGGGGGATGGACATGGAAGTCATGGGGGTAGGAGGTTGAGCAGGTAGGAAAGCGTCTTTTGTAGCTTGGGGAAAACATTTAAAAGGATTAGAAGGGAATGAGGAAAGAAAGCATGCACATTCATCTATATCAATATTGGCCTCTTGTTAAAAAAAATAACTACCATTTATGAAGTCTAACAGGTACGGTAGGCACTGCACGAAGCATGTTACATTGGTTCTTATGTCAAGTCCTGAATATCTCTATGAGGTAGGTTGTATTTTCCCACTTTGTTGGGAGATTATGTAACCTCTCTAAAACTCAGAGAGGTTACATAATCTCCCTGAAACTATTAATAAGGAGTAGGTCTAGAATATAAAGCAGCCTACTACAATCCCAAAGCATTTTTTCCTCCTTAATATCTTTCATTAAAAAGAAAAAAGTCAAATTAAAATTTTGTGGATGAAGAAGAAAAACTAGCAGAATCTTTTAACCATGGTGATTAAATTAACTCATCAACATTTGCTGCGAATTCATGATTTGTTAATGGAATTGTGGACGTATTATTACCTTTGCTAATGTCTCCTTGAATAGAGCTCCTTAATTTAACCCCAGGGCATTTAAATTATTTGGCTTCTCAGAAGCTTCACTGCCCTGGAAATTGACCAAAAGCTCTTGACAATAGAGGTGGCCACTACACGAAGAAACCTTATTTCTTGTACTATTAAGAGGGAGAGCAGAAGGAAGATGATCACTGAGGACATATTGCTCTTTTGGTCCAGCTAATGTGTTTGGTCAATTATTAATGGTGGGCACATATGACCGTGAAAATGGAAAGCAACACACACACTCACAGGAAAGGTTCTTAGTTGGGAAGCAAAGTAGTTTTACAGACTGTGCAAGATTATAGAAGTCAGATGCTCTAACTTCTTCCCCCTACATTACTCACCACCTCTTTTTTTAAAAACACTAATGGAAATGAATAGCTCAAGGGCATCATAAAAGAGCAATTGAGGCTGATATTCTAATTAGAAACAATTTGAACTAAACAAAGTACACTGTGGCCTAGAACTCTTCATAAAAGTGAATACAGAATGAAAGGGAAAATAATGACTCGTATGTATAGAAACACATGAATACTTACCAATAATGATATTGGTTATGTTAGAATTATGCATAGCTGGATTTTTACTGTCCCAGAGAAAAATGAGTAAATGTAAATAAGAAAAATGGAAAATGAGAACATGAAATGGAAGACTTATTAACATTGGATATCTAATCTCACCAGGACAAAATTTATTATGTCAAGCAGAGGACAAAAAGAACTCTTAATTATTTATTTTAGTTAAGTTTAGAAAATAGTGTAAAAGATGATGTATTAATCTTCCTTAGGTAATTATCATGATAACTCACAGGTAGTATTTTTTTTCTTTTACAATCTGTACTAGCACAGAGAAAATTCAGCATTTTAGATATTTAAATGACCTCTTAGATCATCTAATCCAGTGTTTAGTAAGAGTATACAGTCAAAATCGGTTTGAACAGTGGTCGGCAAACTCATTAGTCAACAGAGGCAAATATCAACAGTACAATGATTAAAATTTCTTTTGAGAGACAATTTTTTTAAACTTAAACTTCTTCTAATGCCACTTCTTCAAAATAGACTCGCCCAGGCTGTGGTATTTTGTAGAAGAGCCACACTCAAGGGGCCAAAGAGCCGCATGTGGCTCACGAGCCACATTTTGATGACCATGGAGTTAGAATGATAATAAAAATGCATATTCCCAGAAATTGCACCAAACATACTAAATCAAAAGTTCTCACAGAGACCTTGGCCAAGTAGTTCAGCTTATTAGAATATCATCCCAATATGCCAAGGTTTTGGGTTCAATTCCTGGTTGGGGCTCATATAACAATCAACCAATGAGTGCATAAATAAATGGAACAAATGAATGTTTCTTTCTCTCTCTCTAAAAAAAAAAAAAATCAATCAATCAATCTTTTTTAAAAAAAAATCCCATAAAGATGAGTTACAGCAACTTACTAACCTGGAGGGTATGCAATGTCTTCTTTATTCACAGAATTAAGGGGGACTCAACAGAGGAATACATATGCCTTGCCTTCTTCCATCTTTCCCCACATTCAGAGTATTTAGTTTAAAAACCCACTGTTGTGTTGTGACCTCACCTTCCCCCTCCCCCCCGCACCGAATTTATATATATATATATATATATATATATATATATATATATATATATACACACACACACACACACACACACACACACACACACACATATATATATATATATATATATATATATATATATAGTTTTAAATATTTTTTGTTGATTTTTTAGAGAGGAGGAGAGAGGGATAGAGAGTTAGAAACATCAATGAGAGAATCATTGATCAGCTGCCTCCTGCACACCCCCTACTGGGGATGTGCCTGCAACCAAGGTACATGCCCTTGACTGGAATTGAACCTGGGACCTTTCAGTCCGCAGGCCAACACTCTATCCACTGAGCCAAACCGGTTTCGGACGAATTTATATTTTGAAGTCCTATTCCCCAATGTGATGGTGTTAGGAGGCCTTTGGGAGGTAATCAGGTTTAAATGAAGTCATCAGGGTGGAGTCACCATGATGGGATTGGCACCCTTATAAGAAGAAGAGAAGACCAGAGCTTCCTCTCTGCCACGGGCATGCAGAAACAGCAAGGAAGTGGCTGTCTGTAAGCCAGGAAGAGAGTCTTTACCAAGAGTTGAATGTGCTGGCAGATTGATCTTAGATTTTCCAACTTCCTGAACTGTAAAAACTAAATGTCTATTGTTTAAGCCATCTATGGTATGTTATAGCATTCCAAGTTAAGGCACTCAACTTGTTCTTGCTTCTGTGAGATTTTCTGTAACTAGAACATGTTTTTGCCTTTAGTCTTATATCCGGAATCCATAAAATGATTATCATAAAATGAATTTTTGTTATACCTATTCCTATTGCTTATCAGTGAGAGAATGTAAATATTTTGTAGAAATAAGACATACTGGCATTTGGGATTTGTAAGAACTGTTTGTACCTGTCTAATTTTAAGTTTTATGATATTCATACATATTCCTGAAAAAAATTAATCACATGTGATCTTTTAAATCTGGCAAGGGGGGGAAACCAGAATTTACACTCAGTGCTAGCTCAACACTTTTTCCTTTTTACTATATTATGCTGTCTCTAACAATAGTGAAGATAATATAAAATTTATGCCAAGTAATGATAGCTGTTATGGTATTTGAATTAAGAACAACTACAACTATGAAGGTCCATTAGGTTGTTGTTGCTTTTAGCCAAGTGGATAAATTACAAAAAGATATGTTTTAAAAGAGAATTAGACTAGAAAGATTCTTTAAAATAATAAAATATGACTTCCTTATCTTACAGATAAAAAAAGAAAAGATTAACAATCTGATGCTTGGTCATGAAAAGTGTTGACATGTTAGTTGCTTTAAAGGCTAACAAAAACACAAGTGGATGAATTACTATTTACTTTTGGCTAATAAAATATATCAAAAGGCTACTAATAAAAAAGAATAACACCCCCGTTCCACTGTCAAAGACAGTGGAGTGACATCAAAATTGAAAATACTTCTCCAGGCTAAGTTAATATCTTTACAAAGAAGACCAAAATCTGTTGGAATAAAGAACCTGGTGCTTACTAAAGGAGGAAAACCATTGCTTTAATGGCCATAAAAATAAAAAATAAAAAATCATTAGTATGTGTATTTGAACACCACGTACCCCTTAATAACAAAAAGTGAAGTCCACACACACTAGGTATTCATTCAGCAAGCGTTTGTTGGGTGTCTACTATGAGTCAAACTGTACAAGAGCACCTGAAATTCAGATAGGAAAGAAACAGGTCCTAACCTCTAAAAACATGCCTTAAAAGAAAAACTAGAATCTCATGTACATGTTTTTTTAAAGAATATTGAATTGGAGCCCTGACCCATGTGGCTCAGTTGGTTGAGCATAATCCCGTGTGCACAATAAAGTGACTGATTAAATTGCTGGTCAGGGTACATGCCTGGATTGCAGGCTCAATCCCTAGCAAGGAGTATTCAGGAGGCAGCTGATCAACGTTTCTATTTCCCTCTCCCCTCCTCTTTCCCTCTGAAATCAATAAAAAAAAGTTTTTTTAAAAAATAACATTGAGTTGGACATTACTAATAATTAGTAACTATGAAGTATGTTATCTTTCCAAGACCCTTTACACAGTAGCTTATTAACTACACTGTGAGAAAAATAAATCTTGAATTTTTCTCTTTTTTTAGTGTCCCAGAGAAAATATGAATAAATATAGAAAATAAAAATGGAAAATGAGAAAGTATGAAAAATAAGACCTATTAACATTGAATATGTTAATCTTGTCAGGACAAAAATGGATCAATTTTTTTTAACAATCAGAAAATAAACAGAAACAAATGAGGCCAAGAAATTATGTAATTTACTTATGGCAACCAATTTTGGGTAAGTGTTGAAAATATTTATTCAAAATTTGGAAAGGGGTGGGAGGTGGGGCAGTATGACTTTTCAGTGTGATATAGACCATTGTATGAAAGGCCTATCCCAGGACTATTGAATTCTATAAGAGAAAGTGCCTGTGTTTGACTTTGCTATTTTTCTGTTTGATTACAGTACAAGTAGTACTGCGAATGACATGTTAACTTATGGATTTCTATTTGTTAGAAATGGAAACTACAAAGGTTATAATTTAATTCTTTTGTGGGATGCTAACTTGTATTTAACATACTCCCCTCACCAGTCCCAAAATGCCTATAAACAACCAGTGCCTCGAAATGGTCCTTGACCAAGCTTTACCATCCTACTGAACCCCTCCATTAATAATTTAACTCTTCTATGACAAGTATTCATTGTATATTTGCGTGAGAGTCACTTCTAAATTTTTAAAAAATTATACTTAGACACTATGCAAATGTTTCATAAATTTATTGAATTCCGTAAATATGACCATTACATTGATATTACTCAGAATTTCAAACATAAAATATTCTCTGACCAATTTGGCAACTAGTGGTTCAATATCCTTTGTATGTGGCCTTCACTATATATTTAAAACGGATTAATGACTTTTTCTGTGTGCAATCTCTCACCCTAGCCAGATTTTAGAATGCCCCTCTCATTTGCTTCTTATGGGATGCAAGATGAGGATGCCTCATAGATTCTCACTATTTATTTTTAAAATGAGCTGAGTGAAATACGTAATACCTTAATTGGTGCAAAGCCAATACGTCCAAATTGGTTTTTTACACAGTAAGTTTTAGACAATTCTCAACAACGTAGAACCGGAAGAGATAAATAGTAAGATGTACATGTTTCACCCACCTGCTAGTCTATATGTTTGAAGAATAATTTAAGATGTAAAGGATAACACAAAAGCCTTCTAAGCACCTACAGCGATGAAGCACATACTCATTATAAGCGGAGTGAATGACAAAGGAAAAAAAAATGGGAACTTAAGACTGGAAAATTTGACTCAAAAGGACAGATGTTGAAAGATGTATCCAGGGTTCCAAATTAAAAACTGATCACAGTGAGAATAGAAGCCTTCCTTCCTGTTTACTGTGCTATATACAGTAAAGAAGTTACAAAATAATAATAATAATAATGGATAGCAGAACTAATTATTTCTTGACTTTTAATATAATATTGCTACTAGAACTATATATTCTAATTAACCTTCCCCTCCCATCCTTCTACTCTGTATCAATATAAGCAGTCTTATATATTCAAGGTACATTATCCAATTAACAAGTTTTTGCAATCCTCATTTGAAAAGATTCATGGAGGTTCTATTTCCTGCTTGAAAATGGGTTAGAAAAATAGAGGCAACTGGACAGCATATTTGGTAAGCAGCAAAAGAGCACTTGGCAATAAAATAATCATTTATAAACTGTCAAAATGATTGTCCTAGCTTTATTTTCAGAATAAGTAATCCATAGCTCTCAAATATGAAACATTCACAGCACTAAGAAATACAAGAGGACATGCTACCCAAGATATCAAGCATATTTAATTAAAAGCCTTCATAAAAAATTCAAGCAAACAATTGTTTTAGAGCTAGTGAACAACCTTGTATAGTTTTACTCACTTCCCATTTGCTATTGCACAAAGGCAATAGGGAAGGTTTGCCTTGTGATTTGTTATAAAGCCAAATTACATGCTGCGAACACTCATAACAGTTTTGCAATTTAGCTAAATATTTGTACTGTTTTATTACAATGTTGATTTTTGTGACTGCATTGATTAAATATCTCCCCTGCAACATTTGCTTAGTTTCTCCTTTAATTTCACAAATGTAGTCAACTGACATGACCTATACTAGCGATTTTCAACCTTTTTCATCTAATAGCAAAAATTAATGAACTAGCCAAAACCGGTTTGGCTCAGTGGTAGAGCATCGGTCTGCGGACTAAAAGGTCCCAGGTTCAACTCCGGTCAAGGGCATGTACCTTGGTTGCGGGCACATCCCTGAAGGGGATGTGCAGGAGGCGGCTGGTCGATGTTTCTCTCTCATCGACGTTTCTAGCTCTCGATCTCTCTCCCTTCCTCTCTGTAAAATATCAATTAAATATATATATTAAAAAATTAATGAACTAATTACAAAAATTCTGCAGCACACCAAAGAATAGACTATATGTTTTGCTGATCTGACCGACAAAATAGGTGTAATTTTGATTCCTTCACACCAGACAGCTATCAGCCCATGTACTAACTCCTTGTTTTTTAATCCAACCCCCTCTGACCAACCCCCTCTGAAAACACTGGGCTCAGAACCTAGGATGGGGGGGGGGAGCACCATAACTCCAACCACTTATCTCTCACTCGTTCTAAATCTTAGAATGATGGACGTGTAACAGAAAATGTAAAATCTAAAGCTTTTTTTGAAAAACAGTACAATTTATAAAATTTTATTCATAGTAGTCTGAAAAAAGAAGTAAAAATTACCAACATCAGGAAAGAAAGAGGAGATGCCACTTAGACATCCTTCAGATTACAGAAGATTTCAAAAGAATACTACGAACAACTTTATGCCAATAAATTCAACAACTTGGATTAAAAGGACAAGTTCCTCAAAAGATGTAACATGTCAAATCTAACTTGAGAAAAATATAGAAAAATCTTATCCCATTAAGTATAAGGAAAATTCCAAGTTCAGACTGCTTCAGTGGTAAATTTAATAAATGTTTAGGAGTGAAATAATTTCTTTTAAAAAATATATATTTTATTGATTTTTTACAGAGAGGAAGGGAGAGAGGGATAGAGAGCTAGAAACATCAATGAGATAGAATCATAGATCAGCTGCCTCCTGCACACCCCTTACTGGGGATGTGCCCGCAACCAAGGTACATGCCTTTGACCAGAATTGAACCTGGGACCTTTCAATCCGCAGACCGACAATCTATCCACTGAGCCAAACCTGTTTCAGCAGGAGTGAAATAATTTCAATATTAGACACCTCTTTCAGAAAATTGACAAGGAAACCCTTATCAATTCATTTTATGGGGCTAGAACTACCCTCATATAAAAATATATTCATTCATTCCCAGTTGATAGACATGTGGGTTTCTTCTAGTTTTAGGTTATGATGAATAAGATTGCTTTGAACATTCTTGTGTACATATTTTGGTGGACATATGAACTTACTTTTCATGAATATAAATCTGGGATTGAAACTGATGGACCTTCCAACATTATAGAATAGATGTAAGTTTAGCTTTACTAGACATTGCCAGTTTTCTTAAATGGTTAGTTTTCCTCCCATCAGCAATGTATGAGAGTTCTAGTTGATCCATATTCATCAACTTTGCTATACAGCTTTAAAAATTTTATTTTAGCCATTCCAATAAATATGAAATGCTCTCTCATTATGATTTTAATTTGACTTTTCCTGCATACTGATAATAATATTGGTTAGTTAATATTTAATAATTAATTTGTTGGATTTTGTGTTCTGTTTAAGCAATATTGCTTATTCCAGTGTCATAAAAGTATTCTCTTATTCCAGAAGTTTTACTGCTTTACCTTTTAATTAATGTCTTTGCAAATATAGATGTGGCTATAGATAACCTATTGGATCAGTACTATTAAAACTGCAAAGACAATCCAGTTGCTTTTGAAATTTAAATGAAACAAATCTGTTTGTCTTAAACCGATTGGTCATGTATAAATGGCCTATATTTTCATATACTTTTCTATTCTATTGGATTCTTTGTCTATCCCTTGCACTAATATCATAGGGCCTCAAGTTTTACAGTTTTCTAATATTAAAATCTAGTACTGTCAGCTCTCTATCTTTGTCTATTTTAAAATTGTCTTGAGTCTTTGTGGTTTCCTATACATTTTAAAATCAGCTTCCCAATTTCCTTTGGGAATTTTCTTCTGAGGTTTGGATTGGAATTGTATTGCCTAGACAATTTTGCTAACAATGAAGATATTAAAAATATTATTTACACACATATAGTAATAACTATTTTTAAATTATTTGAGTAGTACTGATGGGGCTATAGAGGTTTTTATTTTTAATGATTTTGCATGATCAGGGCTTTCTAAAGCAAAGAAAGCTGAAATCTGCGCTAAAACATAAGCCTTGGAAATTAAACGTTAACCAAATAGACAGTGAGAACTTATTCAACAAAGAAGGAGTTTTCACTTCAAGGGGATAAGTTCTAAAGCTATGGAAATAAAAGCCTCAGTTGTAAAACAAAGATGCTTTGCTTATCTTCCCTGAAGACATTACTTACACTCTCAAAGGTAAGAGAACGGGATCATTCCCTTTATTTTCTCAAGGAATGTTTACATTAGGGAGCAAAGTCTTCTCCTCCCAGAAGGCAAAGGCGCACAGCTATCCCTCTCCTACATAAACTTCCAGATTCATCCTTTCACAGTCTCGAGCCTGCAGTACAAACCCTCATACTTGTAGGGTGCCATTTAATTTGACTCTTTTCATATATTCCCCAAAGAGAAAAGAATTGGGGCAAATGGGAATTGATGTGGTTATTGATTTAAGTTCATAAATTGCACCTGCTCTAGAAGGTTCATGCCTACTTTTGACACCAAGGGTCCTTGTGATTTTGATCAATTGTAGTTTTAAATCCCAGCTCTAGGCATCATCTCTTTCTCCCTCAAAGTCCTAGCCTTTCCCCCAATTATAAGCAACCCCAACCTGAGGCAGCTGCAAACAGTAGCTTGGACCTGACCAATGATCACAAGGTCTGAACCTGGGCAAGTGAAAATAACACTTTTTTTTATTAAGAGAAAGATGATTTATTTGTATTACAATCAGGCAAGATAGGCAACAAACAGTATTTCAAATTTTTTAAAAAGTCCACTACCTAATCATAAAAGAAATTTTATTAAAAAGATAAAACTTATGAACTTACATTTACCTAATGACATCCCTTCAAAAACATAAAACAAGTAACAAAATTACAAGTAACAGAAAATAGTTTACAGTATGATTTTCTTTAAATTTTTTAAAATTGAATTTATTAGGGAGACACTGGTTCACAAAATTATACAGGTTTCAGGTGCACAATTCCACAGCACATCATCTGCACACGGTATTGTGTGTTCACGACTCCTAGTCAAGTTTCTGTCCATCGCCATTTATCCCTCTTACATCCTTTCCCCGCAATCGCCACACCGTAGTGGTGCAACTTCTGAGCCCCAAGGTGGGGCAACCCCCTGGCTACCTTCCCACCAACCTGAGGAAACGATTCATTAATTTACCTCAATTCCAAGCAATCAGTTCCCAGCATCTCATACCCTCTCGCCCACAGTCTCTTGCGATTTTGCCCTTTATAATCTGTAACCTACAATGCCATCCAGGAGTTTTGACTTTTGAGCATTAGCTTCCTGTTCTCCTAGGTGGGGCCATTCATAACAAAATAGCCTGCAATTCTCCGTGTTTAGTGTTTGGCTCTGTTGCTGCCAGGTGGACAATGTCCTTCTGTTCAGTAACACTCTCTGGCAATACAAGTAAATATAACTACTAAAATTATATCCGTATTTTTTTACTTTTTTAGTCAAGAAGATTTAACACCTTTAATATATTGTATCTGAGTATTTGATATTTTTAAAATTCCAATATAAATGGTATATGTAAATTTCTTCTTGCAATAATCGTGGGTAAATAAAAATTCAGAAGTTTGTTGCTAGTATATAGAAATTCAACTGGCTTTTGTATATTTAATCTGAACCTGTCAATCTTGCTAAATTCATTTATTAATTTAATGGTTTCTTTGGAGATTACTTAGGGCTTTCTATGTATGAAATTATATGGCTAAAACTTTTTTTCTTTATTCTCTCATCCGTTTTATTATTTTTATTTGTTTGGTCTTGTGAATTGATTAAGACCTCTTACACAATATTGGATAGAATTGTGCTTCTCTGTAGTTTATCTCATTCTGGATTTAAAAGAAAAAATATTCACTATATCCCCTTAGGTATAATGGTATAAATGAGTTTTTCTAGATTCTTTATTTGCAGATTAAAGAAATTCTATTCCATTCATAATTCCCTGAAAAAAATAATTTTTATAACATAAATAGAATTTTAATTTTTTAAATGCTATTTTTTTAAATGATTAAGGTGTTACATATATGTCCTTATTCCATTATCCCCCCATTACTGCCCCCACTCATGCCCTTACCCCCCTATTGTCTGTGTCCATTGGTTAGGCTTATATACATGCATACAAGTCATTTGGTTGATCTCTCCACTTTACTTCCACCCTATCCTACCACCCTTTGAGGTTTGATGGTCTGACCTATGTTTCTCTGTCTCTGGAACTGTTTTTGTTCATAAGTTTACGTTGTTCATTATATCCCATAAATGAGTGAGATCATGTGATGTTTATCTTTCTCTGACTGGCTTATTTCACTTAGCATAATGCTCTCCAGTTCCATCCATGTTGTTGTAAATGGTAGGAATTCCTTTTTAGTGCAGCATAGTATTCAATTGCATAGATGTACCAGGTTTTAATCCAATCATCTGCTGATGGGCACTTACACTGTTTCCAAATCTTAGCTATGTAAATTGTGATGCTATGAATATAGAGGTTCATATATCCTTTCTGATTGATGTTTCTAGCTTCTCAGGATATATTCCTAGAAGTGGTATTACTGGGTCCAATGGGAGTTCCATTTTCAGTTTTTTGAGGAAGCTCCCTACTGTTCTCCACAGTGACTGCACCAGTCTGCATTCCCACCAGCAGTGCACCAGGGTTCCTTTTTCTCTGCATCATTGCCAACATTTGTTGTAATTTAGGATTTGAGTAATTTAGGATTGTTGTTTCTTTGCTGATTTTTTTGTCTAGAGGATTTACCCAGTGATGTCAGTGGTGTAGTAAAGTCCCCTACTATGATTGTATTGTTGTCTATCTCTCTCTTGATATTTTCCAGGAGATTTTTTATGTATTTGGGTGCTTCTGCATTGGGTGCATATATGTTTACCAGGGTTATATCCTCTAGTTGTATCGATCCCTTTAGTATTATGAAGTGGCCTTCTTTAACTCTTGTTGTGGCCTTCACTTTGAGGTCTATTTTTTCAGATATAAGTATTGCTACCCAATCTTTTTTTTTTTTTTTTCATTTCCATTTGCCTGAAATGGAAATCCCTTCACTTTCAGTCTGTGTGAGTCCCTTGTTTTGAGGTGGGTCTCTTATAGACAGCATATATATGGGTTGTGTTTTTTATCCATTCAGCCACTCAATGTCAAAAGACATTGAGTGGCTGAATGGAGCATTTAGTCCATTTATATTTAAAGTTATTATTGAAAAGTACTTATTTTTTGAGGTTCTGTTCTTTCTGACCTTTTTGTTTCTTCTTTTTACAGCATTCCCTTTAGCATTTCTTGCATTGCTGGTTTGGTGGTGACAAATTCCCTTAGCCTTTTTTTGTCTGTGAAGTTCCTGATTTCCCCTTCAATTTTGATTGACAGTCTTGCTGGATAGAGTATTCTTGGATTGAGTCCATTGCTTTGCATCACTTTGTATATCTCCTTCCATTCCATTCTAGCTTGATGTGTTTCTGTTGAGAAATCATTTGATAATCTGATGGGGGATCCTTTGTAGGTGACTCTCTGTCTCTCTCTTGCAGCCTTTAAGATTTTCTCTTTGTCGATAACATTTTCCATTGTAATTATGGTGTGTCTTGGTGTGGGTCTATTCAGATTCATCTTGTTTGGGACTCTTTGTACTTGAGTAACTTTTTTCCCCCGCATATCTGGGAAATTTTCTGTCATTATTTCTTCAAATAGATTTTCTAATCCTTGCTGATCTTCTTGTCCTTCTGGAAGCCCTATTATACGTATGTTATTTCGTTTTGCATTGTCCCAAAGCTCCCTTAGGCTCTCCTCCTGCTTTTTAATTTTTTTCTCTAGTTGCTCTTCATATTGGGCTTGTTTCTGTACCTGATCTTCTAACTCGCCGATTCGGTCCTCTACTTCTTCTAATCTACTGTTGAAGCCTTCCATGGTGTTTTGGATTGTAGCTATATCATTTTTTATTTCTTCCTGATTTTTGCATATGGTGTTGATTTTCTCATCCACCCAGTGTATGAACTGTATGACCATTACTCTGAATTCTTTTTCAGTTACATCGCTTGCTTCAATTTCACTTATTTCCTTACTCGGCGCTTCCTCCTTTTCTTTCCTCTGGGGATTGCTTCGTTGTCTCCTCATTCTGACTACCACCAGAAGGTTTAGATGTTCAGTTGCAGGGACCTGGACCGTGTGCAATGGTAGTTTTGCACCCTCCAAGTGTCACTGAAGAGCTCTGATACCAAGTTGTGTGGTTGCTGTGGGTTGGTGGGAGCTCTCCCTGGATCAGAGTCGTGGGTGCTTAGTGTGGTCTCGTGTGTGCACCTAGAATCAGAGATGCTACCTGTGCCTTGCTGAACAGAAAACCCACTGGCGTATGCCAAAAATCAAAGTCCCCTATTGTGTGTCAGGATTCAGAGGCTCCCTGTGTTCATGTCGAGAATCAAATATCAGAGCCTTTGTTTCTTATTGCTAGCTTACACTGAAAATCAGATCTTTGTGTGCACATAAGCCAAGAATTGGAGTCACTGGATCTTAGTGTGAATGCACTGGGAATCAGGGATCTCAGGTGCACATAATGAGGAATGGAGTCCAGTCACTGGTGGTCAATGTTGCCTCTTGTATGGAGATTCAGGATCCACAATCTGCTCAGGAGACTGGGTTGCTCAGTCGCACTGTGTTGGCAGGAGGTCCACTTCTGCCAGAAATCTGTGGCCGGGTGCCCGGAGTCTTGGTGTCACTGGGTCTGCAACTGTGGTGGCAGGTCTTCTACTAGAGCAGCCGTAGTGTCCTGGTTTGCTTTCAAGACCAGACTGGGTGGTGGCGAGGCTCTAAATGCTGTTAAAAAAAACAAAACAAAACAAAAACTATTGAAATGATCATGTGGTTATTTTAATTTGTTTTGTTAATGTGGCCAATTACATTGCTTGCTTTTCAAATATTAAATTAATTTTGCATTCCTAAAATAAACATCAATTGTTTCTAATGTAAGACAACAAGATATATATAATATAATTTACATATGTTCATATATAGTATTTTATTGATAGATTTATTTGGTAATATTTTGATCAGGTTTTATAACATTTACACTCATAAGAGATATTGCCTATAATATTATTTTCTTGCAATGGTTTTGTATGAACTTGGTGATTTAATATCACAATTATGCCAGGGTTATAGAACAGATTGGAAAGTCTTTTCTTTTTCTCTATTGTGTCAATTAACTTTATATTATTTCTTTCTTAAGTGTTTGAAATAATGTGCCTTTGAAGTCCTGGAATTTTCAGTGTGATAAGGTTTCAATTACAATAGCAGAAAAAAAGGTTTTCTGATTTTTTATTTTGTTTTGTATTAGTTTTGTTTTTATGTTTATAATAAGTTTCTATATTTTGTCCAACCTATTAAATTTTCCATGTCTGCTGATTTTTATAAATGGGTATATAATATATCCTTATCTTTCCATTCTTTTAAAAAATATATTTTATTGATTTTATAGAGAGAGGAATTGAGAGGGATAGAGAGTTAGAAACATCGATGAGAGAGAAACATCTACCAGCTGCCTCTTGCACACCCCCCACTGGGGATGTGCCTGCAACCAAGGTACATGCCCTTGACTGGAATCAAACCTGGGACCTTTCAGTCCGCAGGCCGACACTCTATCCACTGAGCCAAACCGGTTTCGGCTATCTTTCCATTCTTGATAGTGTAATTTGAGCTTTCTCATTTTTAAAAATAATTTCTGGATCAGTTTTTCTAGGGGTTATAAATTTTTAAAATATTAACTTTATGCTCTATCATTTATCTCTATAATATAACTACTTTTAAATTTTTTTACATTCTTACTTTTCTTATTTTTGTTGTTGTTGTTCAATCTGTTCTTTTTCTACCATCTTGAGATGGAAACTTTGTTTTTACATTTTTTATAGTATATGAATTTAAAGCAAGCAATTTCTCTCTATGCATTTAACTATATTTCTCAAATTTTGTCATGTTTATTTACATTACATTCAATTCAAAGTGTTTTCTAATTTTCATTTATTTTTTTTCTTACCTACTGAAATTTTTAGAAAGTTATTAATATTCACATTTGAGGGATCTTCTGCTTCTGCCTCTGCAGTAGATTTTTAATTTATTACTCCACTATTTCAACCCGTAATTTTTTGTAACATGTTTTGTGCTGCAGTCTATGGTCTAGTTTTTGGTAAAGTTTCCTGGGCACTTAAAAAGAATGTATCTGCAATTATATAAGTGGTAATCCAAACATGGCATTTAGGTCACATTGGTTAATAGAATTATTTACTTCTTTTGTATCCTTACTGCTGTTTTTGTCAGCTTGTTCCAATATTTGCTGAGAGACTTGTGTTTCTATCTCCTTCTGTGATCATGGATTTGTCTGTTTCTATCTTTTGGTTTCATCTAATTTTATGTATCTTGTAACTATAATTGGGTGGAAAGAATTAATAATGTTATGCTTCCTGGTGAATTGAATCTTTCATAATCAAATGTCCAAGTAGTATTAACTCAGGTAATACTACTTGGATCAAAGTTTACTTTTGTCTTATAATAATACAGCCACATCAGCTTTCTTTTGGTTACTATTGAAAAGTATAGTTTTTCATTATTTTTCTTTCAGCCTATGAATTTTCATATTTTTAAGTCTTCCCATTGTGAATAGAATAATTTGGTCAATTTTTTAAAAATCTCTTGCTATCATATCTTAATGTTAGCACTTTATTAGTATTACACTCAATGTAATAAAGATACACTTGGCTATAAGTTTACCATTTTATTTGCTTTCTATTTTGCTCCAATTTTCTTCTTCACTGCTTTTGTTGTATTAAACAAGTGTTTTAAAAATTATTTAATTTCATCTCTTTTAAATTCTTAGATGTACCCTTTGTATTAATTTTAAGTGGTTATTTCAGATTACATCATATTAGTAGTTTTACCATTTTATAAATAATTTAGAAAACTTTTGACAGTTTTACCACATTTACCAATCTCCTGCCCTCATGATATTACCAACATATATTTTACTTATAGATATAAATTCAATAAGATATTGATGTCATTCTGATTTAAACAGGTAATGTTTTTTTGTGTGAATTTACATCTTTTTAAAAATAGATTTTTATTGATTTTTTTACATAGAGGAAGGGAGAAATATTGGTCAGCTGCCTCCTGCACACCTCCTTTATTGGGGATATGCCTGCAACCAAGGTACATGCCCTTGACTGGAATCGAACCTGGGACCTTTCAGTCCACAGGCCAACGCGCTATCCACTGATCCAAACCTGTTAGGGCACACTTATTCAGATCTTTACCTTTTTAGAAACTCTTCTTTCCTTTCCACAATTCTATGCTTTTATCTGGCATCAGTTTATTTCAGCTTAAATAGTTTATTTTAGTATTTCTTGTACTATGGATGTGCTGATAATTATTTCAGCTTTTGTCTGTCTATAAGCATCTTTATTCTACTTTCATTTTGAATAGTTTTGCTGAGCATAAAGTTATGCTGGCATTTTAAAAAATATATTTTTACTAATTTCAGAGATGAATCGAGAGAGAGAGAGAGAGAGAGAGAGAGAGAAACAATCAATGATGAGAGAGAATCATTGATCGGCTGCCTCCTGCACTGGGGATTGAGCCCGCAACCCCAGTTTGTGCCCTGACAGGGAATCAAACCTGGACTTCCTCCATAGGTCGCTGCTCAACCACTGAGCCATGCATGCTGGGCTATGCTGGTATTTTATTATTATTATTATTATTATTTTAATTTTTTTTAGCATTTTAAAGATGCTATTTACTTGTCTTCTGCTTCCACCATTTCTTTTGAAAAGTTCATCTGGCAGCTTTATTTCTATTGCAATCAGCCCTCACTTATCACCCTCCCATAGGTTCTTGGAAACTGTGACTTTTAGTGAGAGGATGTATAACAAAACCAATTTTGCTGCAAGCTAATTGATATAAATAAGAGTTAAGTTCCTAGGGTGTATTTCTGGCCACAAACAAATCACCAAACTTCTAAATAAAGACCTGAACACTCCTAACACATGTGAGCTACCCATATAATAAAGACAAGGCTGATCATTCTTTTCCAACCCACTGATTCCAATTCGGTCTCCAGTGGCTGGAGCCTGTCCTGGCAGCTCAGGGCACCAAGCATGATCTACCCCCAGCAGAAAGGCTTTCCATGGCAGAGTCACTTACACACACACACACACACACACACACACACACACACACATACCTACACACACTCAGACTGCCACAATTCAGACCGGGCAATTCACCCCATGCACACATCTTTGGGATGTGGGAGGAAACCAGAGTCCTCAAGACAAAACCCAGGCAGACAGAGAACAGCAAACTCTACACAGAGTAACCCTGGCCGGGAGTCAATTTTTCTTTTTCCAGTCCACGTTATAACTAATGGCGGTGAGCGAAACGATGTTATTCAAGGATTGCTGTACTGGAATGCAGTGGGCCTTTTCCTGTGGCTGCTTTACAGAGAGTCTTTTTTGTTTGTTTGTTTGTCTTCAGTAGTAATGGGCCTAAGGTGTGGTTGTCTTTATCCTGCTTGGAATTTCCTGAGGGTCTTGAAACTATTTATACATGTCATTAGTTTAGGAAAATTCCTGGGCATCATTTCCAATCTTGTTTCTGCCTCATTTTCCTTCTCCCTCTCTTTCCCATCTGGTTCCCATTTACAATTACAATAAACTGTTCTGAGTCCTTCTTCATTCAATTCTCTTATTTCTTTTTCCAATTTGTCAGTGTTAGTGTATTAGAAATACAACTGATTTCTGTGTTTCTTTTCTTTTCTTTTTTAAAAATATATTTTATTGGTTTTTTACAGAAAGGAAGAGAGAGGGATAGAGAGTTAGAAACACTGATGAGAGAGAATCATCGATCACTGCCTCTTGCACATGCCCTACTGGGGATGTGCCCGCACCAAGGTACATGCCCTTGACCGGAATCGAACCCGGGACCTTTCAGTCCGCAGGCCGATGCTCTATCCACTGAGCCAAACCGGTTTTGGCTGTGTGTTTATTTTCTATCCTGCAACTTTATTATTGAAGTCATTGATTATTTCTAATGGTTTTTGATTAAGTCTTTAGGATATATATATATATATATATATATATATATATATATATATAATCACCTGCAAATTTACTTTTTCCTTTTCAATTTGGAGAATTTTCAAAAATCTTACCTGATTTCTCTAAGACTTCCAGAACTTTGTTAAATAAGGATGGTAAGAGTGGGACCCTTCTCTTATTCCTGATCTTAGAGGAAAACTTAGTTTTTCATTATTGAGTATGATATTAGCTGTGACTTACAATATATAGTTTTACTTATGTTGAGGTATGATCCCTCTCAACACCCAATTTGTTGAGGGTATTATAATAAAAGAATGTTGTATTTTGTCACATACTTTTTATGCATCTATTGAGATGGTCATATGATTTTACCTTTCGTTCTATTAATCTAATGTATCACATTCATTACTTTATGTATGTTGAACCATCCTTTCATCACAAAGAGAATTCCCACTTGATTATGATGTATGATCCTTTTAATGTACTGCTGAATTTGATTTGCTAATTTTTTCCAAAGAAATAATATATATGGGCAGCAGTTATATGAAAAGATATTTAATATTACTGTCATCAGGTAAATGCAAATCACAACCACAGTGGGATATCACCTCACACCTGTTAGAATGGCACCATAAAAAATGTAAGCTATAAGTATTGACGATGATGTGGGGAAAAGAGAACCTCGGTGCACTGTTGGTGGGAATGTAAATTGGCGCAGCCATGATGGAAAACAGTATGGAGGTTAAAAAATTAAAAGTAGAACTACCCTATGATTCAGCAATTCTACTTCCAGGTATATGTCCAAAGGAAATGAAAACAGAATATCAAAATAGTATCTGGACTGTTATGTTTCTTGCAGCATTATTCACAATAGCCAAGGGACAGCAACAACCCAAGCACCCATCAATGATTGAATGAATGAATGGCTAGAGAAGATGGAGTATATATACAATGTAATGGTATTCAGTCATGAGAAAAAAGGAAATCCTGCCATTTGTGATAACATAGATGCAACTTGAGAGCGTTATGTTAACTAAGTCTGATAGATAAAGACAAGTACTATATGATCTCACTTATATGTGAAATCTAAAAAAAAGTCAAACTCATAGAAACAGAGAATAGCGAAGTGGTTTCCAGGGGCTGGGGGGTGGAGGAATTAGGGGGATGTTGGTAAAAAAAAAAAAGGACAGACTTCCAATTAGAAGATAAATAAGTTCTGAGGAATCTAATACACAGCATTATGGTTATAGTTGACAGTGCTGTACTGTATACTTAAAAAATTACTAAGGGTGTAGATTGGAAATAGTCTCACCACAAGAAAAGAAATGCTAAGTATGTGATGTGATGGCATTAGCCAATGCTATAGTAGTAATCAAAATGCAATACGTGTATCAAGTCAACACATGTACACTTTAAATTTACATAATGTTATGTCAATTGTATCTCAATTAAAACTGGGGGAAAATTTGGAAACTCACCTCTAGGAGTTTACAGTCTAGTCAACATTATAGAATCCACTTAATGACTCTCAGGCATACTGACAAAGCAACATTAAATTGGTGAAAAAAAATGGTGAAGCACATGGGAAACGTATTATTAAATTGAGCAGAGCTCCAGCAAGGAGATTGGGGCCAGATATTAAAGTAGAGAAAGTCTTTCTCATGGTAGCGGGAGTAAAGCAATTATTTAAAATTGGAAGAAGAGCTTGAACAGAGGGAGAGAACAGGCAGTAAATATAGTCTCGTGTTTTGTTTCAGAGGAATAGGCAGATGTAGAAAGTTCATGCTGTTCTCCTGGGAAGCTATAGTTTCTGCACTCAACCCTTGTGCGTTCATGATCTCCATGTCATGGACAGCATGTCTTAGTTCCTGCTGGAAAAACACACACACAACAATCCATTTAGTCTGATTCCTGCAAATTTAATTGCTGCTGTCAACGTCTGCCCACCCACATTCTGTTGCTAAGCACTTTTACTGCAAGCTTTGTTTATGTGTTCTCTATGAATTTGGGTTTGGATGCTCTGCTTGCAGCTGCCCTCGTTCTGTACACATACAAACACCATTTAGCAACACTCCTCACATTTGTTCTCCCGCATGTCCTGGCCAGCTGACCTGTGGTGCTGTGAATTCAGCCTTTCAGTGTAAATGGATTAGCTGCAATTCAGGACCTCTACACAGTTTTTGCTTAAGGCAGTGAAGAGAAAGGAGTTTGGTCTAGGCCAGGGCAACCTCGGTTCCATGGCACCACACTGATCTCAGCTAATGCACTCTGATTTAGCGAACTTACTCTGTTGACCTGGACTTGGACTTCTTCATGTCTTTTACCCCTGAAACTTTGCCTTTCTACCAACTGTATAGCCACTGGCCAGCCCCTCACAACTTCTTTGTAGAATAGCCAGGAAAAATTGGTCTTACACAATTGTTTCCTTTTATTCTTTTTCAAAAGATATATTTTTATTGAATTTTTTTTTTTTTAGAGAGAGAGGGGGAGAGAGAGATAGAAACATCGATGAGGGAGAAACATCAGTTGGCTGCCTCCTACACAATCCCTACCAGGGATCAAGCCAGCAACCCAGGGTGTATGCCCTGACCAGGAACAAAATCAGCAGCCTCTTGGTGCATGGCATGATGCTCAACTAACTGAGCCACACCAGCTGGGCTCTTTTTATTCTTAGTGACTGTGATTCATGTGGTTTGGGAGCTGAGTGCTGTAAGCAAAGCTGAGCCTATTTCTATTTTTTAATTTGTTAATGGAATTGTCTTAAGTACAATTGTAGGCGTTACATGTTAATCAATCTGACCAAAACATATACACTAACACATTATGCAAATTAACAAGTTTATTTAGCACAATAATAATTCTGAAGTACTGAGGCACTTTTTTTTTTTTTTAAAGCACAGACTTGCTGACAAAGCCTCAGAAGTCATGTCACATCTTTCCTGACACATTCTATTTATTAACCAAGGATCCTCAGGTTCAATAGAGGAATCAGAGACTCCTCTGGAAATGTATTCCCAAATGTTTTTGCTTATTATTCCGACTAGGCCTTCTGGCGCTATGTTGAATACGAATTGCAATAATGAGCACCCTTGCATTATTCCTAATCTTAGAGGGAAAGCTTTACAATTTTTAACCAGTGATTATGATGTCAGCTGTAGGTTTTCATGTATGCCTTTGTTATGTTGATTTACTTTCCTTGTGTCTTGAGAGGTGTGTTTTTTTTTTAAACCATGAAAGGATCTAAAATTTTGTCAAATGCTTTTTTGTATTTATTGAAATTATGTGATTTTAATCTCTATTTTGTTAATGTAGTGTATGATGTTAACTGATTTTCACATGTGGAGCCACCCTTACATCCCCAGAATAAATCCCATTTGATTGGTGTATGATCCTTTTTAATGTGCCGTTGGATTTAGTTTGTTAGCATTTGGTTGAAGATTTGGGCACCATGCTCATAATGTATATTGGTCTATAGTTTTCTTTTCTTATGGTGTCTTTGTCTGGCTTTGGTATCAGACCAATGCTGGTCTCATAAAATGAGTTTGAAAGAGTTATCTATCAAATGTTCTAGGAGAACTTGATAAGGATTGCATCAATTCTTTTTTAACTGTTGGGTAGACTTTACCAGTAAAGCCATCTAGTTCTGGACTTTTCTTTGCTGGGAAATTTCTGATTATTGATTCCATCTCTATACTAGTTGTAGGCTTTCTATTTTTCTTATGATTCAGTCTTGGTAGTTGTAATTGTTTTAGGAATTTATTCATTTCTCCTAGGCTCCTCTTATTGACCTGTCTCTTATAATCCCTTTTTTTGACTGTGACATCAATTGTAATGTCTCTTTTTTTTTCTGATAAAATTTACATAAACTGATTTTTTAGCTCACATATTTAGACTTTTAAATAATGCCCATTTATTTGTTAACTTAAGAAATTTTTGTTGAGACTCTTGTATTTTACACATTGATGATACAGACATGCAAACGTGTTTGAAAAGATCTATCCCCTTATTGGTCTTGGAATTTATTGGTATGGTTATGACAATTCTTATGTCTTCTGGAATAACATGATCCTATGTCAATGTTTAATTAAATTCTCCATTTCCCCTATTCAAATGCAAACCCTTAAGGCCCACACAAAGTTTTATTCCTTCCATATGCCTTCCTCTTCTGCCAATGGATGTTTCTCTTCTCCTCAGATATTATTACTAGAGGCCCACTGCACAGACTCATGCACTAGAAGGGGTCCCTCGGCCTGGCCTTCAGGGATGGGGCAGTTCAACACCTCCCAAGGAGTCCCAAAGATCAAGAGGGCACTCTGCAAAGTTGCTGTCCCCTGGCAGATCTTGCATTGAGCAACTCCCCCTGGTGGTCAGTGTGCATCATAGCTACCAGCCGGTCAGCCAGTTGGCTGGTCACTTGGGCTTTTTAAATATATATTTTAATATATATTTATATTATTATATAAATCTGTGCCAATGTTTGTTTATTTTTTAAACATATTTTATTGATTTTTTTACAGAGAGGAAGGGAGAGGAATAGAGAGTTAGAAACATCGATGAGAGAGAAACATCGATGAGCTGCCTCCTGCACACCTCCTATTGAGGATGTGCCCGCAACCACAGTACATGCCCTTGACCGGAATCGAACCTGGGACCTTTTGGTCCGCAGGCTGACGCTCTATCCACTGAGCCAAACCGGTTAGGGCATGTACCAATGTTTAGACCTTACATCACCTACTTTCAATTTAAGTAATCAAATGTACTATCATAGTATTGTTATTCTGTATTTGTATTTTATGGTCATTTTTGAACATATTTTTTTCACACTAGAATATTTTCTTTATATCTGTCAAAGATAATAAAGCCAAACTTTAGTTGAAGTGGTGAAAACAGATTTTATTCAGTAACTGCTGTCAGTTGGGGGAAGAACTGAGCTCCATTCCAATTTGTGCAGAGGTGACTGACTGTTTTATGGCGAGAATGAGGGAGGAAGAAAGGGGAGTGCTCAGCAGTGTCAGGGGTGTGACAAATTACAAAAAGCGGGTAAAAGGATCAGGCAGTGTCAAGGCGAGTAAGCCAGCTGTGTCTGCCAGTTAGCAATGATTAGTTAGGATTATATCCTCCCGTAGAAACTGGGAGACAGGGGTTCTATCCTTGAAGTTTATATTTTGAAGGAATGGCTTTCAGGTCCTTGAGAAAGACACTTATTGGTCTTAGGAAATATATACATATACTAGAGGCCCAGTGCACAAAATTCGTTCATGGGAGGGTGGAGGGGGAGAAATACTTTAGCCTGGCCTGCAACCTTTTGCAATCTGGGACCCTTTAGGGGATGTCCTACTGCTGGGCGAGATTGGGCCTTAACTGGCAGTCAGACATCCATCTCGCAATCTAGGACCACGGGCTCCTAACTGCTCGCCTGCCTGCCTGCCTGCCTGCCTGAGTGCCCCTAACCACTCTGCCTGCCTGCCTGACTGATTGCCCCTAACTGCCTCTGCCTCAGCCCCCACCGCTGCGGCTTCGTCGGGAAGGACATCCAGAATGATGTCCACAAGTTTGTTCAGTTGTCTGCTCTAATTAGCATGTTATTCTTTTATTATTATAGATAGTTCAAAGGGAGGGAGAAGTATATTATGAAATACAATTACAATTTTTTTTGTGTTTTTTTTTTAGTTAATATTTTAAGAAAGAGATGGGCAGGGCCCTATAATTATGAGTTGGATAAAACAAACAACAGATTCTTTTGACAACCCTGAGCTTTTTCAGGTAGAGACTCTAAGAGTCCCCGGAATGTGGCCTTATGCTGCCAGAAGCCATGGTTGGTTTAGGAAAGTTTCTTAGTTCAGAAGTTTGGAGGAGTTCTTACGTGCTGGGAATTATTTTGTAGCTATTGAAGTTAGGATTACATCCTTCCACAGAGACTGAGGAACCACAGTGCTATCTTAGAACCCCTTAAATCCCATCTCTGTAGTCCTTACACAGTATTCCTGGCACATAGTAGGTTCTCAGTGAATTTTGATCAATTTTACTTAGGTCATAATAGTCCTTTAATGACCAGCTACGAGTCATTGTTCTATATTGATATTTATTGGACCATTCTATTTATCACTGCATACTCATGACCCAGTCCTAGAGCCACCAGTTTGCATACTGCACACGTATGTCTGGTTGAAGGTATGAGGGGAGCTGAAATCCAGCTTGTGCTTTTCTTGCTCTGACCCCAACACCAGCGCTCACATCCTCTCTGTTACACAAATGTTGGCGAGTAACTATCCTGTCAATCAAAATGCCTGGGTCACAGGCTTCCAAAAGCTGCCAGATATCCTAACATTTTGTTCTGGAAGTTGAAGTAAAAGCAGTTTTAAACCAAACTTTTCGTTAATTGTCTTGATTTTTTTTTTTTTTTGCCTTTGCTTTTCAATAAGAGGTTTCGTTTGCTTCAGGTGTTTGAGCACCAGGGAGCACAAGCTAATCCATTATAAAGGCCTGTTTGATTTAGAGTCCCCTGAGGTCTCCAAGAAAATGGATTTATTAGCCGGGGCCTCTCCATATAATCACTACCTAGGTAACCAGTGTCACAACCAGGGGAAACACAGATGCCTCTGCAGGGAGTTGACTGTCGTTTTGTTGATTTTGTCTTTGGGTACGGCTAGATTTATTCTTTATTATCTTTGCTATACAAGGTTATGCAGAGAGACTTTCAAATAGGGTCGAGATGTATTCTTGAGTAATATCAGTTTTGTTTTTTATGTTCATTGTTGTGTGAGTGTGTGTGTGTGTGTGTGTGTGTGTGTGTGTGTGTGTATGCCCTTAGGTATTTTTAAGACTGAAAAGCTGTACCTGCTTTCCAATTAAATAGTTTGCAAGTATTTCATTCCCTCATGTACTGACTTGCACATTCCCACTAATCCATTCTAAACTTTTCCTCTACCTCATAAGAAACCATGAAAAAAAATTAAACACCATTTGGTTTTTTGCAGTGGTACAACTCTGCATTATATATTCCAGAGGAAGTGATTCATTAAAAACCAACGTTGACAAAGGAAAGTGATACATTTGCTTGAACTAAGAAAATTAGTTTTTAAAGTTCTTCATGTTAGTATAAGATATTTAATATCAGAAAATAATATATTCATCTTTTAGGAAAATATATCTTGGAAAGGCTAAAACAGCTGGGATGTATACCAACATTCTGTACTAACCTCAACTTTACTAATGCTTACCTTTCAGATTTTGTATACTTGATGGAAATGCCATTTTCCAACTTTTGTCTGAAACCAAAGTAGATTCAAATGTCTTCAATTAAGAATTAAGGGGGTGAATTGTTGTCCACTTGTAAGAAGCAATCATTCTTATTTATCTGTTTTAAGACTCATAAGAGCACATTTTTCAGTTACCATGGGAACTACCTCCAGCTAAATTTGAGAGGGTCTCTAAACAGAACTAAAATGCCAACACTAATAGAAAACTCAATGTTTAAAAAAATTTTTTTGGCTGTATCTAAGGTGCCAAATTATTCAGTCAAGACCGCATTGACTTGGCTATTAAAGATTCTAAAGATAGCCCTGACCAGTTTGGCTCAGTGAATAGAACATCAGCCTGTAGACTGAAGGGTCCTAGGTTTGATTCCAGTCAAGGGCATGTACCTTGGTTGTGGGCACATCCCCAGTGGGGGGTGTGGGAGGCAGCTGATCGATGTGTTTAACTCTCTATCTCCCTCCCTTCCTCCCTATAAAAAATCTAAAGATAATATTTAAGTGAGAGAAAAATAAGTTTTGATAGGAAAAGAAGAATTTGAGGGTTAAAAAACAAAAGCTAACTGAATTCACACAAATGTTTTCATCTTCAAAGTTGGGCATTTCAGATATGTAGGCTTTCCCACTGATTTCATCAGTAATACTGGAAAGTGAATGTTACAATTATTCATGAGAATTTGTAAATAAGTGATAGATAAATAAGTGACAATCTATAAAATGCTCATTTTTAAAAGTTATTTTATAATCGTTAGCACTTAATAAACATTTTTTAAAGATTTTTAATTGATTTTAGAGAGAGAATGGAAGGGAGAAGGAGGAAGAGAAACATCGATCGACTGGCTTCTGCATGCCCCCTACCAGGAACGGAGCCTGCAACACAGGCATGTGCCCTGCCTAAGCATCCCACTGGCAACCTTTTAGTGCATGGAACAACAACCAACCGAGCCCCACCTGTCAGGGCTAGTTACATTTTTAATCAGTATATCAGGTATACCGCAGAATGTCCAAGTTTAGGAAATATTAACAATTTTGACTTATTTGGTACAGTTACAGGTTTTGTTACGATAAATTAAACATTTTCTTTCAGTAACAAAAATTCATAGTTATATTAGAAAGGTCTTTTTTGAGTAAGTGTAAAAGTTAGATATAATTATAACAACTATTTTCTTCTATTCCCCTAGTTAGAAATATCTATTTAAATTTTAGACACTTATTTATACTTTCAAGAACATAAAGAATCTTACTTAGAACTTATTTTTCATAATGGAAAAGATGTAGAGAAGTCAATGAATTATGATATAGGAGAGAAAGGACTTAGGCATTTTCTAGCATTTAGCCCAGGCCCCTGGTTTTCCACTGGAGGTGAATAGTTCTAGGTGATTTCCACTTTGGTGTGAACTCCATTGGAACCCAAGGTTCTTAGACCCCAATTCAGTGTGGTTGGCCTTTCCACTTGACTTACTTATAAGTCACCTTTATGTTTGAAAACTGTCCAAATGGTTCTGCTATGTATGTCTGTTAAAGTAGTTGAAAAACCCAAGGCATGCTAGATTTGTTGACCTCTTGGTCAAAAGTGTAATGTGCCTCTGTAATAAAAAGATAGTACTTCAGTAAAAGAATGAATAAACCCCCCAGGTTTTCTGAGTATGTGTGTTTGGGGAAACTTCAATGTGGGTGGCACCGCATATTTTGGACTGAAAATATGTGGGAAACAATTAGGAGCTGACTGTATGGTGTTTTTCATGTAACATATAAATCTGAATGAACATTTACTTCTTTGCAGTTGAGAACTTTATTTCATGTGGTATGCTAGTTAGGATGTTTTCATTTGTTATGCTAATTTTTTTTCTAGCATAGATAATTGAGAATTTCCTGTATATGCTTATATCATGTTTCGATGGGGTAAAACCTTGAAAATATTGTTTCCCTTGCTGAAACACGAAATAAAGTGTTTTGGGGTGTTTTTTTTTTTTATGGTTGTGTGTGTAATATATTTTTATTGATTTCAGAGAGGAAGGAGAAGGAGATAGAGATAGAAACATCAGTGACGAGAGAGAATCACTGATCCGCTGCCTCCTGCATGCCCCACACTGGGGATTGAGTCCACAACCCGGACATGTGCCCTGACCAGAAATGGAACTGTGACCTCCTGGTTCATAGGTCCATACTCAAACACTGAACCACACTGGCCAGGCATGCAAAACGGTTTTAATAAACCATGATCTAAAATTATGTAAAGTCAAAATATTCAGAACATTTAGACATTATCCTCCTTTAGAGAAAGCACTAGAAAAAGTTAAAAGTCTTGCATTCAAGTCCCAGTCATGCTATTTGCTGGTTCTTGAAAAGTGGCTCATAAATTACAGATTCAGTAAGATCCCTGACAAGGGAACACAAGCAGGAAGAGCAAGGGTTTCTCCCTGGGACAGGATTTGTACTGCCAGGCCATTTATTTGTAACATGCTGACTGTGTTATGGAAAAGTCTAATAATTAAATCCTCCTCATCTTTAATACTGGTTACGCCACACAGATACCTTTGCTAACACATATTTATTTATTTATTTAGTCCCAGAAGCTACATACAGGAAGGTTTCAAGGATGGCTGTCATTTTGTGGAACTGTGTTCCTTGGCTGACAGAGTTGCCAAACAATTTGTTGTTCATTAATTTATCTATATGGTTATTTCATGAAGTTTTACATAATAGTTACTTTACCCTTGCTTTATGTATTTCAATTATTTATGTAATGGACTTTGATCCTGTGGTGATTGTATTACAAAAGGGACAATTTTTAGAATTGACCACTTGCTTGATAAACAATGTTAATTAATTATGTTATTTCATCTCTCATATAACCCACAGACTGCAATGTATTGCATTCCATTCCCTTGAGGATAATATTTGATAAAAGATGAGTAAATATTGATTTTCATTAATGAAGTGGTTTTCTTTTAAAGTGTAAATGTTAAAAGCATTTTCTCCAATTGGTATCTGCTTAAAAGCTCTGAAAGCTTATGGTACATCAAGTTGTTCATCCATCACAAGGTCACACTGTTCAACTTTGTGTATCCTAACACCACTGATAATAGCTCACAAAGTCTATATGAGGCAGCTCATATTTGTAAATAGAGGGGAACATATGTAGAAGCAAGGAAGAGATGAATTCTAGTGGTAGTAATGTAACTCTAAATCAACACATTTATAGGTAAGCCTTTTCTTCGGTGACCTGTTTTAGAGGGTTAAAGAGCATATGTGGAAGTTCTCACCTGGGGAAGTATAAGTAAATACTTTGAAACTTTTATCAGAACATGACTTGAATAAAATTAATGTATGTCAAAGTTGCATTTGACTTCTTAATAAGCATGTCAGTAGAATGGTTAAGCTGGCTCAAAGAACATTTGTGAAACATATATACACATAACATACACTGAATGGCCAGATTATTATGACCACCCCATCAGTACTTTGTTGGACCACCTTTTGCCTTCAATACTATGGCGATTCTTATTGGCATTGACTCCATGAGATATTGAAAAGTCATGCAAGGAATATGACACCTTGCCTGGTGAATAGCACTGTCCAGCTCTGTGAGATTTGATGGTTGTGGAACCAGAGGCCTGATGGCTCTTTTAACTTCCTCCCACAAATGCTCAATTAGATTGAGATCTGGTGGTTGTGGGGGTCACCTAAGCAAGGTAAAGTCTCCCTCGTGTTCCTGAAACCACTCCTGCACAATACGAGCAACCATGGCATGGTGCATTGTCTTGTTGGAAGAAGCCATCACCATTGGGATACGCCATCAACATAATAGAATCAACTTGATCAGCAACAATACTTAGGTATGTTGTGCTATTCAGACGTTGTTCCACATGAATTAAAGGGCCCAAATCATGCTAGGAAAACATGCCCCAAACCATAACACTGCCCCCACCAGCTTGAAGGGTTGTACTCATGCATGTGGGGTGCATGCTTTCCTGCTGTTTCCGTGAAATTCTCACTCTGCCATCTGCATGATTCAACTGGAAATGTGATTCATCGGACCACATGACTTTTTTCCAATGCTCAACTATCCAAACTTTGTGTTCCTATGCAAATTGGAGACGTTTTATCTTGGTAACTGCAGACAGCAAAGGTGTTCGAACAGGCCTTCGGCTTCCATATGCCATAGGATGCAGTATAAGGCTAATTTGCCTACAAACGTCAAGTGATCATAATAATCTGGCCACTTAGTGTATATTATACATTGATTAATGTGTATATATGTTTGTATGTATGTGTATGTGTGTTCATATGTATATGCACACACATACATATGCACACACAGAAATTGATTTTAATTGCCATCCAGGAAAAATAAAAGACTTGGTGAAATAAGTTTATTCAGTGAGAGACAAAACTGATTAATATCCTATAGGGCAATAAAACGATAACCCTTTGGATTATCCTTTTTACCAGAGAGAAATCATTTGTACCTCTACTAAGAAAAAAAAAATCCATCCCATTGACAGATAATTCATAGAACCTCAGCCTTAATCAAAGGTAACTAGTAAGTCAAATAAAGGTACATCCCTAGAGTATCAGATAATCCTTTGATGATCCTGTTAGATAATGTTCTTTGTGATATTAAAAGGGCATACAGTCATGCTTTTGTTCTGCTTCAAACTGACATAATTTTCTTTGGTGGTACCAATTTCTTTCCCCAATACCTAAAGATTGCCTTCTACAGTTTTAACATTATCATATCCTAGAGAAGGCTCCCTATTTTAAACGGAATTCTCCCCTTTAGCATCATAAGATTATGCATTTTTTTAAAGAATATTTTTATTGCAGAAACCTGTTTGGCTCAGTGGATAGAGCATCGGCCTGTGAACTGAAGGTTCCTAGGTTCGATTCCGGTCAAAGACATGTACCTTGGTTACAGGCACATCCCCGGAAGGGGGTGTGCAGGAGGCAGCTGGTCAATGTCTCTCTTTCATCAATGCTTCTATCTCTCTATTTCTCTCCCTTTCTCTCTGTAAAAAAATCAATAGAATATATTTCTTAAAAAGAATATTTTTATTGATTTCAGAGAGAAGAAGGGAGAAAAATGAGATAGGAACATAAATAATGAGAAAGAATCATTGATTGGCTGACTCCTGCATGCCCCCCACTGGGCACCAAGCCTGCAACCTGGGCATGTGCCCTTGACCCAAATCGAACCCTGGACCCTTCAGTCCACAGGCTGATGCTCGATCCATTGAGCCAAACCAGGTAGGGCAGATTATGCATTCTTGTACAAAGGGGAAAATAATTTTCCTTCTGGAATTTTCCCAGGGTTGTACAGAATTTTAATATCAGGGAAGAGTCTTTGATGTTAATATTCCAAAAATAGGAACATAGGAATTGACTGCATATTAATATAACTATGACAAATAGACACCCAAATATGTTCCTATGCCACATTGAGAAATCCTGGGGAAAAGATGACCATTTTTATGTGAATATTGTTTCTAACACTTATAATATTTCAACTTATGATATGCTTTGAGCTTTATAGTTGGTTTTGTTTATTCACTTTACTTTTTGCCCTGGCTGCCTTAACTTAGTCATTGTTGGAATAATTTGTACAATGCAGTACCCAGAGTTCCTTATTTCAGGGTCACTTTCAGCCCTCAAGAGCCATGATTGCACTGTGTTATGTTTATCTCACAGGCATATTTTCCTTTTAAAAGAAAAAGTGATAAATGTGAAATCTGAATCTTGAATGCAAAGTTTATTTGAACTTATAACAGAAAGAACTAATGTCTTTCACTCAATAAAGTTGAAAACCCAGATCCATAATGTATTGTTTCTGAAAGGAATTTTTATTAAAAAGTATTGCAATATGAGGTTACAGAAGAGCATATTGAAGAGCATCTGCAGAAGTTTTTGCCTGAGGGAGTAAAAGTAAATAACTTTGAATTATCTTATGAAAAGAATGCAGTTAACATTGCAAACCAAGGAAAGAATAATAAATAATAACTCAATACAATTGACCTTTAGACTGCTAAGAGTTCATACATACTATCCCAAACTGTGTGGGCTTTTTATATTTCAATATATACTTTTTAAAATACGGATTTTATTTTTCATAATAGCTGTAGATTTACAGAAAATTGAAAAGATAATATAAAGTTTCTTCATACCACACATCCAGTTTCCCTTATATCTTATGTCAGTATGATACATCTGTCACAATGAGCTAAGAATTTATTGTTATCTAAAACCTATATATATTTCAAATTTCCTTGGGTTGAACTTGATATCTTTTTTCCTGTTGCAGGATTTCATCCAGGATACTATGTTCCATTTATTATCATGTCTCCTCTTTGCTGTGAAAATTTCTCAGACTTCCTTTATTTATTTATTTTTTAAAACATATATATTTTATTGATATTTTACAGAGAGAAAGGGAGAGGGATAGAGAGCCAGAAACGTCGATGAGAGAGAAACATCAACTAGCTGCCTCCTGCACACCCCCTACCGGGGATGTGCCCGCAACCAATGTAGATGCCCTTTACCGGAATCGAACCCGGGACCTTTCAGTCCGCAGACCGACGCTCTACCACTGAGTGTTACAGAAGTGTTAGTGGCCACTCTTAAATTTCTCTGTCAAAAGAGGTGATGGACGAAACCAGTTTGGCTCAGTGCTTGCTAATGTGTCCCTTTGACATGCACCTGCCATGTTTTGTTTCTTCTCCTTTTTGAATGTTTATACTTCTAGCTAATCTTGTCTATCCCTCCACCAGCCTTGGAATAAGTCATTTCTTTATGAAGGCGTGGTTCCCTTTTTCCTTTTTTATGTTATTTTTTTGAAAATGATATTAGAAACCAAGATGTAGGCATTAGACATCCTCATTGTTCCTAGAATGCCATTGTTTCAAGCACTCTCATAAGATAAAGCAAGGACATATATATGTGTGTGTTTACAAATTACTGATAGAAAAGATGCTTGATAGGATTTCAATTTTCTTGAATTTTTAAAGATTGTTTTATAGCCGAACATAGAAACTATCGTAGAGAATGTTCCATGTGCATTTAAGAAGACTGTATGTTCTGTTGCTAATGGGTGAAATGTTCTGTAAATGTCTGTTCGTTTCATCTGCTCTCATATATACTTTAAACTTAATGCTTCATTATTGATTTTCTGTCTGGATGATCTATCCATTTTTGAAAGTGGGATTTTAACATCTCCTACCATTATTGTATTGTCTATTTCTTTCTTCAGATTAGTTAGTAGTGTTTTCTTTATATATTTAGTTACTCTTGTTTGGGATGCATACATATTTATACATTATATAGTCTGGAGTATTTGACTCCTTTCCCAGTGTTTAATGACTTTATTTTTCTCTTGTTACAGTTTTTGGATCAAAATCTGTTTTATCTGACATACGTGTGGCCACCCCTACTGTCTTTTGGTTTCCATTTGCATGGAATGTCTTTATCTATCCTTTTACTTTCAGTCTGTCTGTGTCCTTAAAGCTGAAGTTAGTCTCTTATAGGCAGAATATAGGTGGGTCTGGGTTTTTTTTTGTTTGTTTTTAAAAATATTTTTATTGATTTCAGAGAGGGAAAGAGAGATAGAAACATCAATGATAAGAGAGAATCATTGATGAGCTGCCTCCCACTGGGAATTGAGCCTGCAACCCAGGCATGTGCCCTGACCCAGGATTGAACTGTGACCCTGGTTCATAGGTCAATGCTCAACCACTGAGCCACAACATAGGCTAGACTGTTTGCTTTTTAATCCACTCAGACAATCCATGTTTTTTGATTAGAGAATTTATGCCTTTTCATTTAAAGTAATTATTGAGAGGTATGGATTCACAATTGCCATTTTATTAATTTTTCTCTGGTCGTTTAGTTATTCCTGTGATCCTCTTGATTCTCTTACCTTGTGATTTGATGATTCTTTTTGTAGTAGCATGCTTTGATTTTTTTCCTTTTATGTTTTTAGTATAGGTTAAGCTTTATGGCTACATGAGATTTGCATAAAACATATTTATAACAGTCTATCTTAAGCTTATAACAATTTTGCTTCTAATTCATACAAATGCTCTACATTTTTAGATAGATAATTGTTTTTGATAAGATGTGGATTTATATATATATATATATATATATATATATATATATATATTGCAATTGATGAGTCTTGAAAAGTATATATATATATATATATATATATATATATATATATATATATAAAAGTGTATATATACTTTTCAAGACTCATCAATTGCAATCTTAGACTTTGTGTAGCTAACTGTACATAAATTTTGCCTAAAATCAAATCTGTGAACAAGGTTCTTGTTAGTTGGCTTACTTTTCTCAGTGTATGAGTTGATAATTCTGGAATGAAATTTTATATAGTTCAGACTTGTGCAAATGAGTTCAAAATGTTGAGAATAGTGGGATCCAGATTCCAATGGATCAGTGAATAGCTCAGGAAGAGTGAAACAGGAATAAAAATATAAAAGGGGAGAACCAACGTGTGCTCTGTGATAATGAATTTGAAATGAAACTCATAGTTTTTATTTAGATATTGAAATACAAACATGGGCATAGAAAAAATATAGACATAGTGTATGGATATGAATAGGCAGTTAAAGATATTTCCTAGTTCTCTTTGCTGAAAGAGACCAGGATCAATGACACATTAGTAATGATGATCAGACTTAAGCATGTAGGTCTTACTACCTAGATGTCATTCTTGACTGAAAACAACTAGGATTTCTTAAAACTTATAAATAAATATAAAAAGACTTATAGAGATATGTCAAAAAATTAAACAAGAGCCTTGGTGAAAGCATGGACTGTAACCAGTGGCCCCTACTTCTGAGTAGAGAGGTTAGGCAGTGCATTGGCTAGGAATGACACCATAGGTAGCAAAGTCTCTAACAAATACCTACTGGCCTTTGGCATCTTCCTCGGTCTCATTCAGAATGACATTTAAGTAACAAAAATAAAAAGCCCATCATGATGAGTCAAGATCAGAGGCCAAGGAAGAAAGAATTCTACTATGCATGCAAAGAAGGTTATGTAATTTTAGGACAAAGAGAATGATAAATAACAGAGATTTCTTTTCACAAATTAATAAAAACAGGCCTGGACTCATTTTTAGCTTTTCTCATATCCCTCGGTCAAAAATCTCAGAGGAAATTATACCATACTTGTACATTTTTGTTAACATTTTTAAAATGAAAGCCTGGAATGCATTGAGAGTGAAAATCCACAAGCTCTTACTTGCAATTAGTGAGAGTAAAATGATACCGAATACCAAAAGTTTATCATGGGTTATACAGATTCATGGACCAAACCACGAATATTAAAGAAGTTATATTAAAACAGATCAAATCCAATGAGGCACTCCTCAACAGATGCCTTTCCATTAGCTACCATATGAAAAACTAAAATGGTGTAAAACAAAAGAGAGAAAGTTAGTGTATTTGATATCTGAAACCAGGCTCTGTTTTACCCAATTCAGGAAATTTCTTAACAAGTCAAGATTATTTAGAATTGGAGATCTTTGTGTGAAGTTTTGAAATTTCTTATATTTTCTACACATCACAATTAAATGTATTAATTAATACGGACACATGGAAATAGTTGATAGAGTTGATGAAATAGCAATGCAATTTGGAGGTTAAAGAAAAGAATAAAAAAGACAAGTTTAAGGGATTCATATACTGGGTAACCTTAGAATGAGTTGTCAATCAAAACAAATATAGCAATGGATTATGACAAGTTTAATAACTTAAGAATCCATAAACCCATATAGATATAAGTAAAAGGGAGAGAATAATCTTTCTTACAGTGAATGTCAATGAATACAAAAGCAATGATTAAGTAAAAATCATCAAGAGATGTTAAAATAAGATGTTAAAAATATCAAGACATTTTCATAGCCTCAAATTATCTCCTCATATCTCACTTTTTTATTAAAAATTTTTAGTGTTGACATTATTGCAGGAGTCCTCCCAACCTTTACCCATTTCTACCCTCCCATACCTAACTTTCCTTTAATAACAAAGATAAACTATTAGTCTAAAGTAGAGAGCTACCACCTTAATTAAGTGATCAAAACTAATATCACTTTATATTTTCCTCATAAGATGCACTGAGAATGACACATCATTTCTGTGATATTTTCACCAAAATGTATAACCTAAATCTTATGAAGAAATATAAAAGTTACATTGAAGAACTTTCTACAACATCATTGCCCTCTCTGCTTCAAAATATCAAGGTCAGGAAAGATAGAGACTGAAAAATTCTTCTAGACCAGTGTTTCCCAAACTTTTGACATATGTGTACCCCTTCTATAATTTTTATAATGCTGAGTACCCCTTGTCAAAAAAAATGGCTGTATTTTAATAACAATCAAAATATATTTATTTTTTATTTTTTGGTACATACATAAAATAATAATAAACAAAATTAAAATTATTCATAATAAAATATAAATAAAAGTTATATTATAAATAACATTTATTTACACACTGGACCATCTTACGCCTCACAAGACTGTCTTGAGTTGACTCATGAGAACGTAGAATTAGGCGCAGCTAAGCATGGTGCAGTGCATATCCCCACCAAACTCCGGTGCAATTCATACCCCTACCAAACTCTTCCTGTACCCCTGGGGGTACGCATACCACACTTTGGGAAACACTGTTCTAGACTAAAGAAAAACTAAAAAGATGTGATAATTAAAGCAACGTCATAAAGGATGTTATTGAGTCATAGATAAATTTGAATATGGACTATGGATTCAACAATAATGTATTAATATCTTATTTCCTAATTTTGGCAGCTATAGTGTGCTTACGTAAGTAAAAGACTGTGGGATCTTAGAGGGAAGGTCGGGGAGGGTGGGTGGAAGGTAATCAACCAAAGACCTTGTATGCATATATGTATAACCCATGAACACAAACAATAGGGTTCTGAAAGCGTGCGGGGAAGTGAGGGGAAGGGTGGTGGTGGGAGCAGGCTGGAAGGGGTCAATGGAGAAAAAAGGGGGGCATATGTAATACTTTCAACAAAAAGTAATTATTTTTTTAAAAGAAAATAAAAGAATGATGTCATTATATTGATGATTCATGTGAAAAATTCTGCACTTATAGTACCTAGTTATTTGTAAATTAAAATCTTAGTCTTGAAAAAGTAAAAATCTTAGTCTTGAAAAAAATTAAGAAAAAATTCTTGTTCTTAGGAAATACATATGGAAGTATTCAGGGGAATAGGGATTATCTTTAATTTATATCCAAAGGGTTCAGAAGAAATAGTATAATAAAGAATAGTAATAGAAATACATATGTGATATACACTTGTTATAAAACATACATATGCATATAAAATGATATAGCAAATGGACAAAATGTAAATAATGGGCATATAGGACTTTCCTGTCCTATTCATTCAAGCTTGAAATAATGTTAAAATAAAATTTTAGCAAAGATTTTCTAAAATGTATCTTTTAAAAGGAGATAAATTTAATAACATCTCTAGTATCTAATAACAATAATAGCAGGTAAACACAAATAAATACCTTTAAGAATGAGAAAGTGGCTATATGTAGAATCTAGAGGATCCTAAAAGGTGAAAAGAAAATACTAGACAATTTTACTAATAAATTTGAAAATAATTCTCTGGAAACTACAGATGGAATACTAAGTAACAGCAAAAATGCTAAAGAATACTACATGAAATTTAAAAAATTCATATCTAAATTCACAAATATAAAATAGTTTACAAGTATATAGACTCTTACATTAGAAAAATAGATACAAGATCAGGATTGTTATTTATAAAACATTCTGATAACATATTATATCTATATAAATGGGTTACTGATACTTTCTTTCCAGGAACTTTTTTTGCCCCTTTCAAATGTAAGGCAACAATTGTGTGTTACTTTTGCAATAGCTACCAAAAAAAATCCTCAAATTTTTGTGTAATATATATGAAAACACACATTAGAAAAACATGTGCAACGGCTCAGGAAACGTGGGATTAGAGTTCATCATATATCACAATCTTGGAAGGATTCATACTAATTACAAGCAGATGTTACGGTTTAAAGAAGTCTAAATCATAGCCAATGAACATTTGACCTTTTGCCCTGGAACAATGCGACAGGGAAGGGGCCCAGCCCTCTGACAGGAAGAGGGTCAACCACACGGGAAATTGGCTGGGGACGCCGCCTTCTCATTCCAGATACTTTCTAAGGGAGGAAATTCTTCTCCCTGTACTCCCCTCCTCATTAGCTCATTCCTTCTACAGTCATTTAGAAGAGCTAAGAGACCTTGGGAATTATCTGAGTGGATATTGTGCCTCCACAGCTTTGCTTTGTAGCTCAGAGACCAGCCATCCAGCCAAATCAGAAAAAGCAGAGTTGGGCCAGAGCAATATAATTATTACTTCATTTTGGCATATCAGTAGAGAAACTTAGAGTCTTAAATACAATTGATTAAAATAAAGCTATGTAACAGATTAAATTACTAACAGAAGAAAAATAATTTTTTAAAAGATCAATGCAAACAACATGGGAAGAGAAAACAAGACTGTAACAAAATATACTAAAGAGCAAATATAATATATATCAAATAAAATAAAATTAAGCTGAATAATTGATTTAGTTAAATTATGCTATGAAAAAATAAACTTTCAGATTGGTTTACAAAATAAAATCTAGCCATATACAAAAAGATGTAAATAAAGGGATAGAGAAAAGATAAATTACTCAAATACAAATACAAAAAAATTAGTGGTTGATATTATTGATATCAGATATAGTAGGATTTAAAAGAATTTAACAAAAAGAGGGATATTTATAATGATTAAAAATACAATAAAAATGAGATATCAATCACTAATATTTATTTATCAAATAACTAAGAATGTAGAGATTTTGAATAGAACAGTCACCAACTGACAGAGGTGATTTTGTATCTACCTCTGTCACTACATGTGTTTCTTATTTTATTACACTAGTGAATAATTATAAAAAATAATCTGAAATTTGACAAATAAAAAACTTGAAAAATATAAATCGAGTTAGTACATAATGTTCTTTCATTAAATGTGGGAAAATTAAAATCAATAACAAAAAATACATAAACTTGGTTGCTTCTAATTGAAAACACTCTAATATGGTGCAAAGAAGAAATACGATTTAAAAATGAAGTCTAAAATAGTCACTAGCTCACTCTTTGTGGAAAAAATTCACTGACCTTGAAATACACCATAGAGTTCTAACAATAATTATAGTTTTAAAAGTTGATGGAAGAAAATAAACTGATTTGTGAGAAGGAGACTACCTGGACGAGACTCATCTTTAGATTGATTGGTCAGGGAGAGCTTGTCTGAGGAGATACAGGGGTCTCTAGTTTGAGACGTCTGACATGTGAGGAACCAGGGAGAGAGCATTCCTGACGAAGATAACAATAGGTAAGAAGGAAAGGCTCAATGATCTTGGGGAGTAAAAGGTTGGACAGTGGGGAGAAATAGTAGTAAGAAAAGGCCAAGAGGGAAACTGGTTTGAAAAGACTTTGGAGGCAGGTCAGAACCAGATCCTGCAGGACCTGGGAGGAAGTCTCATTCTACTCAAAGAGCAGTTAAGATTTACACTAGAAAGGCCATTATAGTTAGGTGATCTATCAATGTAACATTTACAATTACAAAAAGCAAAACTATGTGATGATATCAAGTGATAACATTTAGAGATTTGGGTAAAATTCACCAGACTTTCTCGATGACAACTCTAAGGATATAGGAACAGAAAGAAGTTCCATAAGGATGAAAGTTCTTATAAGAAGACACCACTAAAAACAAAAGTCACACATAATAGAAAAACACTAAAGGCATTGCCATCAAAACCAGAGAAAAAAACAGGAAGATCAGGAATATCATTACCATTATTCATTTTTTAAAACATTCTAGCTAATGCAATAAGTACAAGGAATAAGAACAATTATTGAAATTAAAAAAATTATTATCGTTACCACAAATCTGTACTTAGAAAACTCAAAAGACTCAACTTTGAAAACTATTAGAGATAGTTTGAGAATTTAGTAAATGGTTAACAAAAAATACATAAAAATTAACAGATTTTATTTTTGAAATCACCATATATATACAAAAATATTAGAAAAAATGAACAATGGGAGGTCATAGTTTGATTACCATTCAGGACATATGCCTGGGGTGCAGGCTCGAGCCCCAGTGTGGGGCCTGCAGAAGACAGTTGATCAATGGTTCTCTCTCATCATTGATGGTTCTATTTCTCTCTCCCTTTCCCTTCTTCTCTGAAATCAATAAAAAAATATATAAAAATATTAAAAACCTGTACATTTTGAAATTTGTGATTTGGTAACTCATAATTTTAAATTCTCCCATCTCTCCAGGATTTTTTTGGTTTTGCTTGCTGTGGGTTGTAGTGATTTTAATGATTTTTCTAAACTATTTTTATAAAGACTATATTCTTTGTCATGTGTGTCTATGAGGTCTCAGTTCCTTTAGTGTAGCTGTTAGTTAAATGCTTAACAGAAATTTAAACTCCTGGAACCACCCTTCTGTCCCACCCCTCCACCAACTACCCACCCCCCTCCCAAATAATAATAATAGTAAAAAAAGAGGAAAGAAAAGAAAGAAAAAGAATATACTCCAGGTCTTTGAAGATTGGCACTCCTTTATTGCTCAGCCAGTTTCTTCACAACTCTCACTGAGCCTTTACTTCCTGCTTGCATTGAACCTAAAGATCAGCCGGAAGTGAAAGGTTATGTTCTTCTTGGGTCTTTTCTGAGCAGGCGCCATGCCCTGGGCATGTGTGGCTTTCTAGGTTCCCTGTGATAGGCAGGAACTTTTCAAAGCTCTTATCCTCTAACAATTCTCACTCTCCAAATTTTTTATTCTCAGCTTTCTGTGTGCGTACCCTTTGTCCCCACAGTATTTTGCTCCAGTTGACAAAAGTTCATTCTTTTGACATGCGATGTTTTAGGGGACCATCCTCCATGTAGCTACTTCTCCATCTTGAGAGAGTTCCAAGTTAGGAGAAACAAAGGCAGACCCCATTGCATCAGTCCCTCAGGGAATCCATGGCCGGGTCAAAAGAGAAAACACAGTTTCCAGGAGCACAAGTTACCCTCTTCAAGCCTGCTGTTGTCCTGGGGAGAGGGCAGGGCAAGGCTAAGGTAACTGTCAAAATCCTGTTACCCTCTATCTGGCCTTTTCTCCTGACTGCTGCAAACTTGTTTTCCAGACTTCCTCCTATAAGGTCAATTCTGAAAGTTTTTGCAAGGTTGTTTGTTTGTTTTTTATATTTCTTGGGAGAGGCAGGCCCCTGGATGTTCCTACTCCACCATCTCTACTAATGTTCAAATGTCTTGAAATTCTTTGATGGAAGGGTTGGAGAAATATATTCTTTGCCAAAATACAATACAATTTGTATTAAAAATTTGAATTACAGACTAATATCATCAAAAACAAATGTTGTGCTTCAATAGAAACTTTGTATCATCTGTATCAGATTCTAGTCCAGTTCACTGTCTTTGAGTTATTTTGCATCTCTTTTTATATTTAGGGAACTGATAACCATACAAATGCTGTCTTGTCTGGTAATGATTATGATTTCCTTCCTTCTTTGGAAAAAGCAGTTTTGTCCCCATTTGCATTCCTCACAACATTTCCTTACTCCATATAATTTTGTCCTTTTTAACTTTTCCTGTGAACTGTTTATGATATCTGTTTGGTTCCCTCATATGATAGGGATACAGTAAATTCTTTAACATGTGTTTATTTTTATATAAATGGCATAATTCTCCCTTTTGCTGACAATTATTTTATAATAGTTATAAATGCAAATATCATAAATATTAGCCAATCAAATATAGTACCACAATATCATGTATATTATTATAGCCCGGGAATGCAAGCCTGATTCAATATTAGGGTAGCTGTTAGTAAGTATCATATTGCAGTATTTAAGAAGAAAACCAGTCGTATGCTATTTTTTGTTAAGAGATGCAAATTTTTTATTTTTAATATTTTTAACTGATTTGAGAGAGAGAGAAACATCTATGAGAAAGAACATCGATCTAGTCTGCAGCCCAGGCATGTGCCCTGACTGGGAATTAAACCAGCAACCTCTTAGTGCATGGATGACACTCAACCAAGTGGGCCACACCGGCCAGGCTATGAGATTAATTTTTTTCTCCCCGGTTACACATTGTTTAATGACAGGGAAATCATGTTCAAAGAACAGAGAGGCAAGAGATTAAATTTTTAATGGTTAAAGTATAGTTTTCAAAAAGGTAAAATCATGTCTCCCATGAAAATGTCAAATGAACATATGTCAAAGATTTTATTCAACTCATTAACAAATGAGGGAATCAGTAAAATGTTCAAACTAGTCCAGAGAGCATTTGAAGAGCCAGGAATCTATAGGTAATTTAATAAAAGAATCTTAGTATTAGATTTCTGGGGGTAGATACTAAACAGGTTGATATCTTACAGGACAAAGAAGTTACTTGTCTCTCTGGGTCACAAAAATCTGCATATTGACTTCTGTTCCTACAGAGTTGTAAAACAAAGCAGGCAACAGAAGATTAATCAAAGCTCCAAGCCCAGCACTGTGCTTAATGAATACCCGTACTCACTTTTGTCTATTTCTGATTTCCAGATAATTTTTCTACCACAACAGTGGAGATGTATGTTAGCTTTGTGCAGGGCTGGCTGGCATTTTACTGAGTATAATGTTGACATTTCTATAAAACTACATGAGTAAAAAACGTGTTCCCCAAACTTAACTTCTGACCAGTAGCCCTCCAAATCTCTGAGAGTGGAGATGACTGAAGTCACTGGAAAATTACTACTCAGCATCCATATGTATGGCTGTAGGGTTAATTTTCAGAGGTTCGTTTGGGGAGTAAGATGACCATAACCTGACTTCCTTAAAGAGATAAGTCAAACATGGATGAGTTAGCTTGACTCCAACAACCTTTGAATGGAGACCACCATCGTTTTGCGATAAACAGACTTTGGGTACAGATAAATAATATGTCTATATATTTCTTTAGAATAAGACAAAATAGTGCTTTTACTCAGGAATGTTGACTCTAATTCAGGATCAAGTAGCATAATCTTTACACTGGCTCTTGGTCTGATTAATGGTGCTGAGGAACTTCTAACTAGAAATCAAAAATTTTCCAATGGTAAAAGGCTAAGTAGAAGATGTGGAAATAAACAAAGACAACCTAAATAAGGCCAGACAGGGCTCATTTATTCAGAGTTTGCTGCAGCAAGCCAGTCAGCCTCCATCACTAGCCTTTGGCAGACAGAGAATACAAAGGCTCTACAGTGTGGGGGAATGAGCTAACTGGAAAGGGGGCATCCTCTGTGATTGGTTTGGGGGAGATTATTCAGCTTTTTCGGGTTCGTCCTAAGTTGGAAGCCAGGAAAGAAATCAGGGAAACACAGACATTGATCAAGTTCTGCTCCTTCTGGGCTAATTGGGGCAGAGGTTGTACGTCAGAGTTGGATTACACATATGGTCTGACCCTTAACTGTTTATATATGTAGTCTCTTGTCCCCCACCCCCATACCTTAGGCCAATTCAGGGAAGGCTAGGGATCCAGATCTCCACTAATTGAGGATTGTTCAGTCATCTCTACAGTCAACTGCACTGTAAGATCTTCAGTTTAATTTATAGTTTATAAGTTCATAAATACTTGGCACCAGATGTCAGCAATATCCAGTTAAACTCAAGAATCCTCTCAATTGTCATTTTGTCACTGGTGCAGGGTAAATTTCCATAGTCCTTAAACTAGTGGGAAAAAGTGTTTTTCTCTTCCTAATTAGGTCATGCACTAAATAATGGGTGGTATTTTGGCAAAATACCTTTTGAAGCTTTATGTCTCTTTTGGCTATGGCTGAGAACAAATAAATGTAATCTTTTCTACAGACTTTAGTATCCTCTACATATTATATCAGAACTGAATCACAAGAGAAATTAGATGTTTTAAATCTTGATTGAGGACCTATTCCCATAGTGTCATCTTTTCTCTGTTTCTCTAATTTAATTATGGTCCAATTAATTTTTATTGAAAATGTTTCAAGCATAGTTTTTAGGTGACTTTGACCTCTTTTGTGAGCCTTTTCCAGATTTACTGTCAACACGGGGATATTGCAGGTTTCTTCCTGAGTTGATCCAATCAACTGTTGCCATCCAGGATTTAGCATCTGAGGTTCTGACTAATCTCTGTACAAGTTGATAGAGGCCAGTAACCTTGGGTCATATGCACCCCGAAGAATTCTAAATTCATCTATGAATAGTTGCTGGTCATGTCTGGGTTTAGGGAAATCCTTTATTACACTTTTTAATTAACCTAGAGTCAAAGGTTTAAATTTTACAGTTGCTTGCATAACTGACTAATGAGAGGGCTGGATCTTTGGAGGAAAGTGCTATTTCCAGGTCTTTGGAGAGTCATTGGCAAAAGGAAGAGTATCTGGACCAGGGAAAGAAGAGGGAGGACTCCATAGAGGTGCAGAAGGAGTGAAATCAGAGGATCAGGGAAGAAGAATGAGTATAAGGAGGCAAGTGGAGGAAAAAGAGAGGAGGACTTACTATGTTTGTTTTTGCTTAAATTTGTTATTGGCTGAAGACTTTTTTTTTTTTTTTTTTAGAAAGAAGAAGGGAGAGAGAGAGAGAGAAACATCAATGTGAGAGAAACATTGATCAGTTGCCTCTCATACTCACCCAGACTGGGGATGGAACTGGAAACCTACGTACATGTCCTGACTACAAATTGAACCTACAATCTTTTGGTGTGTGGGTCTACACTCCAACTAACTGAACCACCGGGCCAGGGTTGGTCTAAGACTCTTTTAGTAAAACAACTTTTTATTCAGAATTTCATTTAGAGGTCTCTGCTCATTAAACAAAATATGCTATTCATTAGGATATCTTATTCCCTTTTCTGAGGTGCTCCTCAGATGGACACTTTTGTCAAGTAAATTGTTCCCCAGAGTAGCCTCTGACAGCCCAAATCATCCTTCGTGAAGTTATGCCATTTAGAAAGATAGATGCAAGAACTAGAATTGTAATGAGAGTGTGTATATAAGAAGGAACTTTTCCTCAGGAGGAGAGTATTTAGGCTTAGATGACTCCATGAGAGAGCCGGCACTGGTCAATAAGTAGAAACATGATAATTGCCCACCTCACATTTTGATACAGACCCCATAATCTGTCCCCTGTCCCCCAAATTCTTACCTGGCAGGCAGAAAACCATACAAACACTCTTTCTAGATCAAAGCCAAGCTCTGAAGACAAAAAGTCAAGACAGTAGAAGAAACTCATACGGTTTTTGGTGACTCTCGGCAGAGTTTGTCCAAAGGGATGCCATTGTGGTAAGAACAACCGATTTGGGAGTGTGTGAGGTTAGCTGGAACACCGGGTTTACCTGTTCTTCACCTGGGCGTTCACCTGTGATTCTCTCAGACAGCGCAACCCAAAACAGAAGCACAAAGCACAGCAAGAGAGGTTTAAAAAGATGACCTGATTCCATCAAGGGAATGAACTGATCCCACCAATGCCAAACCCAAAGGGAATCAATAACCAATTCTGCTTATCAAACTGCAGATAAAGAGCTGAGGAACTCGATGCACACAGCAGAGTGCAGACCCAGTGCTGACCTACCGCATTGGCGAACAGCCCACAGGCGCTAGGCACAGGGAGTCCGTGGCTACCGCAATTGGTTGAAGCTTGGGGTCCACGGCAGCAGGCAGCTCAGACCATATCGAGGCTAGGCCGGGCCTCCAGGAAAACTGTGGCAAATGCACGAATATCACCCAAATGAGAGTTTTCAAAGGCAGCCACTATCACCTGCTGTTAGCAGAGACTCCAAGCCTACCACGCAAACTTTATAGTAGGGTTGGGGTGGGTGGTTGGAGGTAGGCCTCGCGTATTTTCTGATTGGAGGTTGTTGGCACGGGGAGGCTGGAGATTGGCTAGTTAATAGATGTTCGCTTTTCCCTGGTTAGTCCTGAACCGGAAGCTGGGTAAAAACTAGAAGAAGCTGGCAATCATTGACCACATCCGGCTGCAGGGGTTGTGAAACTGAGGTGTATCATCTTATATTTTTTGGAGTTGTCTTTCAATCTTTCTAGGAGAGCAGTGATTTTTATTTTTATTTTTATTTTGAAAATCTCCATTGAACTGATAGTTGGGCCCAGTCTTGTGGGTTGGAAAGGAATATTATTTTGGATGGGTTTCTCTCGTCCCTGCTAGACACGTTCCATTGGACCGGGGTCTGAGGGTTTCTTTAGAGGCCAATTTCATTTTTATAGCCTATTTCTAGTTTTCATTTCCTTTCCTGGTCTCCTGCTGTGTGACCCGGTGCCCTGAAGCTGACATATGTCTGCTGCAGGTTGCCTTGGCCTTGCCTGCCAGAGTTCCATATTCCCAAAAGGCTGTCAGAAAACACTTTGAAGTCCAAAGCTTTTCCTTTTGTTATTCTTTTAACTTGTCAGTAGTTCTAACACGGTCATTTACACACAGAGGGTGATCAATACGTGATTCTGACTCATTTAAAAATGTACCTTAGATTCACGCAGCCCAGAGCTTCCTGGCTCATTAAAATGGTATCACACAGATCATCCTTATTATCTTTCCCCCCAAATTATTCAATGTACATGTTACCAAGCAGGGTGCTTTGCTGATTACTTATAAAGAGAAGAAAATCTTTTTTTTTTTTTATTGTGAGGGGGAGAAAAATCTTTGAGAACTGGAGACATCGTCCGTTTCAAACTGCTTTTGCACCTGAGTAGAATTAGAAGTTCCTCTGTCCCAGGGAGGAAGAGGGAATTAGGCTGCTCATTACCAAGGCTCTTGGTAGTCCCGGCCCCACAGGTTCAGGCCAACGCTAGAACTCGAAAATTGCCTGCTGGTGAGGCTGTTAATGAATAAAAGAACTGAGGAAAGACTGAGGTTAAAAATTACCAAGAAGGGTTCGATAATTTAAGTAAGAAGGCAAATACCTCTCCTCTGTGTGTTTAGCTGTGTGGTTCTCTACAGTCCTCGAATTTAGTTCTATTTCTATTCTGTTAGATACCCGATGTGCTCATTCCATCTCTGTGGCAGTGAGCTTGCTGCCACCCAACTCTGATTGTCTTCTTTACATTCAATATTATTGCCAGTGTGTGATACTTTTTGATTCCCTCAAGGATAGCTTTTATGTGTAGGAAAGACTGAGGTTTTCAAAGGTTGCTTTTTGAATGAAAACTGTATTTGTTTGATACTTTCTTAAGCTTTTAATTTACTTTATAGCTTTTTAATTCTTTTTAAAAAGTCTAGCAAATTTTTACAGTGGCTTTTAAGGGGGAGTTTAGAACCTTATTAAGTTCCTTAAAAGTCTCAACTTATTAAATTTCCTGTTCCATTTAACATTTTATGTTAGTTACTTTTCTTTTCAGCAGTACAATTATCTAACTTAGTCTTCCTGACTACTCTTACTAATCTTAGAAACAAAACTCATAAATACCTCAATTATCTTATCGTTTTCAAGAATGTACAAAAATTTAGTTAGAATTGAATTTAACCTCACAAACCTAAAGTATGCTTCAGAATTTAACGTCACAAACCTAAAGTATGCTTCAATAAAGGCTAATAAGACAAATAAGCATTATAAGAAAATATAGTAGTAAATATCTAAGATTTCCTAATGCAAACTATTAACATTATGTTTTTCATTTCTTAAGGTTTTTATGTATACTCCGAATTTTTCCTGGGTAAAAAGATGCTTAATCACTAAAGAAATAATTATTTCATACCAAAAACTGTTTTGAAAACACTTGCTGAGTAAGGTGAGGTTCTATATTTTTGCCCTCTTGGTCCTTTTTAATTGTAGTAAAAAATTCATCATATAAAATTTACCACTAAACCATTTCTAAGAGACCATTTTATTTATTTATTTTTTTCCTAATCTTAAAAAGCCTACTTTATTATGGTTGACATGTGCTTTATAAACGTATTGTTTCTTTTATAGCTAACATGTTATCATTTTTATTTTTTATTTATTTTATTTTATTTTTTATGTTTTTTATTGATTATGGTATCATAATTGTCCTCATCCCCCCATTCCCATCCCAAACCCCTCTCTACATATGCCCTCCCACCCCCGTTGTCCGTGGCCACTGGCTAGGCCCATATGCATGCACATAAGTCCTTTGGTTGATCTTCTAAGAGACCATTTTAGTAGTATTACGTATATTCACATTGTTGTGCCACTAGTCTCCAGAACTTTTTCATCTTGAAAAGTTGAAACTCTAATATTCATTAAATAACAATTCCTTATTTCTCCCTCCCCATCAGCTCCTGGAAACCACCATCTATTTCTTCCTTCCAGAATCTAGATTCTCCTCGTGTAAGTAGCATCACTCAGTGTCGGTCTTTATGTGGTTGTTTATTTCACTTAGCATAATGTCCTAATGTTGTAGTGTGTCAGAATTCTGTTCCTTATTAAGACAGGATTCTAGAATGGCTCTTAATGACAACAGTGAAACTAAGCCAAACTAAGCCATTGCCATAATCACTATACTTTTAAAGAGGGGGTGGAGAAGGGTTTCACATAGTTCATGTTCATGAATTCAAGTCACAAATAAGTTATACATTTTCTAATATAGGCATAAACTGCCGATCCTCTCCTCAGTTAAGGTTTTCCCACTAGGACGCCTCTTGGATTTTAATACACCTAACTTCATAAAACATATTTATTTCTCAAAACAATATCTTAGGTTGGTGTTTATATAGGAGGAAATGTATATTTATGTCCCAAAAGCTCAATGCAATATTTTTTACCAGAATGATGAAAAGGTAATTTCCTTGAGTTGTGATCCAAATATAATTGACAGAATGACAGAATCAATGTAGAAGCCTTGGCAAGTATATTGTAGCTTCAATAAAAGAAATGAGGCCTGGTTGGTGTGGCTCAGTAGTTGAATGTCGACCCATGAACCAGGAGGTCACAATTCAATACCAGTCAGGACACATGCCAGGGTTGCAGGCTAGATCCTCAGTAGAGGGTGTGTAGCAGGCAGCTGGTCGATGATTCTCATCATTGTTTCTAACTCTCTCCCCCTTCCTCTCAAAGATGAATTAAAAAAAAATATTGTTTTAAGAAAGAGACGTGACTTTTTTTATATCCATAGTGTCCAGAGAGGCAATGCAGCGTTACTGCAAACAATACATTTAGTAGTTATAATACTATCACATCCCAACATTAGTCTGTTACTCATATCCAAGTGTTTTCTTTAGTTTAAGAAATTGGTTGGAGGCATTGAATTGATGGTGAAGGAAGGGAACCAAAGTTTTGCCACCCTAAAGCTGCCTTTCAGGGTATTAAGAAACAAAAGACTCAGGAATAATCTTTGATCCCCCCACCCCTTTCCTGCTTAAAAGATTCAGAGGAAAGACCTTCTCCAGAGAGGAAATCTTAGGATGTATGGCGGATGGGAGGGAGTCAAGCTCGCTTGTTTACACAGTATCCCTAGTCTCATGGGCTTGTGGGTTGTCCAGCAAAACTTCATGTTCCGCTCTTCCTCAGCTGCCTGTAAATTGCCTACTTCCTTTGAAGTCTCAGACCCTTTTCCCCTTTCTCTCCTTTGTTTAAGCTGATACATACACCAAATTTTACCTCACCATCTTGGGAATTGTTCATGCTAATGTAAATTCCCCATAGGCATGTATTAAAATGTGATTTTTTTTCCCTCTTGTTAATCTTTCTTGGTTAATTCTATTATTAGCCCAGCTAGAAGAATTTAGGAGGTGGGAGTAAAAGCACCTTTTTAGCCCCCCACAGTGGGTTAACTATGAAAAGTTTTGTCACTTAAAATAATTGACACAGGCTTCTGTTAACAATTGTTTGCGTAAGTGCTGAGGTCAGGAACAGTTCGTAGACATTAATCAGGAAATGCCTGCCTTTGTCTTCGGAAAGGAGTGTGCAGCCCATACCAGGATCTTGCCACTTCCTTTGTCATCTCGGTTGGATTTTCACTTCTTTGTCTCCTAAGAAATTTTAATATCTTTTTGTCTACCTTCAAAAGTCTTTGGACTTGACCATATCTTGCATTTGATTAATGTTCTTTCTATCTTCTTGGACTATAATTGTTATAGATACTAGAAGACACCTAAATAAATTCCAGGCAAACCCATGGCTTTGTCTGGTTTTTGCATTCTTGACTTTAAAGATCTTTCTGCTGACACGTGTACATACAGTATGATCATTTTCTTTATGTATCTATATTGCCTGTAAGTCTACCTCTAAAGCCACTTTGCCAAATTAAAAAAAAAAAAAACCCTTTGGGGTTGGTTATAGAAATGTTTCTAAAATTTACTGAGTCAAATATAGGTTTTGGTTTCTCTGTTTCAATAAATGCGTGCTGCAAAATATGCCATTTTGGACTTCTATTCCCACTGCTTTGTTGCATTACCATTGACAAAGACATTTTTGCTCTAGCCTAAAATAATGAAATAGCTCATATTATCAAGTAACCAGAGTGATGTTGTCATCTGTAATCTTATTTTTATTTGACCAGTCTTGTAAGAAGGAAAATGTCCATCTTGTGTGCTTTACAAAAAGGGTTGAAATGGAAATAACTGTAAATTATTAAAGTCAAAAGAGATTGCTATTAGCCTTAGAGATTTGATGAAGTCTTGCTAGATAAGAGTGGGAACCAGTTAAGGAAGTGCACCCAGAAAACCTAAAAGAATCTGAGAGTCAAACCCTGTTAAAACCTCTTTTAACTCTATTGTTTGAAAGAAAGTGAAAACAGAAATATTACCAAATCAATAAAAGGATAATAGCACTCTAAAAAAAGAGTATATTATATTCTAAGACAACAGTAGAAAAATTTTCCTCTAAAAATATTAGCTGATTTTTACCTGGGACATCATCTGAAGACAATCATACCTCCCTAGCACACCCTTAGACAAGCTGTGGTAGAGGACACAGAATAGAAAGATTCTAAGAACTCGAACCACCTATGCCACCATGACCCAACTGTTTATTCCAGAGAATTTTGGCCCAAGAAGATGAGACTAAAAATCAGTAAATTTTACCATTTATTCAGGGAATTTCTGAAAACCAATTTTTTTCCTGGTAAATATTTTGCTCATCTGGATAATCATCTCTCTAATTGGGGCGATAGATAGATGGCTTGTGCAAACAGCTAGCTTATCCTTCAACAGTTTACTCATCAAAACACTTTGCTATTGTCCATAGATCCTATCACAATCATTTACCTGCCATGAGAGGCTTGCTCTAAACCCTACAGGCCCAGCCCTCTAAACCCTATATATAGGAATTCTTCAAATCTCCCTCTGCAGACACTACTAAAACTTTCAAGTTGATGATCTCCCTTATCAGAGTAAGTCTAGTAAACTTAGCTTTGCTTGATCAACAATTTTTGTTTTGTTTTGTTTTGTTTTGGTAAGCTGACAGTGACAATACTGTAGGCCATAAGATCTCATCAAGACCCCCTGGTTGAGAGGGCTCAAGGCCCTCAGCTTTGAAATCACATATACCCTCGAGGCTTCTAGAACCTCACATTCAGGGGTCTCTCCCACTGCAGCAGGGAGATAGGTCCTGCACTTGTGCTCAGGTCTAATAGACTCATGGGAAGTCCTTTGAAACTGTGTATTGGGGATGAGGAATCCTCTTAGGAATCCTTTAGTTATCTGGTCAGATGTGAAAACTCTTATAGTTGGAAGGAAACCTGGCTTGGTACTAATAACACAATGTCACTTTTTTGTTGTGAGTCCATAAGAGAAAACTCAGGGGGAAAGGATTGGCATAGGTTCAATAGTTTATTCCTTAGTCCATCCACAAGGACTGACAAATTCAGGTCTCATTCTACCAGCATCCTTATCTTGGGAATTCTGCCTTGGGCCACCTATCTAACTAGTAACACCTTTCATTAGTCTTGCTGTTGTTTCTTTGATAATTTAGTTTCTCTTGCTTGGGGCTGGAAGTCTCAGGCTGTGAGACTTGCTGATTGGGTCGATTTTTACCAAGTGTTTCAGTTCTCTCAGGGTCTTCTCTGACACTCTGGGCCTACCTGCTTTCATTCATGTACCTGCTTCTCTAACTGACCTCAATTCACCAAGGAGAATTTAGAATGAAGGTGGCCACTGTGGGCTATTTCTAAAATGAATAAGGTGAATCATTTGAGGGACAAGTTAGAACAAATGAGAAGAAAACCTTGGAGGAGATTTTCAGACTTGTGCTTCCAAATGAGAGACTATTTTTTAACATGAGCTCACCCCTCAAGTTCTCCTACTTTGGTGAATACTAAGTACTAATTTTTTTTAATTGTAAGGTTTGATAGACATTTTAAAGGCCCTATACATTTCTTAAATGAACTGGAATGTTTTTCTTCCAGTATGTGTATGTGTAAAAATAGTGTCTCTTTCATCTAACTCTTCTCCTCCTTTAGAATCTAGGCAAGTAGCCTTTTACAGCGATAATTTCATATCTGTCTTGAGCTGGTTTCCTCTTGCCTTTTCTTTCCTGTTTTCTTTCCCCTTTTATATTTCCTTCTCTTGGGAAAGTTGGAAATTACTTTCTTCATGGGCATTGCTCTGTCATTATGTGTAAATTCCAAGAGTATCTAGTGCATATATAAAGTCAATAATTTCAGAGATAAAAAAGGGACAGAGGAAATATTAAATTGTTCGTGCTTCTTTTGTTTATTTTCCCTTGCCAAACGTGAAACGTGGAAGAAGAAAAGTTAACTGTGAGTTTAAATAATGGATGTGGTTCCTACTTGAAAGATCTCAATACTGGGAACTTTTGGCAAAATTCCAAAGAAAGAAAATAAAAATCAGGAGGGAGGGAAAAAAAGAAAGAAAGAAAGAAAGAAAGAAAGAAAGAAAGAAAGAAAGAAAGAAAGAAAGAAAGAAAAAGAAAGGAAGAAAGAAAGAAAGAAAGGAAGGAAGAAAACTAGAGAAACGATCAGTAAAGGCAAATTAAAATGTTTGATATTTTATTACAGAGATTTATTTATATTTAGAAATCAAGAAAAGATATCCTTCTTAAATAGATAATACTCCAGACAAACTAAAGTAATTTAGTTGTAGCTTTAAATTAACACTGTCTTTTTACTAATTTTTTAACATGTAAAAATTTTTAGCAAAATAATGTTCTTAGTACAAATGAGTTTAAGATTTTTATATTTTAAATGTTTAAGATTTTCTACATTAGTTCCATGGATCCAGTAAGTTATTTCTGTTCCACCAAAATTTAAAATTAAAAAATAAATAAAAGATGTGTTTAAATAAAAATGTAATCAGAGATGTCTTTTGAAAAAAAGTTTAATCTTTTAAATTCTTATTTTCTGGCCCAAAATGTCAACAGTGTTAAAGTAGAGAAACCCCATCTTAAACCAAAATTATGATTCCAGTTTGACTTGTCCAATATTTTCATCTTGATAATGTAAATGTGGGTTCTGAAATTAAAGTGATTCAGAGCTAAGATTCTAAAAACCTAGTTCACATTTATCCTTTAATTTTTAGAGATTCTGGGAATTATAGTTTGTGTAATAGTCTAAGTTGCATAAACCAATCAGAACAAAGCTCTTTTCTTTTGTAAGACTTTGTAATCTAGTTTAGTAATACTCTTGAGAGATGGAAAATATTTGAAATCACCCAAAAGGAGCTTAAAACTTTTCTCAATCACAGAAAACCACAGAGAGCTTGTGGCTTTAGTTCTACAACTTCAGCCACAAGTAAAAGTAAACATGGAACACAAAACTCCACAGTTCAGATATCAAAGGGCTATTCTCCTTTCCAACGGGCAAATATTTTCTTAGTTGATAGGTGTTCACAAAGAGTCAAACAGGAAAAACAATCCAGATTCTCTGTTGTGTCTTACATGATAAAGAACAGATCCCCATCGCCCTTAACAGAGATTACTGAGTGGCAAGACTGTACAAATAGATTACCAGTCATTACTGCAATCAGTTAGCCACACACAAATCACCCAAGGTGCTCAACTGATTATGCTGTCAAGACCACCCTCCTAGACCATTGTCCCTACTTTGGTTGTAGAAAGCGACTTAGTCCAAACACTTCAGACAAAACATAAACCAACCAAAAGACTTGGCCAAGAGCCAAGAAAGAAAATAAAAATCAGGAGGGAGAGAAAAAAAAAGGGGTGGGGTGGGGGGGAGAAAACTGGAGAAACAACCAGTAAAGGCAAATTAATATAGTTGATCGGAAATTACTACATGAACCAAGAAAAGAGATGCTTGGCTTAACAGCTCATTAAATTTCACTTATTGTACAATGCTATTCTATTGAAAGCAGCAGATAAGCTCACTCCAGTATCTCAGGGAATGACCTATCAACATGCTAAAGTGCAGTTTTCAAAGAATTGAAACATAGCTCTCATATACATATAGAATGAACACAACTGAAACATTTTGCCCATTTTTTAAAAAATAATAAAGAATCTGTGAAGGATCTAAGATTTTACCCTACTTGCAAGTTCAAAAGTTACTTGCCATTGACAGATGGATGCTGGCGGAAGACATAAGATGCTTGGGTCAGAGACAAAAAGAAACGTATCATTCATGGCACAAGCATATTTCCTACCCATTCTTCATATGACAATTTGCACACAGGGCTACAGAGGAGGAGAGGTGATGCCTGCACATGCAGCGGGTAGTATTCTAGGAGAGGAACTCTTAGCTTAGGTGTAACATAGTCTAAGCATGCCTGACCACCATCCTCCCCACCCTCAGGAGGGAGACCCATCTTTATCCTCCAAGGCTCTATGCAGACCTGAACTTTGCTATGGAAGCAAATACTGTATCCTCCAAGGCTGTTTGTTACACAAACATTCCTGAGATAAGATAATTCGGAACAAAGACAATTAGAACCAATAAGACACACATAAATGTGAGAGATCCATGGAAAGTTGTCTCCGAATATTAGCAAGTAAGATAAAGCTCACTCAAAAACCATTTTGAGGAATTATCTATTGGCAGGCACTTAAGTAAAATAATGTTAGAATAAGATTGCTAGATTGGATACAAAACTGGTTATTTTATAGTAAAACAAACAAACAAACAAAAATCCTCCAACATAATTCTAGGAGTTAATTTGCTATCACAGAAGCTAATATGAGTTTCACAGTGTCTGGGCTCTAATCAAATACTGAAGAGAATGGTAAACATGCCTGTTTAAATTTCTTAAAGAATTATGTAATCCTCAGATGTTTTTATTAAATAATCATCCAGTATCACATTGAAAATATATACTGTACTCTCTTGGCTTTATTTCCAAGTTTTGGATATTTTTTCAAACCTGTGACCATAAGATGCTTATTCATAATTTGATGTCTTTGCAAAGATAACTGAGAATGTCCTTCCCTCCCCTTAACAATTTACACTTCAAAATCTTACCTAATGCTTTTAATAAAGATTAATATCCATAGTTGCTTTGGTACTATTCAGGGTAAAAAAAAAATACTATTATCTTGAACACAGATATATCTAAATCTCTTTAGTAAGTGTGTTCATGTCCCAGAAGAAAACACACACCATGTCTTCTATTCTAGGATTTAGCAATCGTATTCATATTTTCAAAGAACAAAGTTTTGCTTTGTTAATTTTCTCTATTATTAGTTGGTCATTTTCAATTTTATTAATTTATCCTCTAATCTTTATTGTTTCTTTCTTTGAACTTACTTTTTGCTTGTAGGTTCCTATGATAGAATCCTTAGATCAATATTGTTAAATGTTTCTTTATGTCTAATACTAGAGACCCGATGCATGAAATTCATACACGAGTAGGTCTTCCTTCCCCCAGCTGCCAGCACCGGCTTCCCTCTGGCACTCAGGACCTGAGCTTCCCTTACAGCCCTGGCTTCATCCAGAAGGTCATTTGGAAGGACATCTGGTCTAATTAGCATGTTACCCTTTTATTATTATAGATAAACATTTAGAATAGTTAGAACTACTTACAATAGCTAAGATTTGTAAACAGTTCAAGTGCCCATCAGTAGATGAATAAATGAAAAGCTGTGGGACCTTTACATGATGGAATACTATGCAGCTATAAAAAAGGAATCTCTTACCCTTTGTGACAGCATGGATGGACCTGGAAAATATTATGCTAAGTGAAATAAGTCAATCTGAGAAAGACAAATATAACATGATCTCACTTATTTGTGGAATCTAATAATCAAAATGAATTGACCAACAACATAAAAAGCATGGTGGCATGGAACAGACTGACATATCTTGATGTGAGGTTGGAGGGATAAGAAGAGATAAACCAAAGAGCTTATATACTAATAAGGCATAGCCCATGGACACAGGCAATAGAATAGTGAAAACACGAGGGGATGAGTAGGGGCTGGGAGGATGGAGGTAAAAGGGAGAGAGGAATGAGAGATATCTGTAATACTGTCAAGAATAAAAAGTTTATTTTCAAAAAAGAAATAAAATGTTGGTTTGTATAATTATATATTAGTTTATAAGTAATGTTATTAATTAAAATAAATAGTAAGTTTATATTGGTGATAAAATAACCCATAATTTTATAAGAAAATAATTCTTAATAAAAAGGGAAAATTTCCATATATATATATATTAACTAGAGGTCCAGTGCACAAAATTTGTGCGTGGGGGAGGTGGGTGTCCCCCAGCCCAGTCCGCACCTTCTCCAATCTGGAGCCTGCTGGGATTGGGCCTAAACTGGCAGTCAGACATTCCTCTCACAATCCAGGACTGCTGGCTCTCAACTGCTCACCTGCCTGCCTTCCTGATTGCCCCTAAATGTTTCTGCCTGCCAGCCTGATCACCTCCTAGCCACTCCCCTGCCAGTCTGATTGACTCTAACTGCCCTCCCCTGCAGACTTAATCACCCCCAATTGCCTCTGCCTTGCAGACCTGGTCCCTCCCATCTGCCCTCCCCTGCTGGCCATCTTATTGCAGCCATCTTGTGTCCACATGGGGGCGGCCATCTTGTGTGTTGGAGTGATGGTCAATTTGCATATTACTCTTTTATTATATAAGATAGAGGCCTTGTGCACAGGCCAGCTGGTTTGCCCTGAAGGGTGTCCCAGATCAGGGTGAGTGTTCCCTTGGGGTGTGGGGTGGCCTGGGCGAGGGGCCTGTGGTGGTTTGCAGACTGGCCATGCCCCCCAGCATTCCAAGTGGAGGCCGTGGTATCTGGGATTTATTTATCTTCTATAATTGAAACTTTGTAGCCTTGTGTGGAGGACTGGGCCTGCCAGGGTGTACAGGAAGCTTGGCTTCCTCCATTACTGAGGAAACCCAAGCCTCCTGCTTGCTCATGGCCACAGCCAGCTGGGTTGGGTTAATTTGCATTCTCACTCATGATTGGCTGGGGGGCGTGGCTTGTGTATAGTGAATATATGGTCAATTTGCCCATTACTCTTTTATTAGATAGGATTATAACTTTGTCTTGACATTCATAAGATTCATATCTGTGGAAAGTGCCATATTTTAGAAAATATTGCAGCTCAATTTTAAACTTTTACTGAATTTTAAAATTCTTTGTTTCAGAAGAGTATTTTGGCATCTTATCCATTTTATAAGGCACCTAGATAAAATGAACACTCTTCACAGTGTTTACATAATAACAAAGTGACAGATAATACAGACACATATACAACATTTGTAGTTTCAACTGAAACAGGGACAGGATAAGCCCCCTTCTTTTTCTCCAGCCTCCAGTCCTCATAAATTCAAACATTCTGCTAATGGCAAATTCAGTATACCAGAGGCTTTTAAGAATGTTAAAGCCTCCTTTTCTTTATGACACTTAGGCAAGTACTGGGATGGATTCTGAGCCTTTCAAAGAGAATTATTTTGAATCATTTGTGTGTACAGTCAACAGAATTTAGGAAATAGGGTTGTTTGGGATGCTTTTAGCATCATTTTAGGTAATTATTGGGCATTCATCAAGCTTCAGAACTTTGTGGAAATCTCTTGATCTACCTGCCCCTGCATGTAACTTCTAGATTCCAAATAGGGTTTGCGATGTTATTCTGAGGTTTGAGGTTTGACATAGGACATTTTTTTCACTGCTTAATTAGTATATTCAGGTTATGTGTGTGACTTCTGGGCTCTGGTTTATGCTGCTTATGTTACCACAAGAATATACAAGAATGAACATTGAAGTTGACAACTACTAGAACAACAAGAAAAACAACAAAAAATAACTTTGGACAAAGGATGTTTTGAGTGGTATTCTTTAGAGGACGAGAAGCATAAAGCATTGAATACTCTGAATAGCAAAGGAAATGTATATATGTTGGTGATGTTCAAGTCTAAAAACAAAATAAAAAGAAAGAGCTGAATAAATTACTGTCCATTTGAATATCCCAATAGTATATACTCTAGTATGGTGATGAACAAACTAGTTAGTGTCACCCAGCAATGCCTGAAGATATGGAAGAGAAGGAAGAAGAAATGCAACCAAGCATTAAGCCATTGCAAAGCCAGTGGATTATTGTGTACAAGAACAATTATATGATTGTTGAATTAAGGAAGGTGAATATGGCACCAGAACATTTTATCAGAAAAAGAACTATCAATGAAACCATACTTCAGAAACGGTTTTGAAAGAGTCGTAGTATGTTGCTATTTGCAATCCAGCTGTTCTCATATTGAAAGGAATGACTACACTCCCAATCCCAAACCTGGGTGCTCATGCATTTATTCAACAAACATTTATATATCAATTAGACTTCTGATACAGTGTATTGATGAGATGGTGAGGGCCCTGATCAGGCTAACTTATTAGAAAAGGCAGGTTTAAAATGTATTTGAGGTGGGATGTATAGGATATGGAGACTGAGTGAAGTAAAAGAACAAAAGGAAGTTTGAAATTTCAAAAGGGAATATATTCATGACTCCCATCCAACCATAAAATGGACACCTGCCCAAGATTTTATTTCACTCATTAATTATTGAGGGAGTCATAGTTGTTACAATTGATTAAAGTGAGAGTTAGAGAATCACACATATATGAAGATTAAGTATGCTGAAATTAATTTACAAATAGTTGCAAAACTGGCTTATTTCTTGAGCGGTAAAGAGAACTCAACTCCATTTATGCTAGACAAAATCCATTTGCATGATTCTGGACAACGATCATCTACAACTATAAGAATTGTAAAATAGCTCAAATATAGAAAAAAAAAGTACAGGGAACCTATAAAATCATATAGCACTTATGGAGTGCTTCTGTTGAAATAACCCAGTAATTTTTTTGGTTCATTTTAAAAGAAAGAATGTAATGAGTTTAATTTAAAATTTTTTGAGTTTGCGTTTTTGTCCAAGATTTAAATGTAAATATTGACAAGAGCTCCCCGTATTTGACATTTGGTCATTGGTGTTACTTTTTTAGAAAAGAATGATTACAAGGCTCTTAACTTTTTTTGTTTGTTTGTTTTTGGTTTTTTTTAATCTGGATATTTCAAATGGGGCACAATAAACCACTGTTAACAAAGTGAGTTGTCAAGCAGATGGCCAACTGTAAAATTTGACTTCATTACCAACTATCTATTGACTTTGGTAAAGTTATTTATTTTCTCTATAGCTCAGTTTCTTCATTGCTGGAATGGGGAAAATAATACTATTTAATTTATAGAACTGTTGAGAGGAATTCATGAGATAATAAATGTATGTGTCCAACATATCATGAGGACTCAAGTACATGCTGTCTATCGGTATCCTGAGAGAGAGAGGCTATTACCATTGCTAGTCTTAAAAAGAGTACATTTTAATAGAAGCCTATAAAGTCCAAAACCCTTTTTCTAATTATAGCATTTTCTAGTTCCCTCCCATTTTCAGTTGCACATGTTCTCAGGCCCGTCACCTCATAAGAAACAACCTCAAAAGCCAACTCCATAAGACACAGCTGGGGGCATTTTCTTAAGTGATAGAAGTGCCAGCATCAGCCATGGAGGTCTCTTCTCATCATCTCTTAAGCCCTTTGGCATCATAAATCCCATAACACTCCCCTTCGGCTGTGAGCATTTTCCAGGTAAATCCAGATTTTGACACTCTGGCAGCAAAAGTATTGCTTGGTTTCTTCTCCCCCATAGCAAGTATTTATCAATCAAATAAGAATTACTTAATCAAATAAAAATCTAAAATTACATAAACCTTATGTAAGAGGAAAAAAATGGTATAGCAAAATTGAGAGCATGCTATTAAGAAATGCTGAATAATAGATGGCTTGGGTAAATCCTATTGCTGAAGAATCAAGGTAAAGAAATACTGAACAAAGCAGTTTTATACACATACTCCAGCCACTTAAGCAAGGAGTCTGCAATTCTTTTTGCAATTGCAATTAAAGTTTTTAGTGTCAGCTTTGCTAAAATAAATATGTTTAAGAAAAAATTCTGGAAGAACAGATCAAATTATTAAGTAAAATTGAATCAGGATGATGAGTTTATGGCTTTCCCCCCCGCCCCCCAGTTTCTTTACATTTTACTCTGCTCTCCCAATTTATTACAACGAATCACTTTAGAACTCAAACTCACAAAACCTTCACAAATGCTCTTTTAAATCCTTAGACAGAAGGGAAAGATGTGAACACGTAAGGTAATATAAATCAAGTCTTCATTTAATATTATTTCACTAACCACCATCCTGCTATGTCAAAATTTCCTTTGTTTTTAATACAGAAAATATTGTTTCTAATTGGGAATCTACCTTAAGAGTTATGGAACACCTGGCAAAAAAAAAATGCAGCCAACTTTATGACAGAGTTATGTTTTCGTGGTAAACACACGATTGTTAGTCCAGCTTTGGCAATAGCAAGTATGCACTTCTGTTAAAGTTACCAAGTCACTTATTCCCCAGAGTCCATGGTAACTACTTTTTTTTTTTTTTTATTGTTGACACTATGACAGATGTCCCCTATTCTCCCCCCTCCCCGCCCGGCTTTGTTCACCCCCCACTCAACCCCTGTCCACCTCCCCTGGCCTTTACCACACTGTAACCACTCTTAAGTATATTTGTAAAAATCACAAAATTCAAAATGGAGTTTTTTCCAGAAGTTCCATAGCACAAGGCTGAGAGGTAAGTGGTCTGTGTTTAAATTGACCTTAAAATGGATCAACACTTTGGGTTCCTTTGTAAGGATCATACACTTATGTTCCTCAATTGAACTTAAGAAAGATGTGACAAGGAGAAGAAACAATCAATAAGTAATTCAACTTCAAAATCAGGGAAAAAAAGACCGCCTAAAACTGAGCTTGCTAACTTAATGGACTAGAGCTGAGGGGCTGGGAAAGTAATTCCCTCACAATGTTTCTTTTGTCTGCCCCTAGAAAGGAATGCATAGGTTACACGCATAGACTCCCATTTCTATGGTAACGGCAACTTTCCCCGGGGCAACAGGAAGTAGGAAGGAAAAATATTTCTGCAGGTGGGACGTGGGGTTAAATAGGTGAATTTCTGTGTAAACAATCAGGCTTCCCCAGGCTCCGAGTTTCTTTTCACCAAGGACCCCTTGCCCTGCTGCTCTTTTCCTTCCCTTATCCCATCAAAGCTGACTCTTGAGAATCTGACATAGTTTTCTTACAATGTGAATACTGATTAGAGGACATTATGTTAGGTATTTACGCACACTAGGAAATGTGCTCATAACCACAAAGTATGATGCTCCAGGGTGACACTTAAGACAGAAAGGCAGATTAGAGAAAAGAGAATCATTTGGTAAGCCTTAAATTACACTCTTGTAACTTGCCTTCTCATAAAATCATTAAGTTAGTTCTATCCAGAAAGATTTTAATTTTTTTCTATATTTAATTGAACATACGGTTTAAAGAAAAACATAAAGTTTACCATCTTAAGCTTTTTAAAGTGTACAGTTCTGGAGGGTTATAAGTATATTCACATTGTTGTGTAATGCATCGTCAGAATTTTTTCATGTTGCAAAACTGAAACTCTATAATCATTAAACACCTCCCTATTTTTCCTTTACCATAGCCTCTGGCAACCACTTTGCTATTATCCTATTAATTGACTACTTTAGATACCTCAGGTCAGTGTTTGTCCTTTTGTGATTGGCTCATTTTACTCAGCATAACGTCCTCAAGGCTCATCCATGTTATAGCATGTGATATAATTTTCATTGTATTTATATACCACATATGTTTGGGTTGCATCCATCTCCCTGCTATTCTGAATAATGTTACTATGAACATGGGTGTGCAAATATCTCTATAACATTTTGCTTTCAATTCTTTTGCATATATGCCCAGCAATACGCTGGACCACATGTTAATTTTATTTTTAATATTTTGAGGAACCTCCATACTGTTTTCCATAGCAAGTACACTATTTTGCATTTCCACCAACAGAGCACAGGAGCTCCAATTTCTTGTCACATCCTTGTAAACATTTGTTATTTTTTTTGCTGTGTTTTTTAAATAGTAGCCATTTTAATGGATGTGAAATACTATCTTGTGGTGCTTTTGAAGATTTATATTTTTGGATAACAATTTTTTTTGGTGCTAGACCATTCACTTTATAAACATTGTCTACAACTTCATTAATTACTATATCATATACCTGCAAATATTACAATACGTGGCAAATAATTACACAAAAGAATTAAAAAATGTAGTGATTTCCCATCACTAACAGGAAATGAATGATAAATTGGCAGTTGAATTTGTAAGTATGAATCTCTCAGCCATTTACTTAACTCCCAAAAGCACATATAAACATCTGGTCTCAATATTCTATGCCAATATATATATATATTTTACTATCTAATAAGGATGCCACCAACTTTTTATGAAAAACAAACATAGAGCCATGGTAGTATTTTAAAAACTATTTATAAGCTACTTAAATAAAATGGAAAGGAAAAGACTTCTAATTGATACTCATTATACAATACAAATTCCTGATATAGCTTTAAGAAATGTAAAAATGGCTGAAACCGGTTTGGCTCAGTGGATAGAGCGTCGGCCTGCAGACTGAAAGGTCCCGGGTTCGATTCTGGTCAAGGGCATGTACCTTGGTTGTGGGCACATCCCCAGTGGGGGGTGTTCAAGAGGTAGCTGATCTATGTTTCTCTCTCATCGATGTTTCTAACTCTCTCTCCCTCTCTCTTCCTCTCTGTAAAAACATCAATAAAAATATATTTTAAAAAAAAGAAATGTAAAAATGACTTTTTCAAAATGATGGCAAATTAAGTAGAAACTACACTGATGTTCTTCCAGGACTAAACTGGAATTACAACTAAAATATAGAAAAACAGTCCTGAAGAGTCAACTGAAGACTAAGTGGAGAGAACCTTGATAACCAAGGACAGAAAGTCGAGACTTCATAGAGACTAGTGGGATGTATAGAGGCATAAAAGGGGTGGCCAGGCTCCCACAGACAGCAGCTAAAGTTCTGAAAGGATATTTCAGCTGTGGGTTTCCCATTGAGAACACTGAAGAATTCTTCAGAAAAGGAGCTAAATTAAATGGAGATTGGAAATGTATCAGATATAGAATTCAGAATAATGAATTCAAGTATGCTCAACAACATGAGAAAAGATATAGAAACTATGAAAAATGACCAGTCAGAAATTAAAAATGACAAATAAAGAACACATTGACAGAAATACACAACAGATTAGGGGAAGCCAAGGATTGGATGAATGAATTAGAAGACAGAGTGGAAAAAAATAATCCAATCAGAGGACTGAAAAGAAAAGAAAAAAAAAAACAATTAAAAGACAGCTAAAGAGCTGTGGGACAACATCAAATGTAACAATATTCCCATTATAGGAGTACCAGGAAGGGAAAAAAGTGAGCAAGGAATAGAGAACATGTTTGAAGAAATAATGGCAGAAAACATAATTAACCTGCTGGAGGACAAAGTCACACAAGTTCAAGAGACACAGAGAGTCCCAAGCAAGAAGAAGCCAAACAGGCCCATGCCCAGACACATTAAAATGAAGATCCCAAAAATTAAAGACAAAGAAAGAATCTTAAAGGTAAAAGAAAAAAGCTATTTGTTATCCAAAGAGGAGCTCCTGTAAGGCTATCAACTGATTTTTCATAAAAAACTCTACAGGCCAGAAGGGAATGTCATGACGTATTAAGGTAATGAAAAGCAAGGATCTGAAACCAAGACTACTATATCCAGCAAAGCTATCATTCAAAATAGATGGTGAAATAAAGATCTTCCAAGACAAAAACAAACAAACAAACAAAAAAACCCTACAAGTAAATGAGTTTATCACCACCAAACCAGCATTTTAAGAAATGCTAAAGGAACTGATATAATAATACCCTATTTCCCAGAAAATAAGACAGTGTCTTATATTAATTTTTGCTCCCAAAGATGCGCTAGGTCTTATTTTCAGGGGATGTCTTATTTTTCCATGAAGAAGAATACGGTACACATTTATTGTTAAATGAAAATAAAGGAAATTTCTTACCTGTATATGGTACGGTAGTATGGTAGTTGTCAACACAAACCAGACAAACTGTGAATCCTACAGTATCAAGAATTTACTCATTTATTCAATGGCAATCATGTCATCATCTCCTGGAACATCGTCATAACAATCCAATTCCTGAATTTCCTGATGAATTTCTTGTGACTCCATTTCTTTCAGAATCAGTGGACCAAATCTCTCATGTGTAGCAATAGCACTGTCTTTAAATGAGTACTTCTTGTCAAGGTAGCCTGCTTGCAGTGCATTTGCAATGCAACTGTCAGTGATTTTCTCCCATGAATTCTTCACCCAACTTCTTGCAGTTTAGGTTTCACAAAGTTTCCTGATTTCTCTCCATTCACACAGCAGTGATGTCAGGACTCCATGTAAGGTCACTGGTTGCTAGAGGCCAGTCGGGGCAGCCCTAGCGACCAGTTTATGGTAAATTAATTTTCATTCTGAGACAGAGCCTGGGGGCCTTATTTTCAGGGGGATGCCTTATAATTCACTTGGAAGGAAACCTGTAAGTAGGTCTTATTTTCAGAGGATGTCTTATTTTCAGGGAAACATGGTAAGAATAGAGAGAGAGAAAAACATAGGCATAAAGACTTAAAATGGCAATAAATACTGTACCTATTAATAATAACCTTAAATGTAAATGGGCTAAATGCTCCACAGCAAAGGTGTAGGGTAGCTGAATGGATACAAAAACATGACCCAATTACATGATCTCTACAAGAGCCCCAACTCGGAACAAAAGGCTCACACAGGATGAGAATGAAGGGGTGGAAAAAATTTTTCCATGCAAATAGAAATGAAAAAAAAGCAGAGATAGCAATAATCATATCTGATAAAAATAGACTTCAAAATAAAGGCTATCACAAGAGACAGTAAAGGTACAGACATGATACCAAAGAGACAGCTCCAACAAAAGGATATAACCCTGGTAAATATATATACAATCAATATAGGAGCACCCAAATATGTAAAAAGAAAATTCTAGAGAACTTTAAGGGAGAGATCAACAGCAATACAGTCATAGTAGAGGACTTTAATATTCCACTGACTTCATTGGATAGCTCTTCCAGAAAAAAAAATCAATAAGGAAGCAGTTATTCTAAATAACACATTGGATCAGATGGATTTAATTGACATTTACAGAACATTTCTTCCCAAAGATGAAAGATATACATTCTTCTCAAGTGTACCTGGGTCATTCTCAAAGATAGTCCAAATGTTAGGACACAAAACAAATCTTTACAAATTCAACAAGACTGAAATCATATTAAGTGTCTTCTTGGATCACAATGGCATGAAATTAGAAATCAATTATAGTAAAAACACTAAAAAATATCCAAATACATGGAGGCTACACAACATGTTACTAAACAATGAATGATCTACCAGTGAATTTAAGAAAGAAATAAAAAACTTCCTAGAAACAAATGAAAATGAACACACAACAACCCAAAATCTATGGGACACAGTGAAAGCAGTCCTGAAAGTTCATCGCACTACCTCAAAAAACAAGAAAAATTGTTAACAAGCTATCAAACTTTACAACTTAAGGAATTATAAAGAGAACAACAAGAAAAGCCCTGAGTAAGTAGAAGGAAGGAAATAATAAAGATCAGAATAGAAATAAGTGGCATAGAGACTAGAAATAGCAGCACAATTTACCAGAGCTAAGATCTGTAAACAGCCCAACTGCCTAAAGTATATAATTTTAAGTGAGTGGATAAAAAAGTACCGTATTTGCCGGCGTATAAGACGATTTTTGGGGGCCTGAAAAATACCGTATTTGCCGGCGTATAAGAGACTGGGCGTATAAGACGACCCCCTAACATTTCCACTAAAAATACAGAGTTTGTTATATACTCGCCGTATAAGACTACCCCCCACTTGGAGGCATATTTTTCAGGGCCAAAAAATCTTCTTATACGCTGGCAAATACGGTATTTCATTTATGGGGGCAGGGGGCAATGGTAAGCAATGTACACATATAATACCTTAATAAAAAAAAGTGTTTCATTTATACCATATAATACTATGCAGCAATAAAAAAAGAAAGATCACTTACCCTTTGAGACAGCATGGAGGGACCTGGAGGGTACAATGCTAAGCAAAATAATCCATTCAGAGAAAGAAAAGTATCATACGATCTTGCTCATATGTGGAATCTAAAAAACAAAATAAACTTTAATAAAAGATCCAGAGCAAAAACATGGAAAACTCTGATCAATCACAGAGGGAAGGTGGGAGTGGGTGGGTGGGAAGAGATTAACTAAAGAACTTACATACATATATGCATAACCCATGGACATAGTAATAATTTCATGAAGGCCTGGGTAGGGTGGTGGGAGAGGGCTGGAAGAGGTCAATGGGAAGAAAAAAGATAAATCTGTGTAACTTTCAACAGCAAAGATAAATGAAAATAAAAATAAAAACATTTAAAAAAAAGAAAATGTAAAGGTACATGAATCTGAGGCAAGAAAAGGAAGCCTGTGAAATAACATTAAGAAATTTCAACGTAATTTAATGTTTCAAAAAATGTTATTTTTAATATAAACATTTTACTTTAATGGTTTGTGTACAATACTTACCGTATTTGCCGGCATATAAGATGATTTTTTGGCCCTGAAAAATACCGTATTTGCGGCGTATAAGACGACTGGGTATAAGATGACCCCCTAACATTTCCACTCAAAATACAGTTTGTTATATACTCGCCGTATAAGACTACCCCCCACTTGGAGGCATATTTTTCAGGGCCAAAAAATTGTCTTATACGCCGGCAAATACGGGCAGTTAAAATTATATACTAAAGTCCAGAAAAGCATAAAATTAAGTTATAATTGATTCATTTATATGTATTAAAGTATAATTTTATAAAATTAAAATCATTATTTTCATACAGTGTATTAACCTGTGTCAAAATGTTATTGAACTCATTCATGAGGAAACCAGTAAGATGTTCAAACAAATTCAAGGAGCATTTAGATAAGATGCTTAGATAAGATACAAAAAAGACAATGTCTTGAAGGGCAATAATAATTAGTGGTATTTATCTCACTGGACAGCCTGTTTCCACTTATATTGAGCAAAACTCTCGTTAAAAGATAAACTGAGGCATGTGAGAAATTTTAAAAGCTTATTTGAGCAAAAACAAAATCAATATTTTCAAATCAGAAAGTACCAAATAGGAAGTAGGGCTCAGTTATCAGCAGCCAAGAAAAGAAATTATTTCTGGGCTAGAGTTTTAAATCTAGTAGGGTGTTTGTGCTTGGTTGTCCTCAGGTATTGATTCTGTATCCTTGAAGCATTTGCAGGCTTAGATTTTTGTTTGCTTAGATAGGTTGCCAGGGATTAGAGCCACATCAGTCTCATGGCCTCCTTGTTTAATTAATTTAACAGTCAATAAATTAACATTTGAAAACTTTAATTGATAGTGTATATAGTAGGTATAAGTAGGCACTTCTGAACTTGTAGTCCCTGGGTCAGGAGAATCTGCATGTCCTGGAATTTGTTAGAAATAAAAACTCTCAGGTCCAGAGGAGCAGAAACCCGGATGGCATTTACATTCAATCTGTGAGTTACTAAGTCCTTCTGGTGATCCTAAACGCACAGTGAATTTTGAGAACCATGTTCCCAGATAATTGCTGTGTGGCTATTGCCCAGTAGGATATTGGAGAAACGCGGTACCCAACTTTCCACCTCACTTTCAAATTTTGCCTATTGCTTCACAGCAAATAAAAATGTTAACACTCTGGACTCTTATTTTCCTCAGATTTTGAAAATGCCTCCTAACATTGCTTCCATATTTAGGGCCACCTTTTGTCTCTTATTCCTTAAGTACTTTTCTAAGATGAGGCCCAAATATTAAATTTTAAAAATGCTAATGCTATAACATCTTAATAAAATAATCTTTGTGCTTATAATTTCATGTAATTTATGGAGAAATGTGAGAGACGTGAAGTGTTGTTAGCCAGCTTACGATGGAACTGACGAAACTTTGTATTTGCCATGTTAGACCTTAGGAGAGAGCTCATCTTATAGTGCTGGTAATGCATTATTTCTTCTGCATAATAAATGTTATTGTTTAATGAATCATTAACATTGATTCTTTTGTTGCACATTCCTACCAAAATTATAGTGCTTTTAAGGAATGCTGACAGGACTAATTTCTAATCTTGGTTTTTATAACTTGTTCTTCCTTTATACAATACTGCCAAACAGAACTAAGCAGGATAAGGAGGGAAAACTTCCAGCAATAACACGTTATGTTTCACACTGATTCTTGTGAGTCAGCTCAATAATATGCTGTTTTTGAAGGTCAGCAGCTGGCAAGAAAACTCAGAAAAGTAATGCATGAAGTTTTAAAGTGCATACAGTACTACACACACACAAAAAAAATTTCTAGGTAGCCAGTAACATAAGACTACTTTTGCTTTTAGATTGCCCACACTGTGAAGTTACTGCTCAAAAACATGATTACTTCTCTATGTAACTGTGGCCATGGTGTAATTTGTACAGCAAACTAAAAGAAAACCAATAAATACACTTTAAAAAAATGCTCCCTTTTTAAAAAAGAAATATTTTAAAATTAATTTTAGAGAGGAAAAGAGAGGGAGAGAGAGCGAGCTGGAAACATCAATGATGAGAGAGAATCATTGATCAGCTGCTTCTGGGAATCAAGCCCACAACCCTGGAGATGCACCGTGACCAGGAACTGAACAGTGACCTCCTGGTTCATAGATCCACGCTCAACTACTGAGCCATGCCAGCCAAGCAAAATGCTCCCGTTTTGATTACACACATTTAGTATAGAAAACCTAGAAAATAAAATCAAAAGCAAAACTGTCACTCAAAATTTCACCTTCCAGAATAGCCATACAAATATTTTCATTTTCATGTGAAAAATATGTGTATATTAAAATGTTTTTATGTTCAGGAAGATATATATGGTTCAGATAACTAAGAAAACATTTCTCAGAAGTACTGAAATGAATTGTACAAACATCAAATAACACTTTACATTTTAAAAGTAATATAGTAGCCCTGCCGGTGTGGCTCAGATGGTTGAATGTTGAGTGTCATCCAGTGCACCAGGAGGTCATGGGTTTGATTCCTGGTCAGGGCACATGCCTGGGGTTATGGGTCTGATTCCCCAGTGTGGAGTGTACAGAAAGCAGCCGATTGATAATTCTCTCTCACTGGTGTTTAATCTCTCTCTGGTTCTCCCTTCTTCTCTCTGAAATCAATAAAAAACATTTTTTTTTTTTTTTTTTTTTTTTTTTTTTACATAATAAAGTAAGATAGGCCTATGTCCAAGAACAGTGGTCGGCAAACTCATTAGTCAACAGAGTCAAATATCAAACAGTACAATGATTGAAATTTCTTTTGAGAGACAAATTTTTTAAAGTTAAACTTCTCCTAACACCACTTCTTCAAAATAGACTCACCCAAGCCGTGGTATTTTGTGGAAGAGCCACACTCAAGGGGCCAAAGAGAGGCATGTGGCTGGTGAGCTGCAGTTTGCCAACCACAGTCCAAGAATATTGGTCAACAAAAAGGTATAAAAAGAATTATGCATCATGATAGCATATCCCAGGTATGCAAAGCTTGTTCACCATTTTAAAATCCATTAACCCAATCCATCACATCAATAGACTAAAAAAGAGAAATCACATGATCTTTTCAATAGACACAGAAAATGCATTTGATAAACTCCAACATGCAATTACAGCAAAAACTTTCTGCAACCAAGAATTAAAAGGGAACTTCCTCAAGTCAACTTGATAAAGGATACCTATAAAAGGCCTAGAATACAATATAGGGGGAAAAGCTCTGTGACAATGGTCATGACAATGAATTTTTGGATATGACATCAAAAGCACAGGCAACAAAGTCATAAATAAACAAGTGGGACTACATCAAACTAAAATGCTTCTGTATGGTTTAGGAAATAATCAAATAAGCAACAATATAAAAATGCAACCTACCAAATGGGAGAAAGTATTTGCAAATCATATATCTGATAAGGTGTTAATAACCAAAATTTATAAGATTTATATAACTCAATAGTAAATAACAATATGAATTTAAAATGCACAGAGAATCTGAAAACTTCTTTTCACAGAACAGATGCAGATGGCCAACAGTACTTGAAAAGATGCTCAACATCAATAATCATCAGGGAAATGCAAATCAAAGCCATGATGAGATATTTCCTCATACCTGTTAGGATGGCTATTATCAAAACACTATGAGATAACAAGTGTTGGCAAAGATGTTGAGGAAAGGGAACTCTTGTACACTGTTGGTGGGATATAAATTGGTGTAGTCATTATGGAAAACAGTATAAAGGTTCTTCAAAAGCTAAAAGTAGGATTACCATATGATTCAGCAATTCCACTTCTGAGTACTTATCCAAAAGAAATAACAACATTAATTGGGAAATATATTTGCACCTGCATATTCATTGTAGCATTATTTATAATAGCTAATACATGGAAACAACGTAAGTGCCCATTAATGGATGAATGAATAAAGAAAATGTGTTATATACAGGGTGTCCCAAACAAACGGATATACACTTTGAATAATTTACTAAATCCAATGGGTTAAATTTGAAAAGAAAAAAAAACATAAATTGAACTGTTAGCTGTTAAAGTATGTATACATTTTTGGGACACTCTGTATATGCAATGGAATATTATGCAGCCATATGAAAGAAGGAAATCTTGCCATTTGTGACAAAATGGATGGGCTTTGAGGACATAATACATTAGACAGAAAAAGATACCATATGATCTCACTGACTTGTGGAATGACAGAGAGAGAGAGAGAGAGAGAGAGAGAGAGAGAGAGAGAGAGAGAGAGAGAGAGAACTTATAGATACAGAGAAGAGATTGGTGGTTACTAGAAATGAAGGTATTGGGGCACTGAGCAAAATGGGTGGATGTGGTCAAAAGTTAGACTTTTAGTTGTAAAATAAGTAAGTCCTTCAGGTATAATGTACAACATGGCATCTATAGTTAATGACACTGTCTTGTATATTTAAAAGTTTCTAAGTTAATAGTTGTCATCATAAGAAAATAATTTATAAGTAGATATGATGATGGATGCTTACTAGACTTATTGTGATCATTTATATATATTGAATCATGCTGTATGCCTGAAACTAATATAATGCTATATATCAATTATATATAAATTAAAACTAATTTAAGAAAAGGAAAGAAAACACACTTTAATTCACACCTAACTTCTTGTGTTCCTTCTCAACTAGGTTCAAAAGGGAAGTGATGAGTTAACATTGGATTTTAATACTAGTCATAAGGCTTACATCTGGTTTTCAGAACTGGGCATTATGTCATGTTGGACTGACAGGATAATTTGATATGCCAATTTTGTGGCCCTAATGTTAGTGAAGTACCATCACCTTACTGCAATTATCTTTAAGACTCTAGTCAGTGATAAAATTTGTGTGCTGCTCAGGTTATAAAAATGAGCCATCCATAATCTTGTAATCAACTTAGGGCTAGAAGATAGGAAGTTGTGGTATCTTTATTAGATGTATTCTATCCTCAGGTTGATGTAAATAAGATATGAAAATGATTAAAACTCTTAGAAATAGAATAGAAAGAATATGTTTTTATTATTTAATTTCTTTTATCTATAATAAATTTTCATGAGGGGCTGTGTCAGGATACAGCATTTACCTATTTCTTTCTTGTTTTATGACATGGACTCCTTGAGAAGAACTAGCCAATGATACAAATTATGTAGGTGATAATTAATTATTTTTATTATTTAGAAAATATTTTTGTTGATTTCAGAGAGGAAGGGAGGGAGAGAGAGAGAGAGATAGAAACATCAATGATGAGAGAGAATCATGAATCAGCTGCCTCCTGCACTACAATCTGAGCATGCACCCTGACTGGGAACTGAATTGTGACCTCCTGGTTCATAGGTGAACACTCAACCACAGAGCCATGCTGGCTAATATTAATTCAGTGGGTTTTCTTATATAAAAACTATAAGGCCAGATATAAAATAGTAATTAAAGAGCTTGCAAGGGGTCACTTTCTCTCTCTTTAGAGTTTTGTCTTGGGTTAAATGTCATTCTATAACTTATTTTGAATTACCAGGAAGCAAGATTCCTAATGTAATGTGTCAACTGTCTCTGAGGATTATCTGCAAATAGAATTAGGAAGCTTTATTGTGTGCTAAAAGGGTTTCTTGGGAGGTTAATTAGGAAGGAAAAAACCGTCTAGTCTCTCTTCCTCTTGCTAATTTTTTTTTGAATTCTCAAACACTAATAAAAATAAACATTTAAGAAATTGAGTATATTCTAGAAAAAAACTCAAAAGCCAAAAATTAGGAAAGACAAAGTCTTTATCTGTCCTAAATGATGATATAACAGTGCCTGTCCCCAAATGATTTGGGCAAGCATGGTGCCTAAGAAAGTTGGAGTACTTGCCTAAAGAATGATTAGGTATTCATCCTTCAACTGCATTATGTATCCCAGTATAAGGTCAGTTTCCAGCATTGTGTCCTCCAACACCTAACCCAGTGTCTGGCACATTAAAATAAATCAATAATTATTGAACACTCAACACATTTATCCACTTATTCATTTACCGATCCATTCATCTATCCATCTGTCCATCTATCCATTTACTCATTTAATTAATTATCCATCCAGATTTTTCACTACATGTACTCAAAGAAGCTAGAAAAAGAGTAAAGGGTAGGGGTTTGGGTATTTACTTAATCTCTGGCACACTGAAAAAAAAACCCCAGTTATTGAACACTTACATTTATTCATTTATCTATCCATCCATCCATCTATCTATTTATTTAATTATTATTTACCCATCCAGATTTCTCTCTACATATATTCAAAGAAGCTAGAAAAATTGTAAAGGGTATGAGTTGGGTATTTACATTCTCTAAGGAAAGCATTTGGTGCTTGGATAATAAGTTAGTTATCACATATTTTATAGGCATGAACCAAATATTTCCTCATTCTTGCTGTGCATGTTCTTTATGAATTCAAAGCCACTTAGCTAAATTTTGATTGCTACTATTAATCCCTAAATAATTTGTTTACCACCCCCATTAAGCACTTCTTTCTTTCTGTAGTTTTTGATTTATCTGGAATTCATTAGTATATTTTTTGAGGTAAGGATCAAAACTGATTCTCCTCCACACTAATATTTTATTGTATTGTATGTTTTTTAGAGTTCTGCACTTTCCCAGTGTTACTGATATAATTTATTCAAGAATGGTAAATCAGAGCTCCAATAAAGTGAAATAGGCCTCTATCAAGATTGACCAATAAATGTACATTTATGTGTTTTATGTTATATAGTGTGGTCCTCATTTTAAACAATTGTTTTTGATTAATAACTGGCATAGACTACACTGCATTAGAGGGTTTCTTTAAGCAATTTCTGCAGCTATAAATAGATTTGTTGGTATCACTTTGGGAAGCCCCTTTTTAAAATGTTTCATAGAATAGACATGGTTTTCAACAAATATTACCATTGATGAGTACAGTGAGTTTAGTTTTCTGGACTAGCCTTGTGATCCTGCTATATAATCAAAGGTAATACAATCTTGGAGCTCAGCAACTTTTATTGTTTTACTTCAGTTTTGTTTAATCGTGATTTATGGGGAGAGGGAGGGGTTAGGATGGGGAGGAGTCTAGGTATAAAAAAAAAAGGGGGATGAGTGGAACATTTCAATGTCCTTTCAGAGTTATTTGATTACTAGCTTTTATACCACACTAGAGGCCTGGTGTATGAATTTGTGCTTGGGTGGGGTCCCTCAGCCTGGCCAGTGATTGAGGCCTATGGAGGGGGAAGGCCAGCTGGCTAGGGGGAGGGACCACAGGAGTTTGGTCAGTCGGCCCCCTCCCCACGATGGGAGGGCCAATTGGGAGGAGGGGCCAACTCCCTCGACCCCTCCCCATTGTGGCCCATCAGGAGGGGTTGTGGGGGTGGAGTAGCCATGGGAGGTTGGCCAGCTGGTGGGGGGAGGGGCCACAGGAGTGTGGCCAGTGGGGAGGAGGGGCCATGGAAGGTTGGCTGGCCAGGGGGAGGAGCTACAGGGGGTTGGCCAGACAGGAGGAGGAGCTTGCAGGAGGTTGGCCAGCTGGATGGGGGGGGCTGTATGAGGTTGGCCAGCTGGTGGGGGGAGGGGCCACAGGAGTGTGGCCAGTGGGGAGGAGGGGCCATGGAAGGTTGGCTGGCCAGGGGGAGGAGCCACGGGGGGTTGGCCAGACAGGAGGAGGAGCTTGCAGGAGGTTGGCCAGCTGGATGGGGGGGCTGTATGAGGTTGGCCAGCTGGTGGGGGGAGGGGCCACAGGAGTGTGGCAAGTGGGGAGGAGGGGCCATGGAAGGTTGGCTGGCCAGGGGGAGGAGCCAGGGGGGGTTGGCCAGATAGGAGGAGGAGCTGCAAGAGGTTGGCCAGCTGGAGGGGGGGGGCTGTATGAGGTTGGCCAGCTGGTGGGGGGAGGGGCCACAGGAGTGTGGACAGTGGGGAGGAGGGGCCATGGATGGTTGGCTGGCCAGGGGGAGGAGTCATGGGGGGGTGGCCAGACAGGAGGAGGAGCTTGCAGGAGGTTGGCCAGCTGGAGGGGGGGGGCTGTATGAGGTTGGCCAGCTGGTGGGGGGAGGGACCACAGGAGTGTGGCCAGTGGGGGGGAGGGGCTTCGGGAGGTTGGCCAGCCAGGGGAGGGGCTGCAGGAGTTGGCTTAGCTGTGGGAGGTTGGCTATAGGAGTGCACTGACCACCAGTGGGGCAGCTCCTGCATTGATCAACTGCCCTCTGGGGTCAGTGCATGTCATAGTTACTGGTTGACCAATAATTCTGGTCATTTGGTTGTAATGGTTGCTTATGCTTTTATATATATGGTTTAAACAAGTAATAGCTCAGCCAGGCATTTGATAGTCATTTGATTGTGTGCCCCTCCCAATTTCTCCATTTCTATCCACTACACTACAACTCCATGAAAGTCTGTGACCTCTGGGATAGATGGACAACTATTCAGGGTATCGCCCTTCCCAGGAGAGTTTTTACTTATGTTTTTTTATTACCTCAAATCTTCCCCTTTTTTCACTGTATTCCATGTATTGTTCTCAATAAACCTGTGTTTATGTGACCACCAAGTCATATGAGCCCAGCAACTCTTCAAAACTGATACCTCATTAAGAGTCTCCTTTTCAGGTTTGTTTTATTTTGATGGGGGTGGGGATAGGGATGAGATGGCAATCTGTTGTATTTCTTCCACCTAATATTTATGGTGTGCACCATAATGGTGGTTCAACTTATATGCATTGAAATGATTACTATTATTAGTTCAGGTTTCTATATGCAACCCATTATTCTACAACTTTGAGTAATGTCATTATGTATTGAAAATCTGATAGGATGATTACTTCAACAACATCATTTGTCACTTTCCTATAGATGACTTTTACAGTCACTCTAATATTGTACTAATTGTTGTTAAAAATATGTGTTAATATCATGCACATCACTATCTGACTTCTTTGGTATGTCTTCCTTTTTGTCCTCACTTATGTTTTTATAATTTGCAATTAATAAATCTCAAGTATTCCATGTAAAGTTGATATTAAAAATAAATGTATATATTGTCAATAGAATATTGTGCGGCTTTTTTTGTGTTAAAGCTTTGCTTCATTAATTCTTTATATTATGTCAATGGTTGCTATTAATTGTGACTTCATTTTATATTTTTGCAGCTTTGTAATAAATTAGTTGATTTCCTGAAGTATTGTGGATAATTGATACTGTCTTGCTTAATGAATGTATTTTTTTTCTTATTTATTTTTATGAATGTATTCTTTATCCCACTTTCCCACCAGCCTTCCCAACTTGGAAACTTATCCTCAGTTCTACACCCCTTCTTCCCATATTCCCCATCATCCTAATTCCTCCATTTTCTCCCCCCACCCCATCATCTGCTCCCCCACCCAGATCATTCCTCCATCCTGTCCATTCCCCCTCACCCAATTTCCCACCCCATCCACTCCCTTACCTCATCTTACATTCTCCATCCCCAATGCCCCCATACTGTCCACTCTCATCCCTCCACTCTCCCATTGTTCATTTCCCCCCACCCAATCCACTCCCTCACCTCACACTCTCCACCCCCCAACTTCTCCATCTTGTCTACTCCCTCACCCCTTCACTCCGCCACCTTGTTCATTTCCTCCCACCTAATTTTCCATCCCATCCACTCCCTCACCTCACACTCTCCACCCCCATTTCCCCCATCCTGTCCACTCCCTCACCCCTCCACTTCTCAACCCTGTACCCTTGATGGTGGTGGGCGCTGAAATGATCAGGACACAATTTGCACTTAACCACTAAGTCTTTATTGATTGAATTTATTATAACATCAGTATTAGTAATTTGAGAGAAAAAAAGAGAATACAGCAATAATAATGAGGAAGGGTAGGGGTGTGGGATAGGGATAGGGATAGGGATAGGGAAAGGGATAGGGATTGGGATTAGGGGTTAGGGATTAGGGATAGGGGATTAGGGGTTAGGGGTTAGGGATTAGGGATAGGGATAAGGATAGGGATAGGGATAGGGATAGGGATAGGGATAGGGGTAAAAGGTAAAGAGGAGGGCGACTGATGGGAGCAACATTTCTTACTCATCACTTCCATTTCTTATTCATCATTTTTGCATAACTTCCATGAATATTCACCATACATCACATCAATGTCATTTCAGCAACAATTTCTCAAAGGGTATCTATCCACCCTGTAACTCACTAAAGACTTTGCTCACAATCTTAATCCCTGGAGTTAATACTCAAGGCAAAGAGCCATCTATTAAATGATCTATTTGATCACCTTTGAACTTTATCCCACTAGGGTTTTTTCTTCCCATGTTCAAGTCACCCTAAACAGGTTCATCTCCCTACAGCTCCCTCCGAATTTATTTGAAATTATTAAAGGTAGCAATCACAGGATAAAGGATCACAAGTGCACAAGTCTACTTCTAGTGATATCTAAGATATAATCATGCTGTGTAACTAATCCCACCCACTTAAGATTACCTATTAATCCCTCCCACCCTAAAATTACTTATGATTATATATATCCCCTATGCATTAAGTGATTACACAAAGAACGCAATTTTCCACAGACCAATTCAATAGCGTTCTATAATCTGAAACAACAAAGAACTTTCCCACAAGATGTGCCCTTCCTGAGATGAAAATGTAGCCTGGTTCACACTGGCTTTCATCTCTGCAGGTGGTCTTTCATTTCCGCCCAGGTCTTTCCCAGCAGTGTTCTTTGTTGCCAGTCTTGAAATTAAATCTGATGTTAGAGGTCTGTGGTAGATGACAACTAGATCAATTCAGGAGTCTAAGAGGTACCTGCAAACTTAATCAGAAATTCAGACTGCACTCTACAGATGTGCCCCTTATTTTGTGCACCTGTTAGTGCCACCTCACATGATTTAATCAAACTAATTCTTCATTTTCCAGCATCCAAGTACCTAGTTGCTCAAACTGAATTGACCGTTCAAAAATGTAAACTTCTTCCACATTCTAGCAATGATGACCTTTGCTAGTTTTCCAAGTTTTAAAAATGGGAGCTCATACCTTCTTCTTCCTTGATTTTTTTAATTAACTCTCTGAATTTGGGCCAAAAGTCAATCCATTTTGCCAATTTGTTTCTAAGAGTTGACTATTGGCTTTGTTTAATAATTGCTATTGCTTTATTTATCTCCTTGATGTTTTTATTCTGCTCCCTAGTTTATTTAGAAATTTAATTACTTTGGTCTTTTCTTAATAAAGGCATCTCTGTTGGAAAATGCCCAAAAATTTTAAAGTATCCAATTAACATAAGTTGATCAACAGCAACAGCAACAAATCAAATCAATCGATCGAAAGGAAACTTATTAAAATTCTGCTGCTACAGAACAACACAGTTGAGATCACTATCTTTAACATCTACATTCACAGACAGCATATACAGCAAAACAACATAGTGCACACTGCCAAAAGTCTTTCACAAGCTTTACTAAACATCCAGATGCGTGTCAGCAACTTCATCCGTGCTCTCCATGACGACCACTGTCGTCACTGGCCAACGTCTTCAGGCTTTCGCTTGCAGTGGTGGCAAATGTCCGTGTGCACATGTTGGGGCTGCAGAAAATGAGCCATTTCTAGGCCCCCCGCAGCCTAAAGGTCAATAGACAACTATAAATTTGACACAACACAACTAGAATTCAAAGATAATGAGGATGGATTGTTATCTGAGGTAAACTGAAGTGACGCTTCAAAATAGTCCAGAAGCACATATGCACCATTTAAAAAATAATGACGTACTTTAAAAACACATGAGTGACTGACAAGTTGTCGTGATTCCACTGAAAAAGAAAAAGAAAATTGTTTTAGAGTAAATAGCCAATTAGGTATCTTCTTTGGATTTGCATATTTGAGTGTGTGTGTGATGTGGTTTTTTTTTTAGAGGCCTAATTGATAAAACTAAAACTACACACGATGTTAAAATAAAAGGTTGAAGATGAACAAGATGAACTATTATACAAAACTCCAATTTCAAGGAGCCTCTAATTCACAGTGTTTGTTGAGAGAAGTTCACAGTATTTTACATTACATTACTTCCTCGGTTTTTAGCTTAACTCTATAACACAGTAAAAAATTGAGTAGTACACAGCTTAACTCTACAACACAGTACGAATACACTAGCACATTGTAATTCAACAGTTAACAATATGAGCAGTCCCACTCTAGAGTTGTTAAAAAATTCAAGTTCGTCACTAATCTACAGTTAAAAAACATTTAAGTATTTAAACATGCAAGAATAAGGGTGGATGATAATGAATAGTAAAAAATGAGGTTGATGAAAAAATGAAACTTCACCATTAAACTTCTCTTTCTAATAGGCAATTAGAAAAAATCTATATACATATATACAGATATCACATTGTTTTCTACTGCTTAAGGGGTGTTTTGGCAATTGGAGACTGTGCGTTGACACACATCCCTCGAGTCCTGCTTCTTTCTTCTCCACGCGTGCCAGCAAAATGGCGCCTCAGCAACCAGGCAGGAAGGATGACAGATCCTGCAGCAGGGTAATGGCAGTAGTAAAAAAAATTAAAAGAAAGAGAGGTTAGACAAACAGGTCAAGGTAGTAGCAAGGGACCAGGCTAAAGGAAGTCAAGGCAGTCCCCAGGAGACACCAGATGATGTCACTGGGCTGAACACAACGCTTGGGCTATCTGTTGCTTGGAGTCATGTGACTTGTTTTCCGAGTTCTTTCATTCATTGGCAACTGGATTTGGAGCTCACTACAGAAGTCCATGCCCTCAAGATCGTATCCGGTGGCCCAATTTCTCTTCCTCAAAGACGTTCTTCCCAGAAATAAGTGTGGGCACACATGTGAAGGCACACTCAACATGCAAGAGTCCACCCGAAAGGGCACGTCCTTCTGGAGCCCGAGGTGCTGCAGGGGTGTGGCCTGCTCCCGGGAGAACTGGTCCCGTTGCTGCTCCTTGAGAATTAACAAAATCACGAAAGAGAAGTTCAAAGGTGGTGAAGTTTTGAAGGGTGCAGCAGAAATATCACGGAAGCCGTTTCATACTGCACCAGTTAATTGTGGCTTCCTTAGTAAGGCGGCGGTTCTCCCACGACGTAAGGAGAACCAAAACTGTAATCAAAGTTTATATCCTCCTCCTCCTCCTCATCTCCCCCTCTTTCGAGAAATCAGCATTTCGTGTGTTGGCATCAGCTTCTCTGTAAATATTTCCAAGATTCACCGGGAAGTCAACTTGCGTGGAATTTGGTTAGGATTGGCAGTTAAGGAAGTTAATTTTGTTGGTCAAATAGTCTGTTGCTCCCGGAGATCTTCTGGGGATTTCAGGATGGGCGCCGGCCCAGGGTGGCCCTGACCTCCTGTGGCTCGTCAGAGGTGACAGGTGTGGCCTGAAGATACAGGGGCCCAGGTTGGCACACAGTCACTGATGGAGAAGCTGCCCATGACACACGCTGAGGGCAGAGATCCTGAAGGAACTGAAAGAATTCACAGGCCGAAGGAGGGCGGCGGGGGCGGCGGCGGAGGATAATAGGGAAACGGAGGCTGGCGGTACCAGTGAGGATTCCAGGTGATCATCACGGGGATGTAGAGCAGGCGCCCGTGAGCATCTCTTCCTACTGGGTACCAGGCGAAGCCGACTGGGTAGGCCGGGTAGGCCGGGTAGACGGGGTATCCAGGAATCTGAGGGACGTACTCAGCGTAGGAGGCCAGGTGCGCCTGGTCATCCCAGTTGGGAACAGAGAGCTGAGGGTACTGATTCTGGATAGCGAAACTGTGGGGGCCGCGGCAGGCGTAGGTCACCTGCAGCTTCCACCCCCTCTTCACCTGAAGGACCTGGGCTCCGTTGGGAGCGACGGTCGGGGTGATCAGGCCATCCTTCACGTGCCGGTTGACGAACTCCCGCAGGGCGGCCATCTCGGGCTCGGTGAGCGAGTAGATGTGGCCGCTGGGGATGCTGTGGGCTCCGGGGACCATCTCGATGTTGGGGTCCACCAGGCGGTTGTCGGGGTAGACGTTGTCGTCGACGGGGGTGTACACGTTCTGCACGAAGTAGTACCTCACGGGCTGGTAGACCCGGAAAGCCTCGATGGCGAAGAAGAAGGGAGGCAGCGCGGGAGGGAGGAAGGCGGGGATGGGGGTGTACAGCCGGCAGTGGAATCGGCAGTAGTCGGAGTCGAAGATGATGGAGCGGGTGCTCCAGGTGATGTTGGGGTCGTGGGTGCTGAGCCAGCGCACGCCCAGGACGATGGGGAAGAAGGGGGACTGGGTCACATCCAGGGACAGCACCTCGCGGTGGTTGCCCAGGTCGACGATCAGCTCGTGCGTCTCGTGGACGACGGGGCCCGAGGCGATGGGGCGCCCGTCGATGGCTTCCACCAGAATCGGCCAGTCCTTGATCCTCAGGGGAATGGCGTGTCGGGCGACGTACTCGTAGTCGATGAAGTTGCCGGAGGCGCCCGAGTCGATCATGGCGCGGACGATCAGGGTGTGTCTGCCGGGGATGTGGATCTGGAGCATCACTTGCAGGTGGGATGAAGCATCATCCGGTGGGGACCTTGGTAGTTCCGGCCCGGTCGCTGAAGGTCCCTCTACAGCGGGGCCAGGGAGTTTCCCGCCGGCGAGGCCTTGGCGGCCTTGGCAGGACAGTTGTCGGCGTAGTGGCCTCCGTTCCCACAGTAGAGGCACAGGTTGAGCTTCCGGCGCCGCTCTTTCTCTTCCGGGGTCAGGCGCATGCGCGCGCCGCCCACGGGCTCGGTGGGGTCCACGGGCGGCGGCGGAGGCGGAGGCGGCGGCGGCGGGTGGGCCGTGGTGCGGGCCAGCACCAGCACGCGGGTGGTGGTGGTGGTGGTGGTGGTGGTGGAGGTGGGCGGCCGGCGGGCGGCCTCGGCGGCCCGGGCCAGCCTCCTCTCGATGAGGATGCTCTGGCTGATGAGCGCGGGCAGCGAGCGGGCCACCTCGAGGCGCGCCAGCTCGGCGCGGATGGGGTCGCTCAGGCCCTCGTGGTACTGGTCCATGAGCGAGGCCTCGTTCCAGTCCAGGTCCTGGGCGATCATCTGGAAGGTGTTGGCGTAGTCCACCACGGAGCCGTCGCCCTGGCGCAGGCGCCTGATGTTGCGCTTGGCGGCCTCGCGCCGCTCGGGGTCCTCGAAGACGTGCTTCATCTCGGACATGAAGGCGCGGTAGTTGTGCATCAGGTAGTGGGCGCGCTCGAGCTTGGCGGAGGCCCAGCGCGCCGCGCGGCCCGTCATCATGCTGGTGACGAAGCAGACGCGGACGCGGTCCACGGAGAAGTCGCGGCCGCTCTTCTCCATGAAGATCTGGCACTGCGCCATGAAGGGCACCAGCATGTCGGGGTTGCCGTCGAACTTCTCGGGCAGGTCTTCGGGGCAGTCTTCCAGCAGGGGAGGGAGGGGGCTGGCGGCCGCCGCCGCGCCGCACAGCTCTTCTTCCTCTTCCTCTTCCTCCTCTTCCAGCTCCACTTCCTCTTCCATGGCCACTATCTCTTCTTCCTCCTCCAGGACAGCCGGGGCCAGGGCCTGGGCCAGGGCGGGGGCCAGGGCCTGGGCCAGGGCGGGGGCCTGGGCCTGGGCCAGGGCGGGGGCCGGGGCCAGGGCCTGGGCCAGGGCGGGGGCCAGGGCCTGGGCCAGGGCGGGGGCCGGGGCCAGGGCGGGGGCCTGGGCCAGGGCGGGGGCCTGGGCCAGGGCGGGGGCCGGGGCGGGCGCCACGGCGGGCGCCACCTGCTGGCGCAGGCTCAGGTTCTCCTGCGTGAGCCTCTGCACCTGGTGCTGCAGCAAGCTGTTCTCCTCCGACTGCCGCATGACCTTCTCCCGCAGGTCGCTGAGCTCCTGGGACACGTTCTCACGCCGGCGGCGCTCCTGGTTGGGGTTGCCTTGATCCCTCTGGCAGTTGTTGTTGTTGGAGGAGGAGGGGTCGTTGGGGGGAGGAGGAGGGGGAGGCGGGGGGCAGTCGGCGGGCCCCATGGTGGCCGTTGGGGTGGGAGGAGACCTCCCGGCTGTGGCTTCACTTCGGTGGGGACGAGGGCCCGGGTTGTGGCCTCCTCTTCCGCCCTTTCTCCTTTTCCCTCTCAAAAGCTTTTTCTTTCTGCAAACGAGGACGAAAGCACAACTCAACATGCACAGTCAAAAGAGGCACCATAGAAAGAATGTAGCATGTAAAGTGCCTACTAAGATACTTTAAATACATGAGTATTTAAAGTATAATACTTTAAATACATGAGTATTTAAAGTATCAAATGCAAATACTTTAAATACATGAGTATTTAAAGTATCTCTTTACTTGCTAACATTAATAGTTAATAAACAAAACCCCTACAAAGAAACAATAAAGGAATAAACACCTCTTTTTGATGTTCAAGTGATGTTTTTCTCCTCAAAAATCACCTATTCAGACTCAATAGTACATAACTGTATCAACAGTACACTGCTTAGCTTTAGGACTATAAAAGAATGCCAAGACACTCCAAACATGTAGTCTTGAATCCAGAGAGTCGAGCAAAAGACATTCAAGGTAAGATGGCTACCAAACTAACTACACAAGAGAAAGCCAAAATGATAACTTTTTTAAAGCAGTTATTAAAGAGGTTACAGATAATATAGGAAATAAATAAAAAATCGGCCAGAAAACTCATAGGATTGTCTAAAATAGTTTTCTGACCATAATTTGATTTCCCCAAAAGAAGTTCCTATGGGACAGAAATGGCACTGAGCAGTGACATGTGTATATCAGTTTCCCTCATTATGTATGCAATTAACATATATCAGTTGCTACCTCCTAGGAGGAGCTGGGCTATATATATATATATATAGAGCCCAATAACAATACACCTCAAACTTAGAATAAGGGTTGAATTAAATAATGCAGGTAAAGCACAGGTGAGTTTTTAATAACTGTTAGCTGATATTAATTAGGTAATTAATAAGAAAGCAGAAATGTTTGCTTTCTGTGTAAATTGGGATTAAAACAGGGAGGGGCTGCAACTATGACGATCTGGGCATGCATTTCCCACCTAAAGATGCTATTATTTTAAATAGTGAGTTGGTCAAACAAATCCAGGGCCTCATTTGACTTGCAGGTCACCAGTTTGTAATCCCTGCTTTTTAAAAAAAGAGTTATCAATGGAGCCCCTACTTGAAAGTTTATAAATTAGAGTGGGATGGGGCTGAATTCCTTAGGTTGAATGGTATGGGGGTGGGGGGGGGGGTGAGAGAGGGGAGGCTAAATGTCCTAATTATGTGTATGGTGACAATCACACAGTGCCTATATTCTTCCTGAGTATAGGGGTAAATGTATGTAGAGTAATTAAATTATTTTAACTTTTCAATTATTTTTTTAATGAGCATAATATTGTCATTTTTGAAAAGTTGACACCCTATATGTCCTGTGCCCTTTGCTGTGGGTGTGGCCTGTCTAGGGAGTGGCTATACAGCAAGCAAGAGTCCCCTTAAGGGACAGATTTACTGCGCCATTTTAATAGTTTTAACTTTTTATTTAATTACTTTAATAACTTGGGCTATAAAAATAATTAATAAATGACCTTCAAGATAAAATATTTGTTTTTAAAAAGTAGAAGATGCGATTAACGCACCTTAGTTTGATATTTAATTTCATTTCCAATGCCTTAAAGACAATTGTATTGGTGACACTCAGAATACAAGGTCACCAAATAATGTAATTTTTATTAAATTTAAGCAATTAAAGAGTTTTATTGTCCCATTAAAAAAAGAAAACAACTAATAAGCACAGGTCAGGTGACTCAGGTGCCATTTCTGTCATCTGGATATTAGGAGTTTGAAAATATAGACTTTTGAAGAGGCCTGGTGCAGATTGACCAGGTCAGAAAGGTTAACCTACATGTCAATCAATCCCAGTCACTGGAGTGAGTTGGCTTTATTGAGGACCAGGTCTGATGGTTTTAATATCTGCAAAACACAATGATAGGTCAGAAATAACAACACATTAGGAAATGAGCCAATAATCACGGAATTGTTTAGGGAAACATGATCAATAAGGGAAACATGATCAATAAGGGAAACATGATCAATTGTTTAGGGAAACATGATCAATAAAGTTTAAAATCAACATGTTTTTAGTAGACAGGCAGGTAACAGAAAAGTGAGAAGAGACCTGAAGTTCAGACAAGAGGGAGGGGCTGCATCCATGTAACTGGGGGATATATGCCTCCCCTCCCAAATACATGCAAATCTTTTTAAAAAATGTAAATCCAGTGCTGGTCAAACAAATCAGGGCCTTATTTGGTCACCAGTTGTGACCCTTGACCTTTAAGAATATCAGGCCTCTGCCCCCACTCTCAAGAACTCTTAATTTTGGAGTGGGACTCCAAGTCTTATAAAAGGTGATAGGGAAGTGGGCAGGTAGGGTAACTTTCCGTGTAAGGAAAGTTTTGAAATGTTTTAACAGCAGCTGGAACACAGATTGATAAGGGAACAGGAGCGCTGTGACTGGATTTAAATGACAGCTCCTTCGATGCCCCCTTAAGGGGGGGGGGGGCACGTGGGGGAGACAGGAGTCAAGAGACCCCATTGCTGAACCTGGAAGGACACCCAGCATAAAGCCAAGTCACCTGGGACAGGTGACACTGTGACATATGAAAGAGTTTTGTGCTAGTTTTTTAGTAGAAATTAAATATTTAGAAATTCAATATTTAGAAATTAAATACATACATTTGTTTAATCTCTGCCTCTTCAGGATGACCTCTAAAAATGTCTATTCCCCAAACACACCAAAGACCGCTGTACATTAAACATTCTGTTAGGAAATGACACTTCATTAAGCAACTCTTTTAATTTTTTTTTTTTTGAGTACAATGTGTACTTTTGTGAAATGCAACCTCATTAATATGCGCATGTTTTCACCACAGGTTTGAACCTCTTTAAAATTTCCAAGGAGGGGGTGGGGAGTCGGGGTGCCAGGGTGGGTCAAAGGGGCCAGGGCACTCACTGAAAGCTGTAATTATGATAAGTACATGCTTGTACACTTGTGGGGGATGGTGGTGGTGGGATGTGACAGATTTGGGGGAGCCAAAGCCCCCCAATTCTTCCCATAACAAAGTCCTGGCTCATGGTTCATAATAATATAGAACCAGGTGTTTTTTTTTTTTTAATTAGAAAGATAAACATGGTACATATGACTGGCCATAAAGTATGGGTTTGTTTTAAAGAGATGTTTAATAATGCCAGTTAAAACCCTCAATCTATATTTTGTAATGTAACCACTTTGTTACATTACACAAATTTAAAATTTTAAATGATAATTATGTACCATTAAATAATCCATTCGCCCCGAATTTAAATAATTAGCTTTTGACTTTTAAAATAGCTAATTATTTTGAGTATTTTGAATTAATTTAGTTGTTTTAATTACAGCTTACATTGGAGTTTTCAGATGCATACTTTAATGTTCCTGTTAAATGTGAGAGATAAGGCAAGCAATCCATCACAGGAGCCAGGCGCAAGACACCAAAAAAATTAATCAATCAATAAATCAATAAATCAATCAATCCTGCAGACACCAAGGCAAACACCAAATAAAATAATTTACTTTGGTCACTTTACACATATTTAATGAGTGCCAACCATATGCCAGGCACAATTAATAAATATGTAGACAAGTTAGCCAGAGCTAATACCCTAGAGTTCCAAGAGAAAAAAAAAATCCATCTTCATAAGCACGCAATTAAACACCTCATCCTCGCTCAGAGGCCAAGCACCAATAAGCCACAAGTTGCTTATTTTGTATCCACCAAGGCATGCGATCCCAGCAGGTACCGCCACAAAAATCCAGTAGTGTCGCAAAGAGAAAAACAACAAACAAAACCAACAACCTTAAATGTCCAAATATTTAAAATATTTTGTTTTTAATTTATAGTAGGAACATTTATTTAGCTGGATTGCCTTTAGAGGCGCCAGGCCAGCCATGTCAGCATAGAAGCATCCTTTAAAGCCCACTATCGAGAATTTAAAATTGTGGGATTACGTCACTTAATATGCAAAGCACTTATAAAAAGCGCTTATGAATTCCAGGTATAATTGTTATCATTAACTGTTCTTTATTATTCTTATTCTTGATTATTCTTATATTTATTAGACACCTGTGGATAAAAAGCAAAAAGCGGCGCAGAAGAGAAAAACCGCAGGAGGGCGGGGCTATGCAGCCAGGCTCAGGTAGTGAAGGCGCGCATGCGCAGAGATGGGCCTGCTAGGTGGAGGGGGTGGGGGGGGGCAGCTCACACTGCGCAGGCGCAGGCGGCTCTGGGGAGGCGGGGCCCTAGGCCCGCTCAGAGGAGGCTGGCTCCGGGAGGGGCCGGGCCTGGGATAGGCGGGGCCTGGGGGGAGCATCACCTGAGGAGGCGGGCTCAGGGAGGGGCCGGGCCTGGGATAGGCGGAGCCTGGGGCGCATCACCTCAGAGGAGGCGGGCTCAGGGAGGGGCTGGGCCTGGGATAGGCGGGGCCTGGGGCGCATCACCTCAGAGGAGGCGGGCTCAGGGAGGGGCCGGGCCTGGGATAGGCGGGGCCTGGGGCGCATCACCTCAGAGGAGGCGGGCTCAGGGAGGGGCCGGGCCTGGGATAGGCGGGGCCTGGGGCGGGGCTGGGGGGAGCATCACCTCAGAGGAGGGGGCTCAGAGAGGCGGGGTTTGGGGGAGCCGCCTCAGAGGAGGGGGCTCTGAGCGAGGCGGGGTTTGGGGGAGCCGCCTCAGAGGAGGGGGCTCTGAGAGGCGGGGTTTGGGGGAGCCGCCTCAGAGGAGGGGGCTCTGAGAGGGGCGGGGTTTGGGGGAGCCGCCTCAGAGGAGGGGGCTCTGAGAGAGCGGGGTTTGGGGGAGCCGCCTCAGAGGAGGGGGCTCAGAGTGACGTGTCGGGGGAGGCAGGGTCTGGAAGGCGCGCTCCGGGGAGGCGCGCTGTGGGGGAGGCGCGTGCTCCGGGAGGCGCGCTCGGGGAGGAGGCGCGCTGGGGGAGGCGCGTTCGGGGAGGCGCGCTTTGGGGGGAGGCGCGCTGGGGGAGGCGCTCGGGGGAGGCGCTCGGGGAGGCGCGCTCGGGGAGGCGCGCTGGCAGTAGGCGCTAGGTGGCGCTCAGCGGCTCCGAGCCGACACTGCAGAGAGGGCGCGCTAGAACGGGCGGGGCGGGTCTGAGACTGGCTGCAAGCCTCTCGCCGCATCCCCCCCTCCCCACACCCCTCCCGCCCGTCTCCCAACAGCCAGATTCATTTCATGCCGCCAGAGCAATCCCCTCCGGACCCGATCCCTCCCCGACACTAAGCAAACCAACAGTTTCCACAAACTGTTGCTGGCCGCCGCGGATTCGCGCCATCGGTACAACTAGACCCGCCGCCCGCGCACCCAGGCAAGGCAGCCCGCTCGGCCGCCGCCAGAATCCCCCCCCCCCCCCCCCTCTGCGCTCGGGCCGGGCCCCTGCACTCCACTCCACTGCTGTACAGCAGGAGCGGTGCGGGCAGAATGTTAAAACGCTAATTTTTTTGCCCGGGGCTCCATTTTTGTCCGCCGCCGCCACCCACCCCACCGGCGGCACGCAGAGACCCGACCTGCAGAAAGCCGTAGTGGGACCCATTCCAAAAGGAATGTTAGACACAAAGGGCGGGGTCCCCCGCTCAGAAGCCGCAGTAATTTTACTCCGCCGCTTCTAGCCCGCCCGCCCTCCCTCCACGGCTGGTTTCTCTGTCGCGCCAATGCAGCTTGCACATCTCTGCAGCTGTTCTTACTTTGTAGCGCGTTCGGGGGCAGAGACGGTTCTGCAGCTCATGTACCTCTGCAGATCCTGCGCATCGGAGCTGGTAGCTCCGCGGAGCACCGCCGGAGCGCAATCGTTTCTTTCTTTCTTTTTGGTAGCGCTCATCGTTTGCAGCTCAGATTCTGCAGCGCAGTTGAAGCGCAGGTCAATCTGCAGCTCGTACCTCGCTGCAGGTCCCCCCGGCTGGCCGCGCCAGTGAAGCGCCGATCGGTCAGCCTCGGGCGCGATCGAGGCGCCTATCATCCCGCAGCGCGTGAAGCGCCAGGTAGTTCGGGGCGCGCACCGCTTCGGAGCGCCTCGGCGGAGCAGATTCCAAACTGGACTGTAGCTCATGCCCGTCTGCAGCTCATGTCCGTCCGCAGCTCATGTCCGTCTACAGCCCACATCTGGACTCAGGCTCTGAAACCCGAAGCCGTGAAGGCTTCGTGGCTCCACTCCGTTTTTGGTTTTTTTTGGGGGGGGGGTTCGGCCAGTGAAGGCGTGACAAGGTTTCTCGTGGAGATATTCCGGGGCGCGCTACTCTCCATCTCCCCGATAAGAACGGGGAGAACGGGATGCGTGCGATCTCAAAAATAAAAAAAAGGGAGAGGGAGAAAGAGCAAAAAAAGACGTCCTCACCGCATACTCACCACGCGAGGACTCCTCTGCGAAGGCGGGAAGGACGGACCCCGGGGTCCCGCACCTGCGCCGGGCGTGGGGTCCGCTGGGTGCCCCGCAGCCCGGAGAGGCTCCGGTTGCGAAGCCCGCTCAGCGGACCTTCCGCGAGGCTCGGCGGACCCGCTCCGAGGTGCTCCGAGGTTCTTCTTCCCAGGTCGCAGTCGGGGTTCTTCGACACACACCAACCGAAGTTGAAGCGCGTGTACCGGGAGCTCGGGCGGGCCGCCTTTTATAGGCTGGACCGAGGAGGGGGGCGCCACATCCCGGCGTGCCCCGCGAGCCGGGGGGGCGGGCGGGGTGCGGGGGCGGGCGGGCGGGGGCGGGGGCGCCGCCTCGCTTCGCGGGCTCGCCGCTAGGGGGCGCGCGGGATCGCGGAGGGGGTGCGGGGTGCCGCCGCTGAACGGGCCGAGCCGGGAAGAAAGAAGAAAGGGAGGGGAGGGGAGACGGCGGGCCCAGGCAGGCCAACAATGCAGCTTCCCCCGCGGTGGGCGCCGGGAGACCCTCGTGCTTGGGCAGGACAGGGTCGGGGGACGCGCAGGATGAGCCCCTGGACCGCGGGCACCTTCTTGCTGACAGGTTAGTGACCCGCGCGCGCGCCGGGAGGCCCCAGGGCCAGCTGGCCTCCGCCCTCCCATCCCCCCACCCGAGGGTTTTGGGCGCCCGTGTTCGGCTTTGCTGGGCGTCGACCCCCTTTGTTGCCCGGGTTCCCCACTGCACCCCTCTTTCAGGACGACCCCCAGCCCCACTGGTGGGCCTCGTGCGTCGCTTTCCCGGGCTTGACCCTTGGCCTTTTCTTGCTCTTGGCACCCCCGGGCCCCTCCCTGCCCCGAGAGCGCACAAATTTTATCTCCAGTTTCCATTCCCAGCCCTGTTTTTGCCCCCCCACCCCCACCCCCACCCCCAGCCCTGGTGGTGGACCTCTCTGGTCCCTGGAACAAAGGGTTGGGGGGGGGTAACAAAGGGCTGGGGGTCCTACCCGTTTTTATGGGGGGCTCGTTACCCCACGAATGGGGCTCGGCCGCCCATAAGAAAGGGGTGCCAGGCTTCGCCCCTCTCTACAAAAAACACATTTTTCCCCCTTTTCTCGAATCTGATCTTTCCTTTTCTTGAATCTAATCGGGAGAGGACAGAGAAAAACGAACGTCCATTTGAGACAACTGATTACCCTTCTTCCTGAGCGCATTTCTGGGCGGCGGATCCCTGGTTTTTCTTTCTCAGCCCTCACTGGGGAGGGAAGCAGAGTCACGAAGCCCCGGGCCGGGCCGGCCTCGGGGTCGGGGCTGCCGGCCGGGGTTAGAGACGCCGACCGCGGCCGCGGCCCTATCTGCCCGCCAAGCGCTCTATTTCAGGCCGCAGAGATTGGAACCGGCTGCGGCGCCTCCCGGCGCTCGGCGGGCTCGGGGCTCGCAGCCACGGCCTCTCCTTTGTGGCCATTACGAGGTTTTTGCAGAGATTTGTTCTCCCCGCGACGACGGTACATTTCTGTAAATAACGGGGAGAATGGCTACCCGTTAGTCAGCCGCCTCGTGCCAAGCCTTTCAGCCGCGATGCCGAGATTTCATCTCCACATGCAAACATGTGTGTTTTCACGGCGAGGAGATGGTAGCGGCTTACAAGACTCACGAAATGATGAGGAAGGAGGCTTTTTTTTTTTTTTTTAAAGAAAAGCCTCCGCGCGGATTCCCACGCAAGCCCCCAAAGTGTTAGGCGCCGAGAGAAAAACGCACAATCTGTTGATGGTCTGAGCGAAACAAGTTTGAGTTGAAATGGGAAAACAAAGTGTCCACAGCTGACCGAGTTTCCCGACACAGACGAGGCGCATTTGTAGTTGAAGGCTAAAATGCAGCCCAGTTTTAGGAACCTTGCTACAGATGGTTTCCTACGGAGAGAGACTAAAAAAGAATCTGACCCGTTATGGGTAGCCGGGCTGGGTGGCGGGCTCCTGTTTCAAGCGAGGCTTCTTAGAAATCAACAAAATTGCAGCATCTTTGCCGAGAGATAGAATATTGGCCATTAGATGAATGAATGGAGTGCGGATTTCCAACAATGGGAGATATTTATCTAGGAACTTGGGGGGAACACAATTTTCTTTTTAGAAGCGCCTTTTAATCCTTAGGATTGTGCACGCTTCTCTGCAAAATGGAATAATATCAGGATTGCTTATGTTTGCTGGGGTACTGGCGAGGGGCCACGGGACTGTTAAATGCCGAGCTTTATTTCAATCCAGAAAATGTACTTCATCTAATTGTTAACCGATAGATAGTCTTTTCCAAGAAGTCAGATGAAAAATCAGTATGGATGGCAGGGGAAACTCAAGTTTATACATTTTCCCAAGATTTTTAAAGTTTGAACAAGTTTGGATCAATTGCTATTTTTTAAATTTCCAGTTGTTAACCAGGATTTTTGTTGTTGTTTTAAAAAAAGCTATAGTATTAGTTTTACCATACTTTCTATTCATTGCACAAAAAGATAATTTCTATTCATGGTACAGAAAGGAAGGGAAAGATATTCCAGAAAATTGAAGAAAAAAAAATGAAGACAATCAAAATCACTTGTAACCTCTTCATTCTAAGATAACCCCGGGAAGCATTAAGGAATTTGGTTTTTCAAACTTAATCTAACTAACACCCGTTTTGGTGAGAGTTGTATGTATATAATTTCTAAAATTAAAAAAGGGCTCAAATGAATTTTCTCCATTTTTTCCCCCAAGGATACTTAACTGTCAAATAATATGACATTTTCACAGACTTTTAAAAAATGAAATGTTGATTTTTTTTTCTAATTAGGATTTTAAATGAACATTCAGTACTTAAAGATCTATACCTAGAGAACTTAGAATTTTCTCTGATTTCACTATTCTAACATACACATAAGTGACCATTTTGGTGTATTTTCTTATGTTATTTATTCTAAATAAGAAATCATTTTTACTTTGCCTTAGAAATACAATTTTTCTAGAGAAGTCAGTAGATAACTAGTTTTTGATTAATCTTTCTTATCTAAAACAACTAGTTTTGATTAATCTTTCTCATCTAAAAATAAAAAAAAAATACAGGGTTAATAGACAATACTTTAGATAACATTTTTTGCATTACCTAAAACAAAACGACATTGAAAACTACCCCCCGATATTAACAAAGACTTTAATACCTTTTTGACATTTAGAATCATAAGTGAATTTTAGATTTTCTCAGGTATTTGTTCCTAGTGTTGACTATTTCTTGCCTATTTTGCACAAGATTACATGCAAAGCAAAATGTAATGCCAGATTGCATTTCATTGCTAATGTGCATTCTCTATTTTACCAAATGAGAACTGGGCATTGCATTTGGACATTTTAATCCATCTTAATGAAAATTTTCTCTGCATCTAGGAAGCTGTTGACTTGCCACCAACATTTAACTGCTAGTTTAGTGGGGAAATAGCATTTCAAGACAAAGTGTAATATTCACTTGTCAAATAATAACTAGTCTTCTATTTGGACATCTTTCCTATTCAGTGACCCTTTGCCATTCAGTTGCGAAGCTGTCGATTTACTTCATGTATTTAGCTGAATTGCTCCAATGGTGGGAAAATTGTATTCCAAAAACAAAGTGGAATTTTCATTTGTCGAATTATAAGTGGACTTTCTAGTTAGTCATTTTATCTATTTTAAATGACAATTTGCCATGGATCTGTGAACCCCCCCCCCCTGATTTACCATATACATTTGGCTTAACCTTTAGTATAGTTGGGACATTTATTTCTAAGCAAAGTAAATTTTTCAGGGGTAAGATCTTAACTGGACTTGGTGTGTGATCATTTGATCCATTTGTTGTAAGAGTTTGCCATAAATTAAAAAGCTGTTGATTTACCTCGTATGTTTAGCTTTAATCTAGTACTGTTGACAAATTTGTATTTCTAAGCAAAGTGGAATTTTCACTTACTGTAATGAAAAAATACTGGTGAGAGACAACCTCAAAGAGATAAAGATAATAGGTATCCAGTTTCTCTAACACCGGCTTTCTAAGGATGGAAACCACGTTCAACCCAACATGCGGCAGCAGTGAAGAAAACCTGGCATGTTAACATTCCCAAATACTCACATTGGGTGGGATTCTAACATGTGCCGTAGTTACAGATCACGATTTCTCCAAAATAACTAGCTACCGTGTTCCTTTTTCTTTCTCACTAATTGACCACGCTTACTCTATCAGTCCCCTTTTCCTGAAACTCATCTTTACCTCCCGTTCTAAATGGCAGTGCAAATTCTATTGCTGATTCTACTCTGAGTGTGAAAAGGGGCTCTCCGTGAATAGATGCGAGGGATGTACGTGTCAGCGAGAGATTCTTGGCTGGGGCTCTGTTTCAGTCCGGGGCTTCACAGAAATAGTAACAGGGCGATTTTGTGTTCATTTCCATTCTTTCCAATGAGCAAAGACAAAGAGATATCTCAGACACACAGATGCAAATAAATAATTTTTTTTTAAAAAAATCCAGTCTTTTTCTAAACTTTGGGATCCAGCCTGCTATCTCCCTGGTTTCCAGAAATATTAAACCAAACCCAGCAATGCAAAATAAAAAATAAAAAAAGGAGAAACTGGTGTTCCTAAGGATCAACAAGTCTTTTCAAAGGACTATTTTTTTTTTTCTGCTTGGGGTTTTCAGACTGTTAGGATCAGATGCTCTTAAAGCTGTTTCACACGGAGCAAAGGGCTCCGGAAGCCAAATTCCCGGGGTCTTCAACTTTTAAAACAATGCAACTGTAGCAAAGACAGGATGGAGAAAAAACAATCCCCGCTCAGCCAGTCTGCTACTCGAACATGTGCGCGGAAGCTGCGTGGTTCTCTAGTCTGATGCATGTGCGTGTGTATTTTTTACATGACCATCGTTTTAATGTGTGTGGATTTTTTTACACTTTGTTTTGAAAGATGAGTGGATTTTGCATTCAACAAAGCATCTGCCAGGGATTTGGGATGCTCTTGTGTGGGGCACGGTGTGTAGACCGCTGGCAGGCTTGCTTGGTGAGCGTGACTCGGCTGAACCGGCACCTGCCAGGTGTGCGGGTCAGAGCGCGGGTCCAGCAGCGGTCCCCGGCCGGCAGAGAGCCACACGCCTTTGCCCCGGCCCTTCTCGTCTTCAAAACGTTTATGAATGCCTTTGATGAAGACCCAGGGCACTTGCTTTAAAAGCCATGGGCCACTTGAAAAGGGATCCCCGTTATAATTCGGTAACAGAACTCAGAGTTAACATGGATTTAATAGGTTGCAATGCCATGCAAAAAGATATTTTATACTAGTCAATGCACCCTAATTCACCGAAGTGTGAGGAAGGAGGTGGCTTTACATGGTGGTGATTTATTTGTGTGTGTGTGTGTGTGTGTGAGGAAAAAAAGGTTAATATGAACCAGCGGCATGATGTGGCTGCAAAAAATAAAAAAATCAAATTTAGATTCTGGTCATAGAATGGTGCCCATATGCCACAAAAAATTAATAGTGCCCTGCTCTAATTAACCGCATCTGTAGCATTGTGTCCATCTCTGGCTGTCGCGTTTGAAGGGAGATGTTGACAAATTAGACAGCTTCCAGAGCAGTCCGCGGGGATGGGGAGAGGTCTGGCGGTCCTGCCACGGGAGCTATCTTCAAAGAGCCCGGCAGTGTTTAGCTTGACGACCGAAAGTGGACATAAACCCTTCCGTTTGTTCCAGAAAGCCGAGCTAGTACCAGTGGGTGACCAGGCGCCCACCAAAGACCCCCCTGACCGCGCAGCTCAGCGAGAGAGTCAGTCTGACGCCTCTCCTCGGGCTGTTCTTTTAACACATCGGGAAAACAGTCACCTTCCTTGCAATGAACATTTCCTTTGAAGGCCATGATAACAGTTTTCTGGTGGAGGGCAGCAGAGATAGCTGTGATGGAAACATTTTATTCTTTCTGATCCACTGTCTGAAACGAACAGTCCTGCGTGTTGCAAGTTGATCTCTTGCAACTTGAACAGCGCTGCCACAGGGCAGCCGAATGCGTCCCTCTCTCCCCTCTCATTCCGTGTCAAACATGAAAACCCGAGAAGAGAATTCAAGTTTTCTCCCCCCCCCCCCCAAAGTGTCCTAGCAGTACTTGCTTCCTAGAATTGTGCCTTCCCTCGGCTTTCCCGCTCCCCGGGAGCAGGCTTCTGGGCAGAGTGGCCGCAGATGCCGGGGGCACCCAGGGTTCAGGGGAGCAGGTTGCTGCCGGCTGCTGATCCGGGACAGCTCAGCCCTGACCCCTGGGACACGTGGGGCGATTTTTCCTTCTGCCCCCCCCCTTATATGTCCTTGCAATGCTTAACATGTTGGCTTTATTTTCAGTAGAAAATAAAACCTTCCCATCAAAAGTAGTTTCTGGCAACTGTGCTCTCTCACCTTCCCCCTCTCTCTCTCTCTCTCTCTCTCGGGTCAGCCTGGTTTCGGAGTGCCTCAGGGGCACATTCTCCGTGTCTCGGCCGTGTCTGGGGGCAGACTCCTCTGTCCATCTGCCCACTGATCGCCTGTCCCGATTACCCTATCTCCCTCCGAAAACGCGGTGCAAGCATGCACGCAGGACTCCACTTCTGAGGAGAGATAGCCTCAGATGGAGAGCATCTGGCCCCACCGAAACCAATTTTTTTTTTTAATGCACCAGAGCCTTGAAACCTAAAGGGACCGCCAGGGAGAGATATGAAGCAAGAACATTCTTTAGTTATCTCTTTTTTCGCTCACTTTTCCCTGCTTTTTTTTTTTTTTTTTTTTTTTAAATTCCTGCCTCTTCCCTCCACACCCAGAACTTCCATCCTTTCCCCCAGTGGTTAGGCCAGAAAAGGCAGCCAGGGTGGTCAGTGTAGTTTGCCCGTTGAACACGTGCCTCCTCATGTCCCCGTTTATCCAAGAGGCGTGCACGGTTGGCTGCGGGACAGCGGCAGCCCGCAGGGCCACTCCCGCTGGCCGGCTTCCCGGCCCGTCGCCGGGGATGCCACGGCGGGCGGGCCGGCCGCCTCCTGCTTCCGGGGGAGAAGCGCGCCGAGCGGAGCGTCTGGCTGGGCACGGCTGGTGCACCTGCCAGCATCCCCGCGGGCGCCCCGTGCCCTGCTCCCGGGGAAGGGGGGTGGAGGGGCCCCCGTGTTTACATCCTGAAAACTCGAGAACTTATTTCAGAAACGAACAGGAAGCCTCAAAACAGGAGTCGCTGGCACGATTCTTAATGCTGTATCCTCAAACACAAAACAAACAGACAGCCCTCAAAAAACACATATCTGCTAGTAAAAAGCTCAAGTGCTCTTTTCTGGAGCCACTCGGGTAGAATTTTTATTATTATTATTTTTTTGTATCTTCCTCTGAGGGTTTTTATGCGGTATTGATGCTACAGAGGTTTTTGATGTGTTTTGTTCCTTAAAGAGGAGCATTCTTTAGCACGTCTCACTTTCTGCTTAATTGCCTCGGACTAATCAGCCTTTCAGAACGGACCCTCGGCGTTCCGTACCCCGGGAATCGCCACGGCATCTGTTTGTGACACGGGAGGCAGACTTTTTTTTTTCTCTCCGGACAAACGAAGCCGCTCATTGCAGAAATGTTTGGGGGTCAGGCAGCCCTGGTATACATTCTTTCCCATGCTTCAGCCTCGCACCCATTCATCCGGTCACCTCTGGGATTATCATGGAGATGCGGGGCTCGCTGCGAATTTGAAAGGAAAAGACCCCAGTCCATTTTCCTATGGTGGCCACATTTCAGCTCTCCCATCTCTTCGGGGCCAGGCAGTAGAAGTAAAGGGGCTCTTTTACCTCGGGATGCAGAAGCAAAGAAAAAAATAAACAACCAACCCGGGGCTGTTGTATTTTTTTTTTCTCTCCTTGGGAAACTAGTGTTTCTCACTTAGCGGCAAAATGACACTGGCTTTTTCTCTCCCCTGTGAGACAGTTCATCATTACGGCAGCATCTTTAGCATCTCTCATTTTCTGTCGTTAATAGAGCGGATTCTCATCACACACCAGGGCCGCAGAGGTGGGGACGGGGCAGGCTGCTACATGTGCGCATCAGCATGCCAAATGTATGTTCTTTTCTGCCTAGCCGGCTCACTGCTGAGCGTTTAGCTCATAGATGCATTTGTGAAAGTGCTCAAAGGTAGAAGAATAAGGATGCTTATTGGAGCATTGATAGTAATCACGGGAAAGCTAGAAGAGCAGCGGTCATCTCTACTAAGCGATCGTTCTTTTTATTCACTTATGTTTTTGAAGGCGACGGGTTTTGAGGTCCCCCGTGTTTCCGGGGAACCCGTGCTCCCAGCCCTCACGGAACTTTTACCCCGTCGGGGCTTGCAAAGATTAATTAGACAATCACCCACATAAGCGTGCCCCCGGACCTGTGATACATGTTACTAGGACACCACTAGAGTTTCTAGGTCCTGGGCTTAGACAGACAGGGGGATCAAAGGAGGCTTCCCCGAGGAAGCATTCACTCGGAGCTCAAGGATGAGTAAATGCTACCGAGGCGAAGAGCAGAGGTACATCTGACAGAAGGGAAGGAGCTCCGGGGCCCCGGGCACGCCGGCTTGGCAGATAGAAGGTGCTGGACGGCGGCCAGGGAGGCTGGGGCCGGGAGGGAAGGGGAGCACAGCGTGCCAGGAGGGGAGCCGAGCAAATTTTGCAGAACCCGCTCGGCCACTTCAAAGAGGGTAACCTTTCCCCCCTGAGACCTATAGAAACCGGGTCGGGGGGAGTAAACAGGGCGGGATGAGCTGCACAGTTCAAACAGCGGCCCCCGCGGCTTTGTGCAGGGAGGGCGGCAGGGTCAGGAGAGATTGCAGCCGATGAGCGCCAAGGCTATGCTTTTCGCAATCCGGGCTACAAGGGATGACCTCCCGGGCCGGGGGGTGGGGGGCGATGGAGATAGCAGGGACATTTTTAAAAGAGTAAACAGCAACAGGAGAGGGGGTCATGGCTTGAATTGGGGCAGGGAGCGATGTCAAGGACGATTTCTAGATTTCTGTTCCCGTTGGTGAGGGCGAGGTGTGCCGGAGGACCAGACTGTAAGGGAACGGTCAGGGGTCCTCGTTGGAGAGGCTGGGGTTGAGGTGCTGGTTAAAGAAACATGTATGTGACCGAGCCACGCGGCATAAAGCCATGCGACCTTACAAGTCACATCCTGCAAACATGTTCATGAGATAGGCTAAGTGAAAAGGTGGGATCCCGTTGTGTAAGAAAGAGTACACGTGTGTATATGTACACGCATGCAAACATGTTTACAGGGACTATGGGAAGGTGCAAAGACTGTTGAGAGTGTCATCGGAGGGATGGCAATGGATTCATGAAAGGGAACTTTCATATTTTATACCCCCACCCCTGGTTGTGCTGTTTGACAGGAACGAGTTACAACGAGAACATGGGGCTTTTATAGAAAGGAAAATTAATGACAATTTCAGGTAAACAGCTAAGACGAGAGTCTTTTCCTTTCAGAGTTTTCTTCATTGGAAAACCTTGTAAGCATGATTACATTTTATTTTGAAAAGACTTTCCCCCTGCAGTTTTACTTCCCTAACCCAGTAGCTCTTACGCTGTACCTTTTCATCTTCCACTAGACTGCACTATCATATAGCCTAGATTTTATGTCGTCTAATACACTGTTTTGTAGTCTGCCTTTCACTAACTTTATTAATTTCAGAACAGCCCGCTGTTTTGCAGAGGAGGATATTAACTAGTCATGGTTCCTATAAACACCGCATATCCTATATCCTAGGTGTCTCTTTGATGATGGGTCCCACGGGTGCACCTAACTCATCTAACGTTTCTGAGAGAAAATCCAGGTAGTTCCATTTCTGGGCCGTGGAAACCCAGTAGATACTGTATATGCCTTGGTCGGGTTATTTGAGCAAAAGAGTAAAACCACCAAGAAGTGGATAACCCTTCCCTTGCCATTCACTCTCCTATTAAGCCAACACTTCTTTTATTGATTAATCCCCCCCCCCACTGCAGCTTTCATATGAGTAAAGCAACGTTGAATCTCGTGCTCATTCGGTTTTGATTTTTGTTGCCTTATTTCCTCAGCATAAACCCGGGTTGATGAGAGTCAGAGGGGACGAATATCAGTATGTAACTGGCTTCTTCCTGCATCTGGCTTTCCTCAGAAGGGTTAAGCTGCAGCTCTCAACAGGTACGCCTGGGCCAGCGCCGAGTTAAGGCTTGCTAGAATGCCATCTTCTTAGCCTTGCAAGAGGGTTGGCGCCCAGGGGCTGCTGCTTTGCTCAGAGCAGAGGTAAATGCTCGGAGCGTTTACTCCAGGCTGCCTTAGAGATCTAATCATTTTTCCTGTGTCTTACGTCCACGAGAAAAACAAAAGAGGGTGTTATATTTTATAATACCAACGACGGTAACGCTAAGATTTTTTATTTGAGCATCCATTTTTTTAAGATCACACATAAAGAAATCTAAAATGTTCTTCATATTAGCTGAGGACTAGAGACAATAATGCCTCAGGGTTTGAGTTTTGTGCTAAGCAGTCTTCTCAGGGTTTTAAATGCGGTATCTCGTTTAAGGCTCACAGCGTCTCTACGAAGCGGGCACTGTCCCCCAGCTTCCCACAGCTGGAAACATGGAATAACCTGCCCAACAGACAAAAGCTGGGGTTGAACCCGGGCTCTCTGAATCCGGAGACTCCGATACTGTGCACGGCTTTGCTGTGCTCCAGTCTCATTTCACTCTAACCCGGCTTGTGTGCAGATTAAATATCTAGTAACTTGATTGTGTTACGTAATTGCTCATGCCATGCCTGGCCACGCTCTTCTGTTTCCACCAAGTTTGAAGGCTTCTTACTCCTGCGTTACTGCTATTGCATTTCTCTGAGGGAGAGCTTTTCCTCACTCCTTCCAGAGGTGGAGGTGGAGAGTTCTCATCAGCAAATGCCTGATGAGATATAACATGTTAACTTTCTCTTAATGAGGGTGTGTGTGTGTGTGTGTGTGTGTGTATGTGTGTGTGTGTGTGTGAATATGGGATTAATGTCCACGGCCATTGCCTCCTTGCTAGCTGTTCTAATCCAGCAGTCAGAGAAAGCCTTTTTTTTTTTTTTCTGGAAAGAAAAATAAATTGAAGATGACTTACTAATAATAACAATACTCATATCTCCAATGACATTAAACTGTATAGTTTTAAATTGTTTCTGCATTTAACCTAGGGGATTGGGAAGTTCTCTTGATGAGTGAGTAGATGATATGAACTTTGGAGCCAGTGAGAAAACGGGTGGAAAATCCAACTCTGCCGCTCACTAAAGGTATGACCCGGCATCGGCTACATCATTTCCTAAGACTTCTTATCATTACAAAAATGGAGCTCATAAGTACATCACAAAGCCGTTAACATAAGGATTACATTAGGCACCATGGATGTATCCCTTAGTGGAGTGCCTCACACTTAGCACTCCAAACATGGGAGCCAGTAATGGTGTCAGCTAACGTTTTGTAGGAGAGAAAAATGTAAGAGCAATATGAGACCATTGAAGAAGCAGTATGGGTGGGCAGCTGCATAGAGGAAATGAAGAGGAAATGAAGAGGAAAGGTAGAGAGTAAGGGAGCGATGCAGGGGACGCAAGCTATACATCCGATTTATGAAGACACAGTCCGCGACCCCTTCCCGGGAAATATGAATAGAGATGAAAGAGTGGACTCGCCTTGCTTGTGAGGCAAGTGTGTTAATCACATTAGATTCCATTTGGCATGTCCTGCTGTTTACTTCCACGGTGATGTTGGAGTAAGTTATTATTTTATTTTATTATTTCTATCCCTTGACATTCTGATGAGCTCATCAGCAATCAGTCACCATTCAGCCTTCAATTGCTTTTATTAAGTAGCCACCCCTCCTCCCCCCCGTCAGCAAATTATTCACATTTAGGGAAGAGTTCTGTCTCTTGAGAGTGCTTGCTCCAGGCCAGATGAAAGGTAGTCGTGCTGCTACAAGACTCGAATGACTCATGGAATTTCAAGACAAACTTTAAGTATTGTATGGTTTCTAGGGAATATATAAGGGCATGCCAGTCTCCTCTGGATTAATTCTGACTTTGATGATTTTTCAGAGGGAGCACGGAGGAATTGAATAAATTGTATAACTTGATATGCCAGCTAATTTTGTGACTGCCTTTTTAGTCGGGGCTGTGTAAGCGCAGCATGCATATAATTCTTTGCTTTTGTGTTTCTGAATTAGAGCAAAAACACATCCAGGTACAATTATAGCATACATTATCCTGAACATGTGAGCACAGTGGAGTTCCTTTCAATATTTCTGAGGATGGTCAATTATATTTGAAAAGAATCCACCAATTTGTTCATGCTGGCTTCCCCCCCCCCCTCATTAGAATTAATCTTGAAAGTTATAGGCGGAATATTTAAAAAATTAAGGCATATTTTCCTATCCTAAGTAAGGAAATTTGTGCTCACAGAAAAAAAAGAAATGGTTGGGCCTTTTCTAATGAAAAATCAAATTTTAAAGCACTAGCCTGTTTCCGGGAGGATTCTGCATTTGTCAGAGTGCAGATTGCAGTAACTTTTTTTTCACAAGAAGTTAGTCAAGTGGATCCACACCATTAAAAACAAATGGTTATTTTCATGTTATTGAGATTTTCCCCCCAAGCTGTGAGTCTTGAATATTTAAGTAGACATCCCATTTGTGACAATCTGTCTTGCCTCTTGTGACATTGTCTTGTGAGTAGAGCCGCAAAAAGTTGTCTTTTTATTGAGATTTATTGGGCTCTGGTCTTCTGAGGTTAAAGGAGGCATTCAGATGGATCAATACGAACTTTAAAAAAAAATGAATATGCTCAAAGCAGTGTTGGCCTTCAATGAGAGCAATATCTGTGAGGTGTATTTAAACTGTTTTACCCTGCGTCTGTTTGACGACAATTGAGGCCCCATCAGGTTTGTATTTTTAATCCTGAGGAAGGCCACTGGACTGCCCATATATAGGATCTGGAAAATACCAGCAATGAGAGCGTCCCCTGGCAGGGACCCGGGGTAGCGCTCCATCGTACACCGGCTTAGCCAGGCTCTAAAAGCCGGGGTGCAAAACAAACAAACAAACCAACCCTATAGAGTTATTCTAGTCGTTTCTTTAAATTGCCCTTAACGTACAACATGTGCACTTTAGTGCACATATCTCTGAAGAGTAGTTTTTATGCACACCATAGTCAGAGCACCACTGGGCTAGAATAAAGGAAGGAACAAAAGGGGTGCAGACTAGACACTCAAACTATTGTTTCTCTGTGATAGCTCCCCAATCCATGGAAAAGCGGAGAATTCTAAAGAATCCTGCTTGCCTGCAGGGATTCAGATGGATTCCTTTGAGATCAAGCCTCCGTGATCTTCGGACGTGTGAATAGATTCGGCTGGTAATGTAGGGATTAGGTTGGGCAGTAAGCATGAACGCACCTTGCTCAGGACCAGGTTGGCGTGCTCGGTTTAAATCTAAGTGCCGCTTGTCCTAGTTCTCTGGAAAGTTGTAGAGAAGAATCCGGCCAGCTGCCTCCTGCTTTTCCTAGGTTGGGACTTCCCACTAGACAGTGACTTAGACGTTCTTGCTCATTAGCTGCCTCTGTGGGCCAGTTGGAGGTGGGAGTGGGTGAGGTTTTCAGTTCTAAGGTCAGCCCTACAGTTGGTGGATATGATGTGACTCATCATATTATACATAACCCTTGAATATCAGACATAACCCTTGCAATCTGTAGGTCTTCTCTTGGTCTTCTGGAGTTCAGATTCCTATGTGAGAATCACCTGATGACATTGTGTAAACCGCCTACCTAGACTTTCCTTGGCGAAGTCATGACTATGTGTGTGTGTGTGTGTGTGTGTGTGTGTGTGTGTTTCCTATGTGTTTTTGGGGGTACATTTGAATATGTATTTTCCAAGGTGATTCTTATGTAAGCAGTGTAACCCTGGGGAGTTATATATTTTGCCCCAAGAGTCTTTGAGCATTTATGAGCCTATTTTAGGTTAAATTATTTAGGAAATAACTACTGTATTTTTATGAAGGCTTTAAAGGACATAATTTCAGTTCTGAAGTGAATCAGCCACTTATTAGCCGAATCAGCCATAAGATTGACCTTTCAGCAGATGTAAGATTGGTACACTTAGGTTTACATATTTAAAAGATTGAATACCAATCAAGTCCTTGATTTGCTTGGGGTGCTGGGGCCTTTGATTTCGACTCCCAGGTATCGCTGAAATGATCAACCCGAGGTTTTGTTTGCTTGTTTTTAACAGCTTGGGTTTTTGAATTGCATTTTCATTTTCATTTTGGAAGGTAACTAGGCATTTATCATAATTCAGAATTTTACTTGAAGCTCAGTTTGAAAAGGAATTGTACGTTTCTTCTCTGACTCAACATTAAGTTTCCTCTATCCCAGCAAATGTTTCTGTGTCCACTCTCCTTACTGTCTGATGCATGAAGTATATTTTATTTGTGTGTATGCTTGGTCCCACCTATTCCAGAGTTCCTTAGATTCTTTCTCTTCAGATATGTTCCTTTTCTTTATCCTCTCTTTCTGTCTTTTCCCCAGCCTATGCACAAAATCTGTTTCCCCACCCGAAAATAACCAGCCCTTCTCTCCACCTTGCTGCGCCTCAGTCTACCATGTCATTTTATCTCTTTGCTTCTCTATTCCGGCCAGTGTTCTTGAAAGATTAACTTTATTTGCTGCCTCTACATCTTGACCTTTTGCAGTTCGGCTTCTATGCTTACCACTTTATTGGAACTCCATTTTACCAGAGTCACTAATAACTTCTTATTTTCCACATCTAGCCGTCTTTTCTAAGCTCTCATCCTCTGACCTTTTTGCAGTATTTGAGGATGCTGATCACACTTTCCTTCTTGACATCTCTTCCGTGGGCATACAAGACACTTCGGCCTCGGGTGTCCAACCTCTGTGACTGCCTGCCTCTTATTTCTTTGCTGAATCATTCTCTGCTTTTGCTATGTAAATGCATTTATTAACATGTTCTTCTGCCTTTGCTGTTCCTCCCACTTTTCTGCATTCCTTTTTGCTGTATTTTAGCTCCAGGAGCTAGGACAAAACTATGGGGTACACCATGAGAGACTCTTAGACTGAATCCGGAGGAAACATATCAGAGATGCCAGAAGAGTGATCCAATGTTGTGGTTAGGAAATGGTGCCCAAATATTAAGTCTGAAAGGTAAGGATGAAAAATGGGAAACTAAGCGGTAGGAGTAGTAGTTTGTATGATGGAAAATAGGCTGATGGGACAAGAGCATGAAGGTATATCTTTTCCAATCACTTTGTACATGAGAGCCCAATGCGTATTACCTGGGGGCATGATCTCTTGAAGGAATTGCTGGGGCTTTGGCTTCAACAATCATTTCTCAGGTGATGAACCTCAACTCTGCATCTGAATCCCCATTAGATTCTCCTGTGAACCAGAGTTCTAGTATTTCAATCTTCCTCTTAGATGGTTTCTCTGGGATATTTAACTGGTACCCCAAATTTAACATTCCAAATTAAATTTATTTTCTTTATCCTGAAACCAACTTTTTTTTTTTTTCGGGGGGAGGGGTTCCTAATATATCACTGTTCTGTCATTCTGGATCAAAAATCCAAAGCCATCTTTGATTCTCCTTTTAGCCCACATCAAAAGTATTGCCAGTATTATCTCCATGATGTCTTAGAATTGGCCCTACCTTTACTTCCTTTTGTTTCAGCTGCTGATTTATGGGCTGGCTGCTACTCAACACTCCACCGATAGTCCCCCTTTTAGTATCCTCTTACCCCTATTCTTTTAATTGCTGCCAATCTAATGTTTCTGAAATGCAACTGTGAATTTAGAAGACACTTAAAAAAATGTTTTGCTATTGGTTTCAGAGAGGAAGAGAGAGGGAGAGAGAGGTAGAAACATCAATGATGAGAGATAATCATCAATCAGTTGCCTCTTGCAATGCCCCCTACTGGGGATGGAGGTGGAAACCTGGGCATGTGCCCTGACATGAATTGGAACTGTGACCTCCTGGTTCATGGCTTGATGCTCAACCCACTGAACTACACCAGCCGGGCTAGAAGACACTTTAAACTTATCTCGACATTCCTAGCCAGAGATACTTGCTTCCCCCTCAGTGTTTTTAGAGCACCTATGTTTTCTACCATTGTGTATTTATGTGTGATTAGTATATATATATATTACATGTTATGTATATATTTCTATACATGAATTATAAATTCCTAAAGATTGTAAGCTCCCTGGGGGGCAGGAATTGTCTCTTATTTACCGGATACCACCATATTCCTTGCATTGACTTGCAACAAATGTGCATCGAATGGAATTAAACAACTGGCTGGGCTGGAAGGATTCTGATCCCAATGAATAGTAGGTAATCTATGAGAATCATTTTAATTTAACATTAATTTCATTTTTTGTGCATTTGTTTTATCTGAAAAGCTTTTTTATTAAGCTCTGCTGATGGCATAAGTGGAACAGTTAACTGGAAGACCAAACAGGCCAACAATTTTCTTAGCAGCAGAAAAATGGCTGCTGGGAAGAAACATGGTGAGTTTAGGTTGTAAATCTGAATCCCTTTTGGGGAGTCAGTTAAATGTCTGCTTCCACTATCCCTTCTCCTCTTTTTAGTCATGTGTGGATTTTTTTTAAGTCAGTCTGAAAAAGATTAAAATTTGTTTTTCTAATCTTCTAAAACTTCTGATTCTCTGTGTCCTTAAAACCATTATTTCCCAAGTGTTTTTCCTTTGCGATAATTATATGCTTTTAAAAAAAACTAAAAATAATTATGTTTATAACCTATTGTTGCCCCTTATCCGGTCACTGGATTGCCACTTATAAAAATTGTCCCAGTGTGGTTATTATAACAATTAACATCGACAAACATTAAGAAGTACATTTAACATAAATCATTTTAAGGCAGTATTTATATAACCTTAGAAAAATGGTCATAAAATGTTTTGGCTAATTGTGGATGATTTTTTGAATGATTTTTGTGCAAAACCATATTGATGTGTTTTGCAATTAAATAATTTGATGCCAATTGTTTTGTTTTGAAAGATGACCTGACCCTTGAATGATTTATTGTTTCTTCTCATTTTTTCTTTTATATGGATAAATGTGTCCATTAGCAATATGCCAAGACCTTTGAAATACTGCATTTCATCAGGGAGAAAAATATTAATAACCAAATATTAGTTTTCAAAAATATCAATTATTATAAGTTTTCAATTAGTAGTGTATTATTTGATTATTTATGATCCCTCTTGCACCTCATTCCTTGCCACTACCACCACACGTACACACAATTTTGACTATATGTGGTTATGAACATTAGTAGAATAGTAGCCTGGTTTCCATAGCTTTGGGGCAACTAAAGTGTCTATAAAAATAACAATTTTAAAATATTTTGAAAAACATAGCAATTTTATGTGCTCAAATGGCCCTACTGCCAAATAAAACCTGGCTATCTTGTAGGAGTGATTCCCGGCTTACCTCGTTTTATTAATACATTCTTCAAGTTGGGGGTCACTAACTTTTTTCCTGATAGCACCAAATTATTCCACAGCTGGAATCTTCTGTTCCCAGATTTATTTCAGAGTAAGACAAAAGATCCCATTGTTCTCCTACCCAGCTTCTTTGAAACCAATAAACATCTTTTCATTGTTAAGTAATTTCCATTGCTAATATGATAAGAAAATATAGTTTTATTGTAAGAATTTCCCATGAAAAGATCACAAAAAATTGTTTTATAAAACACTCGATGTATTTGTTCCAGGACCTAAGCCCCTTGCGTCATGGTCTGCTTCCTAGACCCCCTCAGATATTCTCATGAAATTCTCCCTGGCTTCCTTAAGGAAATCACCCCTGACTACCCTTATCTGGCTGGTTCCCTAATCAAGTGAGGACCTTCGGCTTCTTTGGCACATCCACTCCCCCTGTTTTCTACACTTTCTGGTCCTGCTCACCAGGAGGCCCTCAATGTTGCCTTCTGCAAGGTGCTCCTCTCCTCTGCCATCTCCCAAAGACTTGGGATTTGCCTGTTTCTGGTGACCCACTCAAGATTCCCAAAGACTCTTTCCCTGGACTTGACACTATTTTGTCCTAAATTGCATTTATCATTTCCCTTTTCTTCAGTTTCTTTAACTTTGATCCCTAGAATTTCTGTCCTTTTTGAGTATGTCCCTTCATTTCCTGTTTCATTTGCTGGAAAGGAACTCTCTAACCAGCTATTAAACCCAGTTGAGTTGTCTACTGTGGCGCTGTTCTTGGGGAATTCACTATTCCAAGACCTTTAATAGAGGTATTATCTCTTCCTCTTTCAAACTTCATGCTGCTATGTGACCTCAAACTGATTTTCTCCTTGGGGCTTGAAAGATAATTGTACTTTTCAAAAAAGAAATGAGTAATACGTCTTGAACCTATTGAGGGTAACCAGTTTAGGTTACCACATTATGTTTATTTCTTTAGTTTCTCTTGAACTCATCCTTTAGCTTCTTCTCCCTTTCTGGTCTCCTTGTCCAATTTAAATTCTGTTATTGTGGTTCTGATTATCAAATAAATTATACAGAGAACAATAAGGTTCATCAACCATGTGAACAGAATTTTTTCTAGTATCTTATATAGCAAGGGTATTTTCTTTTTTAATATATATTATTGATTTTTTACAGAGAGAAAGAAGGAGAGAAAGTTAGAAACATTGATGAGAGAGAAACATCCATTCAGCTGCCTCATCCTGTACTGGGGATATACCCGCAATCAAGATACATGCCCTTGACCAGAACCCTTCAGTCTGCAGGCTGACCCTCAATCCACTGAGCCAAACCAGTTAGGGCTAGCAAGAGTATTTTAAATGGTATCTCAGATCTATCAAATATTCTGTGAAATGTTTTTTTACAATTTCAAGAGACCACAAAAGATTATAAGAGAATTTAAATAGGGAAATAAGCTTAGCAAATAAATTTTTTGTATAACTTTCTTTTTAAATAGTGTTCCAATTATTAATTTTAGCAATGGGCGGTGCCTTATCAGTAAATAGGATTTTTAAGAATTTAAATGTCTCAAACCAATACTTTTGGTATCATTCTACCTTGATACACATGAAGTGGTTGCAAAAATCAGAATGAACACTCTAAATATGAATTTTTTATTTTTATTTTTCCTGGGGCAAGGGTAGAGGAACTTAAAATTTACCCCTGGAACAATTTAAATAAAAAGAAATAAGCCTTTGCATTACTCACTTATATGCTTCACTTAGATAAACATTTTCAAATTCTACTTTCATTCTTAGGGCAACTCAGGTTCTGAAATGGGTTAGTCTTAGGTTTACTGATAAACTCCCATTGCTTTCTTCCCCGAGAAAGAGAAAATCAAAATGGTCTTGTGCTGATTTTCTAAATATTTTCAACTTAAATGTTAAACTTTAATTAGACATTCATGGGAGTGAAGTAATATGTGACTCAAATAATTGGGTAGGATTATCTATTGGCATCTTAAAGGAGGCTCCTTCTTAGCTATTGACAGTCAAGGGATTGCATGGCTCAAAGACAGAAATATCTCCCTGGGTGACCTCTTACCCCTCTTTCATTGGAGAGGAGCAGGAAGTGCTCTTAGGACTTAAGATGGATTCTTCTTTGCCTCAGAAAGGCGGCAAAGCCAGGAGGAAGGATCACCACGTTAGGACTTCAAAAGACCATCATCCAGAGATGTGAGTTTCTCTTTCTAGACTCTTAGCAATGAGGGCTAAAATGTCTCACTTTTTCCCCTTCTTTAAACAAAAGAAACTTTAGGTTTGTTTCTTGAAATTGTTATTGTCAACGCACTTTTTCCAATGCTGCAGTGTAAGTATGATAACTTCATGAAATAATGGAGTGATCTTGATTATCTGGTCACATTCTGACTCATCAAAAAAAACAAAAACAAAAAAAACCAAACACATAAAACAAAACAAGAGAGATAATTAAGAAAGTTATGCAGCATAATTAGCTTACTGTGGTAGATTGTAATAATATAATATACAGCCACCAAACGTATTACTTTATGTTTTCAAACAAAATACATGATTCCTTGATTCAAGTTCTGGCTCTTCCTCTTACTAGTTCAATAGCCTTGAATCTGTCTATCTTGCTGGCTTCAGTTTTGTTATGTATAAAATGAAAGACTAAACTCTCTGGGAGAGCAAGGCATGCCAACTCCAACTGGTGCTATCTGTCAGGAGTTCTCAGTTAAGCAGAAGCTGCGGCCGTATCCCAATAGTAAGAAACGCTAAGATCTGCCTGGCTTTGTGGGAGAGATGGTTAGCATGGCCGGGCAGGATGACATGTAAAGCCCTTTCCACTGCAGCGTTCTCTGAGACTAAGTTTATTCATCACCAATTCATAATGGTTTGCAGCCACTTTCCAAATGACATTTAAGTAAAAACCCCCCAAAACCCACAGCAAAACAAACATGTTGTTATTAACATGAAAAATCAAGATATTTAGCTCTAGTTTAGAGAAATGGTTTCAGCAAGTGGCTTAATGTGGTGTGTGTGTGTGTGTGTGTGTGTGTGTGTGTGTGTGATGAAGAAACCTCTGCTTTTTTGTAGAAAAAGTGGTGGTTTCTCTTCTGCCTCGTGTAAAGAAAAGTGGCTATATCTCTTAGAAGAAGGAAATTTAAACAGGCAGTCTAATGCCTTCCCTGTGATTAATTCTATAGCTGAGGCGTGGGCTATCTGTGACTGGCGGAAGGGGGGGGGGGGTGGCTGGGTGGAGGTCAGCAAAGGGGGGAAGCGGGGGACATCTGTAATAGTGTCAACAATAAAAAAGAAAACATTAGCTGACCACCCCCCCCAAATGAGTGACCTGTAGCACTTTGATGTTGGATAAACTCATAGGTGAAAAGCAGACTGCTGAGAAAAGCTTGTTTCAAAGCCAAGATTTTTAAAGCTGGATTGATAAAACACAAGGTAAATCTTAGAGGGGGAAAAAAAAGGCAAAACAGATTGTGTATCTGGCTGGGTATTGCTGTGCCTCACAATACTTTCCTCCAGCAATTATTTGATTTAGTAATTATATTTCAATTTGACTATAGAAATAGCACATTAAAAAATAAATTAGGGAGGAACCCTTAAACATCAGCTTCTGCAAACCCTGAAATGAGTTGTTGATGCAGAGATAGCAAATGGATTCATCTCTCATAATCAATTCTGATGAATCGCTAGCGGCTTCTCGGAGTGCTCGTGGGTATAGGGGCTCGGGGACTCACACAGAGCATTTCGCCGCTCAAACTATAAAATATGAGACAAGCTTTATTTTCCCTGCCGGTACTTACAGTTTTTAATTACCAGAGATGATCGTATTCTTAAATAAGTTTAGCAATTGCATTTTGGGTATAACTTTCTTTTTTAAAAAAATATTCTAATTCTTAACGTTTGCAATCTTCTGTGAAAAGGATTTTGAGGAATTGAGATGTCTGGTTGCTCAGGCAAAAGTTAATTTTTAAAGCCGTCTCAGGTAAGTGGCTTTTCAGTATTATCTTTATATATTAAACATATTAAAATATTCTTCTTTATTCTTATCCAAATCCCTCCCCCCCAATAATACTATTCAGGCAGTCCTATAAACAGTTGGGACATTTCCACTATATTATGTAAGTAATTTGTTCTCATAAACCACCCTTGTCATGCTTCCCAATGATTAGCTTATATCTTAAAACTCTCTGAACATGAGAGACAAATGAACAAAATTGAAATGCTTTTGGAAACAGACTTTAATTTCTTATTACTACATTATTCATTAGAATGTGATACTATTTGTAGGCTGATTTAGCTATTGCTAAGGGCAATAAATCACTTAATCAATAGATCTCTTTTGGTTCAGTTATGCAGTATGTTTCCCACACATCAAATATGTAAGAAATTATTTTATACGATGCATTCAACTCATTCCCTCTGATTTGACAGTTCGTGCTTACGGAACAGGTGGATTGAGTTGAGACTTTCTAGGTATGCTTACTTCTGAATGCATTTAATACAGGGAGTTTACGTTGCCATCTCCCCACGTAATGCCTATATCCCGATTGCAGCAAGATCGTCTATTCAGAAGCCGACTCAGAACCAGGATAGATGCCACAATAGATGCTGCACATGCAGGCTCCCGTTTTCTCACATCTAGCAGAACGAGTGCTGAGGCAGGTACAGATTTATTCCTACCGTAACACGCAAGCCCACCTCATTTGAAAGTCTGCTTTCTAAACTGCAGCAGATAAACAGTGGCAAATGAGAGGGTCCCGAGAAGCTGATATCGGAACCATACTGATGCAATGAGAAATGACAGCTGACAACGTGCCCTCACACGAGAAAACAGAAAATCTATAAAACACACAGCCTTTCGAAAAGCATTAGCTGGACCGGGACCGCTAGCGCTAGTGTGATCAGTAAATGACAAAGCAGCCGAACAGTCCATAAGGGCGACGCTGTATAATAGAGCCGAGTGCAATAATTGATGTGCCAAAGGACCATCTTCACCCACCAGGAAAGAGGATCGACCGCTGGGTGCGTTAGGAAACTCGGCCGTCCTGACAAGTTTCTTTCCTGGAGTTCC